>JANAVB010019600.1:9375411-9712911 GCA_029216955.1 Iris pallida
ATATATAGATATATATATTATGAGTATTATAATAATAAATAAATATATCTATATTATATATAAGTATATCTATATAGATTATGTATATACTATAATATATAATATATATATATATCAACTCACATAATCAACTCAAAATAATAATAAATCTTAATAGAAAACATGTTTAATAAATCCCACAAATAACTTTAATATAATAAATATAATCGTCCAATGAGTGCACTTATACTGCACACCCTTTCCCGGGTCCACAAAATGTACTATTTTGTAAAATATTATTTAAATAATAAATACCCAATAATTGTACAAATAATTAAATAATTTTAAATTGTACATGAAATTCTAAATATTTAGAAATTATTTTTACGCACATAAAATATGTCTACATGGCCACCTTGGTCCCATCCTATGCCTACATGGGCTTAAATTTGGTTCGGGCCCAGTTCGGGCTGAATGGCAAACCGGGTCATCTAAAAATAAATATATAAAATAATATTAATTTAAATAATTTAAATAAGTCCATTCATAACTTGGCCTGATTTTCCTAGTTTGGGCATCACCATGGCTAGCTTCCCCCGGCATGGCTAGTACACTAGTCAAGGCACACTGCTACATCTTTCGTGCTAAAAATCATGGTCGTCTAGTGCTCCAAAACTCAACAATGGCTAAGGTCATTTTTAATAATTTAAAAGCCATAAATTACAAAAATTCATTTTTAAGTTTTAAAAAATAATTAAAAACATAGGGGTTTTACATCCTACCCAACTTACAAGAATTTCGTCCTCGAATTTAGGATTAATAGGGTAGATAGGGTTGAGAGATAGGAAGAGTTCGTCAATACCAAAATGTAATTAAATTTTGGAGGAGGCGATAAAACGGCGTTCAACACCACCATGTAATAGAAAATTGTGGAGTCGGTACATACAAAAATATATCATGGTTATGAAATTGAATAAGGATTGCTAGTGAAGGTAACAAAATTTTGAATATCAAATTTTAAAGAACAGTAAGGAATTGAGTAGGCCAAAGAGAATAAATTAGACATTTAGGAGATGTGATTCCTTAAGGGAGAACTGGATACTAATCGTTTTGGTCGAGGGTTTGATTAAGTGATGATTAGAATCACTCTCGAGTGCTCAAGAATAATTGGAAGGGCACGCTAACAATTCTAGGGTTGAGAAAATGAGGAGTAGTTGAAGGCGAGGATATAGCCACATGAGTCGGTCGGTGGATATCTACATTTCGTGTATATAAAACTGATAGGGCAACTAAAGGTGATACTTTGAGTCTATCTATCAAGTACAGTGTCTGATCTTTCTAAAGTAAGTAAAGTCCACAACAAAAAGAGTTCAAAGACGATGTTATTTAGTACGAAATACGAGGTTCATAGGCGACGAAAATAATTCAAATGAGAGTTGTCAATGCTGTCAGGATGAGACTCTAAGGCAAGTTTACTATGTCTCCATCCATGTAGAATAATATATAAAGGCGAACCAAAGTGCAATAGGTTGATCAGACCATCATGCACCGGTTCTGATTAGACAATATGTTAGTGGGTGCACCCAATAAAATATGTCATGATCAAGCTTGATAACGAAATAAGCTTGCAAAACTGAAGCTACATTAGCAGCATGAGATAGTCAAAATATGAGCAATGGAGGTACTGATGAAGGAAATTTTAAATAGTCCAAGATCTTTTAAAATCAAGTCTTGCCCGAAGTGTGGGCCTTTACAGTTGTCCTAGTTTTCTTCACTTACGGTTTGGTTGTCTGGATAAGTTAAGGTCCTCTGAATTTCTAGTCTAAGTGAGCTCATCAACACGATTCATAAGGACAAAGGATCTGTTAGGTGGTGAGGTATTCTACCCAACTTACAAGAGTTAAACTAATAGTGTGATGGAACAACGGGTCAAGCAATCAAGGTAATGCACAATGTAAGCATTAAGGAATTTAGTAGAACATATTTACGTATCGGGTCAAAGGGATTGAGTCAAGGTTGGGTCTCTAATTGAAGTCAGGAAGTATTTTGGTATTATGGTATAGGTTATAGTTTAGCCATTTTGACCAGAAAGTCATATCAAGAAAATAGAGTACAAGAAGACGTGTTTTAGTGGGACATGATATATCTACATGAAGGTGGGCTTGTCTAGGTCTTATATATAAAATTTGTTGGAAGAAAAAGTCTAGTATTGTACACCAAATATACAAGTCATGGTAGGGGACGCCAGATGATCAAAAATAGAAAGTGGGAGTTCATGAGGTGATAATTAATGCACAAAAATAAAAAAGATCAAGTTAAAGCATGAAATAAAATTAATTAAAATATCCAGTAAAAATAATTTAGGAACACAACTCCGGAGAGAAGATAGTCTACTAGACGAATACAGTTAACGAACCATTAACTCATTATTCAAATTGCAAATGGGTTAGAAGGTCGCAATTAAAAGATCTAGAATTGAAGGAAGGTCGAGTAAGTCAAAGTAGAAATACAGTCACATAGCTGGGTAGATGACTAACAACACTGGTGTATATGCCACTATCATGGTCATGAGTGACATGGCAATTAGTGTGGAGTATATCTATCTTATTAGAGCTATCTTGATGGCCTACCATTAAAATTTTAGCTCAAGTTTCCTCCAAAAGTTTTAAAAATAAACTTTCAAAAATAAACCACCAAAATTTGTATTCACTCCAAGCCGTTCAAACTTATCATGAAAAAAAAAATTAATCACTTTCATAAATCTCAAAGCAAATTTTTATCATGTTACTACTGACTTTTTCAAAATTTTACATTTTTCATTCAACTTTCAAACTCAAGAGTTCATAATCATGAATCTATATATAAAATATCCATAATCAATCATAACTTTAAAACTCTACAAAATTAATAGCTCTCCAGATAAAAATTTCTAGCACATACAAAGCAATCTCGAAATTTAGCTCAATATTTTAATGCACTCATCAACTATAACTTCTATTCATACTAAGTCATTCCAACATAATCACAACTTTTAAATGGTAACTTTATTTGGTCAATCAAAACAACCTTATCACATCATTAATATTTATTTATTTTTATTCCAAAAAATTTGTAATATTAGCAATCCAAAATTAAACTAATCTTTCAAAAATCTTATTAGTCATGAAAATTATATATATTTTTTACCAAAAATCTAAATAGATATGTAAATCCTCCATCATAGGGCACAATTTAAAATAAAAATTTTCAAAAATCGTTTTTATAACTTTCAATATTTAAACCAAAATTCACCATCCTTACTTCTACTTAAAATTCAAAATTTACTAAACATGAAAATCGCAAGTTGTACAACTCAAATTTAAATAATTCCTACGGCCATTTTTAAAAGCTAAGATCATTTTCAAACCAAATTTATAATTGTTCAAAGGTGTATAACTATAATCCAATAAATCATCAAACTCAAAAATTAAATAAATTTTATATTTGTTCAAAGATGTATATCTATCACCCAAAAATTATAAATATCACAACTCGAAAAGCAAATTATTTTATACTTGTTCAAAGATGTATAGCTATAACCCAATAAATCATAAATATCAAATCTCAAAAAGCCAACAAATTTCTTAAATCAAGGGTATAAAGAATCTAGCATTTTTTTTCAGTATCAGTCCTATGGTATTTACTATTTAGAAATCTCAAGATTAAATCACACTCTTTTTAAAAAAAAGCCTTTTTAACTCAATTAGAGTCTTAAATGTATTCCAATTGCCAATATAACCATTCTAGCCATGTGTTTGACCTATGAGCATATACTAGTGTAGTTATCTTCCTAGTTGACACTAAGCACGAAAATAAGAATCAATGGTAGAAAGAAATCAAGCAAGATGCAATTCAAGGAAGTTGAATGAGAGTTCAAAATTTGAAGCCAAGAGAAGAGGTCAAGCTGTATGGATGAGATTCCTAGATTCTAGTCCTATATTTTAGGCTCACATCGGTACAATAACGTAATTGAAGTAAAAAACTTGACCTGCATGGGCGACCATAAAAACCTGTAACGCCCCAGTCCCAAAATACTTAGGACTAGGTACGTATCCATGTCAGCTGCATACATACGAAACATACTCCAATATATAGAAATCTCGTATGAATACATAAGCTGTAAAATGCAGTAAACCAAGAGTAATCTAATCTCATCCACAAATGAAGAATAAAAGATATCATATAATCAAATGTAATAAGTCTTTGTATAATACGTTGGGTGGAGACAAAGTCCACTACCAACTATCTCAAATAAAAGGTACAAGAAGGAATAGATAAAATAACAAGACTAGCCAAGTGCAATCATCTTCGAAAGGATGGAGAAGATCACGGCCTCGACTAGAACACCTGCAATATTACAGAAGCACACACCTGGAGAGATAACCAGGTCCTCAGAGGGACGTAACAAGATACATTGAACATGCCATATAAGTACTGAATATAAAATATGCCACAAACAAAAGTAAGTGACAAGACAACAATAAGGTACTCTAACCATACAAAAGTGAACATGCAGTTGAGAAATAATCCTTCGACGCATGAGCCCTGGCTGTAAATAGGATCGACATAGTCCCCATATAGGGCACCAGGGGCCTACGTCCGTAACGTCCGAAGATCGTCAGAGGGCATCATGTGCAAGGGGCTACGTCCATAACGCTCTGAAAAACGTCAGAGGGCACCTAAAGCCTGCGTCTCCGGAGGAGCGCACAGGTAAGCAGGAAAGTACAAAGAAGTCCATACGTCAGGTATTGTTCTACCCACCCGATGCTCTTATTTAAGTCGCATCTACGACCATATACCTCTACTAACTGCTAAGTATCCTAACATACCTCTATTAGCAGTTAGCCCTAACGCATGCACATGGGGGATCAGCCCACACGTAAGAACCTCTACATGCTACTCATCTCACACATCCTCATGGTACAACTATGTCAAGGTATATGTAATACACTACAAACGGTAGTCTCTTAACTCTAAGTCCATATGGAATCAAAGGATAATAACAAAGTACATCTAATATCACTAAGCAGACAGTAAATCAAGAACTGTAAGAACTAGAAATAAATGAACAGTAATATGTAATAAAATACAAACTGAATATAAACAGTATAATGGCAAGGTATATTGCCTGAGGTTATGTACAAAAGAGAATAATCCAGCAGCTCGAACAAACAAATAAACGAAGCAAAAAAAGCCAAATCCCGCAGATGACTCCGGATGCTGCAACAAACATCACGAACAAGTTTGGAGTAAAAGATATGCCTAGGAAATGCCTGTCTAAAAGTTAAATTCTGAAACAGGGGCAAATTCGTAATTTTGGATCAAAACGATGTCCACCGTTGGACCCGCTTTGCACCGAAATGCGTGCCAGAATCTACGATCTCTAAAGTCGTCAATCTATATGTCTACAGTTTGTTTTGATGAGACAAACCCAACGGTATGTCCAATTTTGGATTCCAGTGGGCTGTGCACAAAATCGCCCGTTGAGTGGGATTGTGGGCTCGCCAAAATAGCGTCCCGATCAACCTTCTCAGAATTGAACCAAACTTGGCTCACAGGACCAGAAAAATATTTTGAGTCCAATGGAACAAGTTTCGTCGCAATTTGATGAGTGTACACGAAGTTGTGACTTAATTTGCAAAGGATCGATACGGGGGTAGCTCGACGGATACGCATTGATTTCGTCGCGCACAAGCAACGAAATCGGGTTCCGTCAGTTCCCACACGTCGACAACATCCATACGCGTCTTTCGATGCATATAGTGCACGACCACGTCGCCCGGTTTGTCGGAATGGACGTTGTATCGGGGTGTTTTTCTACTTTTCGGAAACAGAATTTACAATTTTTCGTGAAACTTTAACTACGTGTAACTTTCCACATACTAGATGAAAAGTGAATCCAGAAGGTGCGTTACAATCTTGGTTATGTTTTCTTTGACTGTCTTCAATTAGTTTCTACAAAATCTTAAAGTACAGAACGAAAAGTGGCCGACAAGTTGATGTTTCAAAACAGTTTTTAATATTCCAGAAAAGTAGTTTTTCTCTAACTTTGCCTCGTTTTTTTGATCAAGTTGGATGGCCATGTCGAAATCCACCTGGGGGATCTCGAAGAGGGTCATGAGGGCTTTCTACACGAATTTATGAATCTAAAAATGGATTTGAATTGAAGGAGAAATCACGTGGTGAAGGTGCTTACTTTAATGTTAAAAACTGTTGGTCGTTGTTGTTGTTGTTGCCGCTGTCGTCGCGACCGCGGGGTCGGGCTGCGGCTGCTGGCCTGCTCGCCGGAGAGAGGTATGGGGACAGAGGTGAGAGGAGGAAGGAAGGAAGGAGAGTGGAGGAGGAGAAATAATTAAGGATTAGGGTTTTCAATATATATATAACTATATATACATGTGGAGGGAGGGGGTTCGGCCAACTGTGGCTTATTTCTGTGGGCGGCCAAAGCTAGCATGCTGCTACTTTGGGGGTTGGGCGGCCTAATGTGTTGCTACTGCTATTCATTTGGTTGTGGTGTGGGTGGTCGGGTGGGGAAGACCACCCATTACCTTAATACTTATTTTCAAATCTTTTTTTTAAAAACTTTACATATATATATATATATATATATATATATATATATATATATATATATATATATATATATATATATATATATATATATATTTTTATATATATATATATATATTTAAATATATATATATATATATAAAAAAAAAAAAAATATATATATATATATATATATATATATATATATATATATATATGTATATGTATTTTTTTTGTATATGTATATGTATATGCATATATTCCATATATATACCATAATCTATTAAAAACCAATTAACACATTAAATATTATATATCCAAATATTTAATATACTTAAACATATCTACATATATATAAATTCAACTCACAATAAATCAACTCAAAATAATAATAATATCTTAATAAAATAAATATGTTTAATAAATCTCCACAAAATAACTTTAATAATAATAAATTAATAAGATCATCCCAATGAGTGCACTTATACTGCACACCCTTTCCCGGGTCCACAAAATGTACTATTTTGTAAAATATTATTTACATAATAAAATACCAATAATTGCACAAATAATTAAATGTTTTTAAATTGTACATGAAATTCTAAAATAATTTTGAAATTATTTTTATGTACATAAAATATGTCAACATGGCCACCTTGGTCCCATCTCATGCCTACATGGACTTAAATTTGGTTCGGGCCCAGTTCAGACTGAATTGGACGAACCAGGTCATCTAAAAATTAATATATAAAATAATATTTAATTAAAATAATTTAAATAAGTCCATTCACAACTTGGCCTGGTTTTCCTAGTTTAGGCATCACCATGGCTAGGCTTTTCCCGTCATGGCTAGTACACTAGTCAAGGCGCACTGCTACATCTTCCGTGCTAAAAGTCATGGTCGTCTAGTGCTCCAAAACTCAACAGTAGCTAAGGTCATTTTTAATAATTAATAAAAGCCATAAATTAAAAAAATTATTTTTAAGTTTTAAAAAAATAATAATAATTAAAAGCATAGGGGTTTTACAACACTGACACGGTTCAGTCGATTCCCTTCGATTGATACGTGTGTCGTGTCACACACAGACACGTTTTGAACCCAAATCAGGGCGTCGACCCTCTAGCCCTATCTATGGCGAACACGTGGACACGAGCACGAGGTGTCACGTGTCGTGTGTTGTGTGTACGAACTCGTGTCCCCGCCACACGATGCTGTGCTATGCAGTAAGTGTCTGTACATGCCTAAATCGTTCTGGACACTTCGTGTCTAATTGGGTGGACACAAAATCCTCTCTGACACACGGACATGTATGCCTAACACCTGTGCACACATTGATTTAATGTTTATTTGAATTTCATTTCGAATTTGGGTTTTCTTGATGTTGAGCTGAAATGAGATCGGGTAATAGCTGATACTGAGTTTTGTGATTCAATGCTAATTTTAGATATGTTATCATAACTGGTATATAATGATTCATGTTTAGGTTGGTATGTTTGGTTTTTATTTTTGCAATTGGGTTGATTTTCGAAAGGACTGTCATTCACTGATACTTGAACTGAATAGGGGATAATGACTTGGGGTTATGCATATATAAATATGTGTTGATTTGAATGAGAGTAACATGATACATTTTTCCTGAGATAACCAAACCACTGCTGTACGCTCATAACCTGATTTCACACCCTCACTATCACTCTCATCTACCTATACATACATATACACACACACATATATTACTGCTGCTTGACTGAAACCTGGGAACACTATACACTAATGTACATGACATACACACACACATACATATTACTGATGTTTTGACTTAAACCTGAGAACACACACACCATGTCACACTGGGCAGTGACACACACACACTCCCTAGCTCACTATTCCCAGGAACTGACACACACACCCACACACATCATATCACCCTCACAACTGAATACACACACACTATGTGATCTATACACACACACCCTCATCTCACACACAGTTGACACACACGTACATGTCACTCACTGAATACATACACACCCTAAGTACTGTCACAGAAATACCTTTGTATACACACACACCATATCACTATCCATTATAATGTTGACACACACACTCACCCTACTTACATATATGTATATCATGATTGTGCCTTGTTTGTGTATTAGGCACTAGCCTATATGAATACCTATGTATCTATTGTATAAGGATGAATATGCATAGTTTGTATTTGTGTGTGATAACTTGTTAGGGTTTTGATTGTGTTTGAGTGCTAGCCTAGGCTTGGTTAGGCTTAGTGAGACTTGATTGGACTAGGATTGGCCTAGTTGACCTAGTTTGACTAGTGAAGTTGACTAGAGTTGACCAAGAGTTGACTTTAGTCTAGAATGACATAGAATTCATATAGAATGCACTGTAAAGTTTAATATTACCATTCTAGACATGTTGTGACCTGTGTTGCTCTAAATAGGACTCATCTACTCAGTCTGGACATATATACTCATCGGATACTCAGGATACCAGGCGAGTACATTCTCTGACCGTTTCATACTTGATAGGATTTATATTTATGCTCTAGATTACTTTACTTGATGCTGTCATGTTGTTGACACAGATTGGTACTATATGGATCCCTTTATGAGATTATCCCCCTCGGGAGCATCGGGTTACGTCATGTCATGTGCGTTTCACTTTTATCATGTACTCCGGTGCTTTTACCATTCATGTGCACTCTTGTGATTTGTGTACTCTCATGTTTACAGAGCCCTTTGTCACGCCCCAGAACCAGAATACTGGAGAGCAGGGGCAGACATAGCCAGCTACGTATATGAAATGGATTTCATCTCGCTATACGGTCACGGCTGTCTAGATACATGAGGGTTTAACTACAAGCCAACAGTCTCTTAAGGTCATGAACAAGCCTAGTGTCTCAATCACAAGCAAGTAAATAAGTATTTACAAGATGTATGATCATTAAATATACAATAGTAAGGCGTCCCAAATATTACATATTCAGCTGATCATGAAGCTAGTCGTTATAAAATGTTAGGACTAGCAAGAGTTTAGTCATACATGATCAACCATAGGATCTGTCAATCATGTTACAGCCCGTAGGCAGACAATAAGTAAGTGCAATCGAGCTAGACGGGTGCTCGTCGGCTAAACGCCTCAAAGGATATTTTTACAATAAAGTGGGAGATCAAAAATAAACCCACTCGTTGCCTTGGTTACGTCTGGTGTTCACCATCGGGCTGGAAAAGCGGTAGATCCTCTGGAGCTGCTCCGAAATCTGGCCATACAAAACCAGCTGGGTCAGATCCCAGAAAAAGAAAGTGCCACAAAGGAAGCTTCACTTAGGAACTAAAACCAGCAATTAGCACAGAAGACAAATAAAAGTAAGAACTGGAAATAAAGGAAATACATTAGGATGATATACGACGAGATAACCATAGAACTATTCAGATAACCAGGTTATAACCCATAAACCAAACAAGGACCGGGGTTGTAACCCTTCGTCTGAACAGAACTTGGAATTTTTACCATTTATCGGTAAAATAAATACAGGCATTCAGGTCATGCAGTAATTAGGAACAGAATCAGGACAAGACTAGACTGGTTAGACTCCATCCAATCATTCACGGCCAAGCAAGAATTACGGCTTGATACTTTAACTAACTAGGGTTATCACAGGCCTAATTACTAGCAAGATGCAGTGAGATTACTCCACAGCCACAAGCCCTGCAGACCATCCAGGTTACCCGGGTTGAAAGATTTAGAGTTGAATTCAGGTGGGTACATCGTCCAGGAAATGAATGTACCCTTAGGTAGCTTGAAATGTGCAACACATGACAGTGTGCTGAAAATGTGCCCTACTCGACGGCAGGCTACAGATCCCAAGGCGTTCCCAGGTAACGAGATTTTCTGTAGCTGGGAGATCTCTTTATGACTAGTGTATTAATCTAATTATTAGCCTTAGTCCATTTCAATAGGTACTCCTGACCGTGGTACTCAGGAGTCCCCTCCTAGACATGATGCAAGACAGGACTGGATTATTTGTACAAGCACAATCGCCCACGGTGTCCGGATTAATTATACATGTCATGTCATGTCAGGTAGCCGTCGCAACAGCTTAGCAAGATATATTATATCAGGTCTACTTGTCAGGGGTGCGCCACGACGGGCCACTATCATGTCATGTCAGGTTTACTTGTCAGGAGTGCACCACTACGGGTCACTATTGTGTCATGCTAGTTCCTTGTCACACCATGCCATGTACAATTGCCATTTCAATCATGTCAATCAAATCGTGATTTATCAAGTTCAGGACAAAAGGCGTAAGGATATAAAATGGGCATAAAAATATACCATAGGAGTTCCAAGGCATGGGCAAAAATAATAATAAAATAACAGTACAGAGCTATAGGAGAGTCATGCGGTTCGGGATTATACGGCTAGGAATAATCTCATGCGGCTGGAAGGAGAACAGCCCATGCGGCGGAATAGGGTCAGGCGCATACGGCTGATAAAGGAAACCCTATGCGGCTAAGGATATCAGTCCTCATGCGGCCAGCGGGATAAGAGGGCGCATGCAACCATGCGGCTGAGATGAATTGGGTTCATGCGGCTGAGAGAAAGGTAAGCTCATGCGGCAGGAGAAGAACAGCCCATGCGGCTACAGAAAGAGGGAAGCGTATACGGCTGAGGCAACAATCCATACGGCAGGGACAGGAGCAGAGCCATGCGCTTATGCGGTTAGCGGGGTCATGCGCCTATGCGGCTACAAGTGGACCAAGTTCATGCGGCTCGGGAAAAAGTTCTCATGCGACTGGGTCAAATAAAGTCCCATGCGGCCAGCGGGAAGACAGGGCGCATGAGACTAAGTCAGAGCATTCATGCGGCTGGAAGGAGCGGGTCCTCATGCGGCTAGATGAGTTCGGCCCTCATGCGGCTCAAGTACTTCTAGCCATGCGGCTGAAGAGAACACTTACCGCATAAATTATTCATGCGGTCAAGTCAGCACAGTTCATCTTCTCCAAAATTTTAGAGAAGAAGAACACCATGAGAGCCAAGTCCTCAAGCTCTATACCTCCATCATCCGGAGCCCAAATCCGGACTTCCATAGGTCAAAATGGGGTAGAACGAAAGCCTCTGCAACATGAAACCATCAAAACTCAGAAATAACAAGATTAAGTAGATCAAAACCCAAGATTTCCGAAAATAAAGTAAACTTAGATCTACAAGAATCTAGCCATAGAAAGTGAAAATATCAAGTACTAAAGTAAGTTAAAATATTGTAAGGAAGAGAATGAAGCAATAAAATTTGAGTTCCTCCATGAAGCAAGTTGCACTTGCCTAGACCTCTCTCTCTCTCACTCTCTCTCGTAGGTGAAAAAGTAAATGGAAGAAGAAGAGGTTTAATAAAGAGAGAGAAGGAAGAATGGTTAATAAATGGTAGTGGTGGTGGTAGGTAGGGGGTTCATCCTTTGGTCCATGATGAACCAAAAGCAAATCCCAAACCGAACCAAGCCAACCCGAACCAAGAATAACCCAAGCCATGAAGAAAACTAAGCAAGAAATTATGCAATACAAGATAAAATACGTACACGTATTCCAAAATACGTAATACGGACGACAGGCATTACACCCTTCATGTATACTTTACGTGCACTCATTTATGGGTCCCCATGTGAAATCATGTACAATAACATAACTTGTCTGTATCCTTGTGTATTGATTGGGGTACGGGGGAGTATAAATGGTCATGTGAATAATTCTAAAGTAGTGTAATCATGTGCAAACTCTTAGAATAATCATGTACAAATTCAAGCCGTTCATATGTCTATCTTGTACTCTACATCACTAGCTACTGTTAGTTCTTTACTTATAGTAGATATTTCTTTACAGTCATCTTTTTTACCTCATATATATTCTCCAGCATTTCATGTATCTTACTCTATAGTATATTTATATTTCCTGTTATATTATGAACTGCGTGAGATGTATTGTGCTCGTTCCTGTCTTGACTGGACCTGTTGAAATATTATAGATAACATTGAGGAGTTCTGTCCTACATACTATGGAGCAGGCCTAGATGACACATGTGAGATGGACTCCCAGAAGGATCCAACCCTTGCAGAGGACATTACCCCAGTAGTCTAGGCTAGTTAGCTAGACTAGTTATCTTACTTTATTGTCTTGTCTTATTTGGGATACATTATGTACTTATTTGGGGATTTTGTTATTTTGGATGTTGTGGAGATGCTATCTTAGACTCTTAGACTTCTTCTCTTATTGTATTTTATTTGGCGACTTTTATATCTATCTATCTTATCGTATTTTCTACCTTAGCTGTGATTGAGTTGTATATTTCTATGTTGTCCTCTATTCGGAGCGTATACATTGTACAGGTACCTTATAATTGTTAGATATATGTGACCTAGGACAGCATTCTACCGTCGACACTGCGGCATAGGCTGGACGTACCCACTTCTCGTGCCCCTACACTGGGTGCGGGTCGTGACAGCAGCATAGGACAGCTTCCTATTCATCAGCAACGTTTTGTCCAGCATCAGCAGAGGGAAGCACCTCAGCAGGGCAAGGATTTTTGCTATGATGGTCGAGGAGACCGATGCTACGGGTGATGTGATAGCAGGTTCTATTTTTCTTAATATATTTCCAACTATTTTTTTGTTTGATTCTAGGGAATCTCATAGTTTCATAGTTGTCTCTTTTGTGCTTAAGCGCAGCTTAGTAACTGTAATGCCCGTCCCGCTTAGTTCAACCGGAGGAATCAAAACGCAACGACGTTTGGACTTAGCCATGCAACAGCTTACTCGAAGTACCACTTGGTCGAGGCAACTCCTCGCTCAAGTGGGTGGCTTCAGTAAAATTGCCTCAGCTTGGCCTTCACATTAATAATTAGATGTTTTCAATTGTACTGAGTAGGTATGCTAATAAAAGAGAGGAACCTACATAACTAAAGGGAATAATCCCAGTTGAGTCAGTTGAGTTAGAACATGGAAAGGTCTCACAATTAGAATGTTGTACGACGTGTTTTCAAATTAATACTCAATCCTTCGTCCCGTGGCTTAGGAGAAAGAAAAGTTGGTCTATGTTGCCACAAGGATATGAACTTAGCATAGTCATAGGCGTCACACGAAATAAATGCTTAGTAAAGCATGCACTATCCCACCATCAAATGCTTGGTATATCATAATTGTCCTACAAGTCTCAATGTACATTTCCACGATGCAAGGCTTGGCATAGCCTTTGCTCGTCCCACGGGTTAAGTTGTATCATATAATTTATGGCACGAGTTAAGGCACCCAAAGAACACGGTTGTTCAAGTTGAACACGTGCACGACCCCACGGTATCAAGGCCCATATTATAAAGTATGACACAGTTTATGGGGCACTTCAAAGGAACACGATTTATTCAAGTTGAGCAGGAGGGATATCAAAATAGTCGTACATGAGTTAAGTCAGAAAAGAGTATGGTAACATTGAAAATTTACATGACCGTTTGTCGCCGAGGCAGTCCCTCATTTGGGAGTCTCCAATAAAGTATGGAAAGTATGGCAACATTGAAAGTGCAAGGAAAAATATTGTTTAAGTCATATGGTGAGTTAGGTAGGCACCATTTCATGGTCATTGGATAACTTGTGCACAAGGGTGATTATTCCTCGGACGGTAACCTGGGGCCACAGGGCCAATCCGGCCTAGAAGGAACATGCTTGCAGAACCCACGGATGGTGTGCGACCTGACCCGAAGGGTGCGCTGTATAGCGGTTATTGTAGGAAATTCGATGAGATCGTGCCTCATTTTGACGAACATACATCTTATCCAAGTTTGGGTCCAAGTATAGCTTGTCATGCTAGTGACCTTTCATATAGATGAGTCGGCATAAGAGTGGCTATCCGCGTGTATGCCTTAGAAGTGAGTCAAGAAATGTATGCACGGTATAAATGAGTCAAAAGAATGTGTGCACGGTATGCATCAAAATTATTTGAGCCTAAGATTTTGCCTCAATAGAGTTGTGTGCTTGGGCATGATTTGTAGCGTTGGTCTCAAGGAGTTTGACACGAAGTCTCAAGGTATTCACTGAGTCGGTTGTATGTCGTAACGGGAAAGTCTGTAAGGTAAGCATGAATAGGATACACTGTGTGACGAGGTATGCTCTCGATGTTGTTACATAATATGGATCTTATGGCATGGCCACAGTATTTGCACAAATGGGTTTTATAGCATGGTCTCATAGATATGGAGCACGATCATGTTGGTTGCAATACAAAATATGGCCTAGAGTCTCTGTCTTAAAACTGATTCTAAGGCAAGATTAGAAAGACAACCAAAATCATAAGGACCACTTACTAAATGAATGTGTTGGTTTTGTATGGGTGGACGAGGAGCTCACACTACCAGTACGGTTGTGTACTGACCACCCAACAGTTTTTATGCACAGGTTACAGGTACTTGCTCGTCGGGCGGAGCTCGCTTGGACGCGCTGAGGCATGGAGTTTCTTTGCGTTTCAGACCACGTTGAAGACTTCAGCTATACGGGACATAGTGTATGGATATCGCCTTTTGAAGTACCTGCAAAGTTGTAAGCCTTCGAGAATAAGCGATTGTAATTGAGAGAAGAGAGAGAGAGAGAGAAAGAGAGAGCTGAGTGCTTGTATCAAGAGAGAAAGTGAGCTTGAGTGACTTATAATCTTGGCTTCGTGCCCTTATAATTCTTATTTTCAATATCAATAAAGAGTATCATTCTGTACATGTCTTTGTGTTATTCAACTTCTCTGCTTTGAACTTCTGTGCGTCGACTCCGTCGCAAGCTGCATAAATCGGTCGTTATGGAACCCACCTTATGCGAGTGCAGCCTAGGCTCGTACAGAATCATGCCCTAACGAGGACGATCGGTTCTTCAGAACCGGAGTATGACATAATGGTATCAGAGCATGGCTTTACGTTCTTGGACTCTCGATTGAATTCTTTAACTTTGATGTTGTCTTCGTGCTAAATGTCATTTCTACAGAATCGATATCGTTGGTGCGCTCTCTCTCAATCTTTCGTGGGATGTCCATACAATAAGTCTATATAATTTTTAAATCATATAAAAATAGTGTTTTGATAAAAATAAAATATAGTTTCACATAATGCACGGTTGGCTAAGTCGGGCTGGGCATATACACCAAAAAGTGCATCGATATTGGCAAGTTGTGTGCGGGATTCAATTATATCAGACAAGAATGAATTAGACTTGATTCATAAAATATTGGGTAGTTGGCTGTCACGACCCGCACCCGCTTTTCGGGCACGAGCTCGTGAACAAGCCAGCTACGTATCGAGCGGACTCCAGCCCAACCTGAATACGTAAACGCTGTCTGGACTATGTAATGGTCTAAACATGGCACGACATCACTAAATATCAATCCACAATAAGAATGTGAAACATGAATGAACAAATATGGGTCATGGTCTGCAGCCCATTAGCATATTGTCCGATTAGACTCTAAGAATAATATGAGTCTATAAAATAAGCTAACAAGCAGAATATATCATGGTATGGAATATAAAGCACGAGGATAATAAAGAAATACAACAAGCAAATACCTGTATCCCTGTAGGTGTAATTACTACCATCATGATCCGCTAACTAACTCCATGCAATCAGCTACCTGAAGAGATCATCAGGTCCTCAGGGGACATAGCAAGATACATAAAACATGCCTATCTAACAGTTTATCATACATAAGAAATAAGCAGGAAAGACAGAACACGATATGTGACTACGAACACGGATACAAGAAATACTACGCATAAATGAACTGCTGGAAGGAAACATGAACTCATGACAAGAAACCAATCAAATATTCAAACCCTCACCCCTAGTGTGCACTCGCAGGTTTGAACAACTACTAACCCTCGCCCCTAGTATGGACTCGCAGGTTAGCTTCAAGAATCACCCTCGCCCTAGTGTGGACTCGCAGGTGCGGACAAATGACTACTAACCCTCGCCCCTAGTGTAGACTCGCAGGTTAGCTTCAAGAAATCACCCTCACCCCCAGCATGGACTCGCAGATAGGAATTCCAAAACAATGTACAACAGTTCAGCTATGACTTACTCATCCTATGACACGATACAACTCAGTCAAAGTACAGGTGACGACACAATATGACCCAGTCAAGATACACAGGAGAACAGATCCAATATGAACTACAAGCAAACTATGAACAAGGACTATATCTATACTAGCATGCATGATATACAAATCACATGTAAATAATCAACTAGATAATAATAAGAATATACATATAAATAAACTATAGAGGGAGGCAAGGTATACTTGCCTGGTGGTAGCACGAAGAACCAACAATAAACTGTCAACTGGTAAGCCAATAAGTCCAAATCTCACAACTGTCTCCGAAAGCTGAAATAGACATTACCAACATTCTTAGAATAGTCAAACTAGCTAGAATTATTGGTCCTTAAGTCCAATTCTGGACACAGGGGCAAAACGATAAATTTAGGCTAAAACGATGTCCGTCGTTGGACCCGCTTTGCACCGAAAAATGTGCCAGAGTCAATGGTCTCTAAAATCGTCAAACTATATGTCTACGGATTCATTTTAGTGATACGAACCCAACCATATGTCCAAAGTTAGATTCCGGCAGGCCGTACACAAAATTGCCCGTTGAATCAGATCGTAGGGACCGCAAAACGGCGTTCCGATCAACCGGCTCAGAATTGGAACAAACTTGGAATACAGGACCAGAAAAATAATATGGTCCTGCTGGCACAAGTTTCGTCTCGATTTGACGAACGTGTACAAATTAATTGGAGTATTTCGAAAAGACCGATACTGTAAATTTCGACGGATACATATCAAATTCGTCGCGCACACACAACCAATTTGAATTCCGTCAAAGTCCACACGTCCGTGAAGCCATTACGCACCTTCCGATGCTTTCGGCTCGCGACCACATCGTCCGGTTTGGCGGGACGCACGTCGTATGGATAAATTTTGTAGAAATTCTATTTTTTTTAAAACTGTTTTTCTCAATTTTTAAAGAGGTTTATCTTGATGTATAAAGGATGGAATCAAAATCCGTAAATAGCATTTTGATATCCTATAGGTTGTCTTCAAATATGTTTAACTAGATTTTGAAGAATCGATCTAGATTGGAAGATATATGCCTTCCAAATGAGGTCCCTGGGATCAAATTTCTGTCTCGTTCGAGACAGTTTTTCGTCTATTTCGGATCAATTTTTAATACGATTTTGGTTCGATTTAGTTCAAACTAATTAATAGGGTTTAAAGACCTATAGGTTTTCTATGCGTTGGAAGTTGTAGATCGAAAAATAGTTGAATGTGGTGGGAGAAAACTCACCTCGATTTTGCTTGTTTGCTGCCGCTACTGCTGTGGCTGTTCGCGCCTGTGCGCGCGTGTCGACGCTGTCGTGGCCGGCCTGCGGCCGCGTGCGGCAGCGCCAGGGCTGGGGAGACTCACCAAGGGCTGGGCGACGAGGTGGAGGTTCGGGGATAGGGTGTTGGATTAGGGTTTGGGGTGGGTTTGTTCTCTCATTCCCTCTCGCTCTCTCTATATCTATATATATACTACGTATATAATTAGGATCGGGTTGGGCTGGGATGGGGTCTCCCTTTTATTTTCTATTTTGTTTTCCTATTTGTTATTTATATATATATATAACTCATTATACATGTATATATATATATATAATATTTGACAAAGATTTAACAAATAACAATCGTTATTTATTTAATAAAAATAATAGTAATATTAATTATAAATACCAACTAACATAACTAACAAAAGTTATACATTGGGGTGAATACATCATGCCCTCACAAAAATTGGTCCACGAAAAACCTTGCAATTATTATGAAAATGTCACATAAATATCGATAAAATAATATTATATGTATAACAAATATTGTTATTCCCTTGAAAAAGTTATGTACAAAATATATGTGGATATAATACACATCTACCTGTACCTCTTGAACACACTACATGACTACAAGGGCCTGGATTTGGATCACGTCCAGTTCGGACCAGCTTGGTACAACCGGGTCTTCTACAAGTCAATAAATTAAATTAATAAATAATTAAACCATCTATAGGGGTTAAGTCACAACTTGGCCTGGTTTTCCTAGTTAGAACAAATCTATGGCTAGGCCTTCTCTAGCATAGCTAATACACTAGTCAAGGCACACCACTGCACTATCCGTGCCATGATTCCTAGTCGTCTGGTTCTTCAAAACTTAACCATGGCTAAAGTCGTCTACCGTAAGAATTAACTAAATAATTATTTATAAAATTCAAAAAAAATCACCATTTAAATCAAATAAATAATAAAAAAATATTTCATAAATTTTTGGGAAGAGGAGTTACATTGGCGATAGAGGTGCTATCGAACGACGTTATCATCGATGCGATATAGACGGAACGTGCTTAAATTTTGAGAAATGGTTCGAACGGAGATTCAAAGTGATCGGTCGTGATTCGAATGATCATTTCGAAGATTTTATCGAGTAACTTCATCCCTGAGTGGTGTATGGGATAGCCTTGGAGATGTTGATCGACTGAGGATCGGGGTGCCGATGGGTCTATAAGCAAGCGACACGAGTAGTGCAAAGCCTTAGAAACGAGTATGATAGAGTTAGTCATAATTATAGATATCTCATGCGAGATTTAAGTTAGACATACAAGAAGGCGACGTCTATGCAGTTTGGGATTACGTCGGTTATGAAATATTGATGGAAAGAGTAGATAGATTGAATCAAGAAAAAGTTAAGGTGTAACGAACGGATGACTCAGTCGATGAATCGATATGAATCATATACAAAAAGTTAGCACGATTTGAAGTTAGCATGCATGAAAATGATTCGAATATACGAGGATGACTCTAAGGATTTAGAAATATGTTGCTCGATGACTTAAGATAGACAGATGAACATACATGATTTTGGGTTTGAACAAATTGATCATATAACTAGTTCGAGGGATAATGATCGAATTTGATCTTGAATGTCGAGGAGATTATGGTATATCCAGTTCAGATAATAGCATCAGTTGCACGACTCTTAGCAATTCACGTTAACCATCAATATTCGTTTTGCATCATCTCCTTGTGATTCCATAAGAAAATTTATTATTCATGCACCGATCCAATCTCTATGGCACCAATCGTCTAGCATTCATATATCGGTCATCTTAGTGGATATAACATAACTCATTAGCTAAGTTATAATCCAACAATTCTATATTCTACCAAACTTGTTATTCATACGACAACATCATTTATCGACATGGTCTATTACACATCGTTGTACCTCGATACTTATTTGTATTCCAGCCATTTGACTCTCATAAGGAACATCTACCCTTTCATGCATCAAGGGACAAGTACCCATTCTCTATGCCTCAAATAGTCAAGGGTCATAACTTGTTAATTCGGAACACATCAAATTCTCTCCAGCCCAACTGCACAACGTGCTAAGATCATTTATTCCTTAAACCCATTCTCTAACTCTTCGGTCCTTGATGCAACTCTCTGCATCTTCTAGTTCATTCGCAACATCCCGATAAGCGTCTAACATCACCATCGATTCTGCCGATGTCCAACATACAATTTTATTTACTCGATTTCCAACATCGTTCAATATTCGGTCCATCTTATTCTTCCAATTCTTTCGATAGCAACACCACACCATTGTTACCAAGTCTACAATCCTTTTACCCAACTAATTCCAGTAATGCTTGAATCTAAAATTTTGTTTTCTTCCCAACCAAGGCCTTCATTTAATATTCTCAATTCTCTTATTACCCAACATAATGCTAGCCGTCCAGGTCTAGCGATGGTTCATTCGAACACATCAAAAATCTCGTAACAGGTCATCCGAACTTAATCATCAGGGGACACACCTAGCCGTCATGTATCAATCGTAAGCTCGGCTACGATTCGATACCACCCAATACCTTATAGGTAAAGCAATCACAAAATCATAAATACATCAAGGGTAAAGGAACATCTTATCACGACGAGGGTATATGTAATATACCACTCAGAGCTCAAGCCATTCCGACACAATATTCCCTCGCATCAAACCAACGTCCAATATGGATAATCCATCCTGTAGTGGTTATGCTGACCACAAATACCGACTCAAGATTCTATCGATTTTCATTCACTGAAATCCATGCACATTCCGTCCCAACATACCATGCCATCACCTACGATCGATTGCTGCATAACAATCGACTTCAATAAATCCTACACATAAGAAATCCAGCATACATCACAAACTTATTATCGCATCACATCATTGTTATTCTTTTTTTTGGTATCATTTTAGGAATTCAACAAAATACACATATCACAGCCCACATATTTAGACTTATTGTATGGAACACCTAGTGAGCAGCTAGGAGGATCAACGGACTTTCAGTAAAGGGAACAACTTAGAATAGTTTAGAAGCAATACGGAATAATCACAGAAGTACTATGAGTCATCATAGAGACAACTTTGATTTCATCGCGGAAGCAACTTTGAGTATTTACGGAAGGAACTTTGATTCACCGCGGAAGCAACTTTGAATAATCGCGGAAGCAATCGTTGAATCATCGTGGAAGCAGCTTAGAATCATCTTAATAGCAACATTGATTTGAAACAAATCGAATTAGAATCCAAGGATGTAAAGCCGTGATCTGATACCATTATGTCACACCCCGATCCCAGAGGATCGAAAACTAGCCACTGGGCGTGATGCCGTACAAGTCTAGATTGTACTTGTACAAGGCAAAACCATTACAGTTTCTGGTATTTCTCAGAAAATATCGATAACACAGCAAAACCAAGAAGATAAATTAAAGTCACACAAGATATGAAGAATGTATCTCTTTATTGATAATTATAATGGATTACAAGACTTGCAACGGAATACAGAGTTTACAATTGATTATAAGACTCTTGAATAACCAACTGAATGTATACACTTGCTCTTTTGGCTACAAATGAATATACCGACTTCTTTACAATGAACTTGCCAATATGGCTACAATCTCATTGGTACAACTGAATTATACTGTTCCATACATTATGTCCCATATAGCAGAAAATATTGTCTTGAAAGAAGAGCTTCTGCACACCCATCCGATTCATCGATGCCAAGCACTGATTTACAGGATTTCCCCCAAGCAAACACCTGTAATATTGTCCATAATGTGGGTCAGTACATCATCAATGTACTGGCGAGCGGTGCTAGCCCAACTTACCTAAGAAGACAAAACTGAGTAATCATGTTACAGAACATTATTAACAGTGGTCTTTCTCGTTACCTTAGGGTCAATTTCATGTTATAGCCGACAAGAAGTAAAGCATGCAATTCTCATAGCCAACATAATTTAAAGCATACTGTTATCACCCTTTGGTGATTCTTATCCACGGTCGTGTAGCCATCCCTGTACAATTATAATACTTACTCTGCCTGCACAAGACATTGTTAGGAACAATATCATGATTCAATATAAATATCACCATTCAGGTGATTCTTACCAACAGCCGACATCCTTTCCTGTATTTGAGTAATAACTTACTCTGCCTGCATAAGACATCATTAGCACCGGACCTATCTATATGAAGGTCACTGGCGACATGCCATCTTGGACTGACTTACAGGTATACGGCGCCCTTACAGTGCTGGTAGCTAGCCCCACTACAAGTCCCGTATACCGTGCTACTACTTCAATACTGCTACTACTTCAGCATTGGTTCCCCCAGGACGAACCAGTTTCCAAGGCCCAGGAATACCGTTCGAGGAACCACCTTGTCGACAAGTTGTCCATGACCATGCAACTATATGTAACTTATCTATAAAGGAAACAAATAATGCATGGTAAGGAAAACTAAGTAATAACCTATCATTCTCATTCGTATTGCCATCTTTCCAGGATCTTGGCGTAATCAACATTCTACATCGACGATAGGATAATAGAATGTTGTTACCCAATCCTTTTGCCACATCTTTGATACCATATATCTTTCCAACCAAACTTTCAATGTACTCGTCGTCCAATTCCTGGGACCTAGCATCTCATTAGCATACATTCATTCGAATGTAATTCAAGCATACTCACTGCCCAGTTCCTGGGTCTCAATATCTGTTTTACCATCTATTTATCGAGCCAAAGCTCGATATACTCACCGCCCAAGTATTTGGGACTTTGCCTTCACCTATCATGTAATTTATCGCAACATCGTACAAGCATACAATTTATTTAGCCACAACAGTTTACGTTCAGGTGATAATTATCTTTCATTATCTTTCCAAATTTCATGCAAGGTACTATTGAGCAATTCAACAAGAAATATAGCATACTCATCCTTATTTTAAGCGTGAAGCTAAAGGATCTTTGAAGGGTTCAACACTACTCACATTCATAGGACGATTCCTGCCATGATCGCATAGCCTTCCAAGCGATCCTTCGCATAATCCCAAGTCCAACAAGGCTTCATCGAACCAACCATCTATCATAAGGCATCTTGCGGGTCAGGGCACTACAGGCGACGAGGTGGAGGTTCGGGGATAGGGTGTTGGTTTAGGGTTTGGGGTGGGTTTGTTCTCTCCTTCCCTCTCGCTCTCTCTATATCTATATATATACTACGTATATAATTGGGATCGGGTTGGGCTGGGATGGGATCTCCCTTTTATTTTCTATTTTGTTTTCCTATTTGTTATTTATATATATATATATAAGAAAACCCCCTCTTTTTATAAAACAAGGCTCCAAAAGCTGAAGCCGAACCCGTATACAAGACAAAAGTATACCAAAAGGAAAGACAGGGGAAAAGTGCGGGCGCAGCCGCCAAAACTAAGATATGAACGGATGCCCGAAGGCCCGAGATCTGTGGGAGCAAAGGGAGCTCCTTTTGCGGTATTGTCGGTGGATTTCCCGGAGCAGTTGGTCGGCAGAGTATTGGTGTCCCTCGTATCTCGCTTTGTTGCGATTCTTCCAAATTACCCAGGTGGCGGCCGCGGCAACGATCTGGTGGCCGTGGGATGCGGCTCCCCAGTGGGCCAGAAGATCGATAAAGCGCCCGTCCACTGGAGGGGTATTGTAGTTGTGATGGAGGGAGCTCCAGATTCTGTCGGGAAGACTTCCCTCCCTGAAAATATGGTCAATAGTCTCCGTCTGACGCTCGATACAGCAATTACAAGCAGACGCCAGGCTAAAGCCGATGGAGTTAAGGGTGTCGTCGGTGTGCAATTTCTTCCTCATGACTCTCCACAGGAGAAAGGACCATTTCTTAGGGATACATGAGTTTCAATAACGCACGATGAAAAGGTCTGGACCATTGTCTTGGATCGAGAGTCTAGCCGATCGTACGGAGAATACTCCAGAAGCTGTCAGCGACCACCTCAATATGTCGGCGACGGTCCCGATGGTAAGGCCGAGATGGCGAATGCTGTCAATTGTTTCGTTGCCTGACCAATCCCGGATCCTGTCCCAATTCCAGTCGTGATTGGTGGGGTTCCACAGGTCTTTGATCTTGCTGTTTCTAGGGGAATCGGTAATGTTCGGGATAAGGCTGTCCCCTATCCACCTTTCCAAGAATGGGTTGGAATCACCAGTACCCAGATGGAGTCTGATCGCGGGCTCAGCCAAATCGTGGCCTCGTAGAATACGACGCCAAGCCGCGGAAGATCTGCTGTTGGCAGAGGCCGTCGTTGGGTGGATGTGTCTGAAGTACCTGGCCTTCATAAACTTGGTCCACAGGTTGTGGCTTGTGCGTAATTTCCACCATAATTTCATTGAAAAGGCTTTAACGATGTGATCGAGTTTGGAGAATCCAAGTCCACCGTTCGGGGTCAGGGATGCCATAGTATCCCAGCTGGCCCAGTGATGTTTGTCTTGCCCCTTGTTGTGCCCCCAAAAGAAGTTATAAAAGATCTGCTCAATAGACGAGATAACCTTCCTGGTTGGAGTACAGACCGCAAGGGTGTGGATGGGGATGGAGTTGAGCACATGTTTGATGAGGATAATTTTCCCTCCTGGGGATAGGGTGGCGTTATGCCATCCTTCGATCTTGTTCCTGATTTTGGTGATCAAATGCTCGAAGATGCTGGCGTTGGATTTTCCGTACACTAGGGGGCAGCCGAGATAGTTGAAAGGGGGATGAGCCACCGCAATGGAAGTGAGGTTGGTGAGTCTGGTCGCGTTCTCAATTTTGATGCTGTGGTGGGCGTAGATTACGCTCTTAGAGAGGTTGATCTTTTGGCCGGAGCATCTGGAGTACCGCTCCAGGGTGTTGTGAACCACCTCCATTGATCCGACGTCCCCGGATGTGAAGATGAGAAGATCGTCGGTAAAAGCAAGGTGGGTGATGGTGGGGCACCCGCTGGCAGTGTGGTATTGCTGGAAGTTGGGGGTGTTGATCATGTTGTTAAGGTTTCTGCTCAGGGCGTCGGCTGCGATGATGAAGATCGTGGACGATATAGGGTCGCCATGTCTGACTCCTCGGCTGGATTTAAAAAATCTATCGGATTGGTCGTTGATAACTGTGAAGAACCATGAGTTGCTGATGGATCTCCACACGATGTTGGTCCAATTCTCGGAGAATTCGAATGCTCTGAAGACCCAGATCATGAATTGCCAATCGAGTCTATCGTATGCTTTTTCTATATCAATTTTGATGGCGATGTTGCCCCCTCTCGCCGGAAATTTCATGCAGGTGATGAGTTCTTGGGCCAACATGATGTTGTCTTGGATGGTTCTTCCGCGAACGAACCCGCTTTGCTCCTCCGAGATGATTTTGGGGAGGGTTTCTGACATTCTGGTAGCGATTATCTTGGAGATAATTTTGTTGGTGAATGTGCAAAGGTTGATGGGTCGGAAGTCGCGGAAGGAGTCGGGTTTATCTTTTTTCGGGATGAGGATGAGATTGGCGCTGGAGATAGCTTTGGGATAAGGGGCTCCTTCAAGGAAGGCTATCGCCGCTTCGGTGATGTCCTGCTTGATAATATCCCAGCAGGTACAAAAGAAAGTACCAGAAAAGCCGTTCGGGCCGGGGGTGCTATGCGCGTTTAGGGCCCACACCGCGTCTTTTACTTCCTGTTCGGATAGAGGGCGCTCCAGCAGAGCATTGTCGGAGTCGTTAATGATGGTGGGGATTTGGTCAAGGAAAGAATTGTCTTTGAGGACCGTCTCCTTGGCGAATAATTTAGAGTAGAAGTCTGCGGCCGCCTCTTGGATTCCCTTGTGATCGGATCTGATGGTGCCTTGCTCGTCAGTGATGTGGTATATCGATAGTTTGTTTCTTTTACCGTTGACGCAGGCGTGGAAGTATTTCTAGTTTTTATCCCCGTCACTGTCCCATTTCAGTCTGGCTTTCTGTTTCCAGAAGTCGGTCTCCACTTTGAGCCTGAATTTGAGCATGGCCTTGGTTAGATTCAAGGCTCTCCTAGCCGCAGGGGATCGGTCGGATAGGAGTAAAGCTTTGGCTCGGGAGACATCGTCCTCTGCGATGCGTATCGCTTGGAAGATGTCCCCGAATGCTTGTTTGCTCCACTGGAAAAGAGCTTTCCTGGTGGCTTTGAGCTTGTTGCTGACCCGAATGAGGGGGTGAGGGGAGTCCTGACTATTCCACGCCTCTGCCACGATGCTCAAGAATTGCGGGTGGTCGGTCCAGAAGTCGAAAAATTGGAAGTTCTTTTTAGATGGGTAGGATTTGTTTTTGATTTCCACCAGGATTGGGGCGTGGTCGAATTCGGTAGAGTTGAGGTGGGTCAGGAAGGAGCTGATTCTCATACCGTGCCAGCGTGCGTTGGTGAGAGCTCTGTCCAGACGGGAGTATTGGTGACGGTCGCCGTCCTGGATGTTACACCAGGTGAATTCGCTGCCTTTGAACTAAAGAGGAGTTAGGTGAGCATTAAAGATGAAGTTGTTGAAGTCTTGCATGGCTGATAGAGGCGAAGGGCGACCTCCGATCTTCTCGTCTCTGTAGGTGATGGCGTTGAAGTCCCCTATGCAAAGCCAGGGGGTGTTGGTGTTGTGGAGATAGGTGTTGAGAAGGTCGCTCCAAAGGTGTTTCTGTTCTGCGATGACACAGCTACCGTGGACTGCGAAAAGGATGGCTCGCTCCGGGAGGGTGGGGTGAGTGACCCTGCAAGAGAGGGCTTGTTGGGTGTCCTGGATGATGTCGAGGTTGACCTCCTGCGACCCGAGAATCCAGATGTCGCGCTTGCCAGCAATCGCCGTGGGGAGGCCTAGAGCCAACTGGATAGATTTGAGACGTTTGGAGGGTATTTTGGGTTCAATGATGATGAAGATGTCGATCTTGTGAATTTTCCGAAGACTGGTAATTCTCCGAAGTGTCGGTTTATTAGCCAGACCACGAACGTTCCAAGATAAGATGTTAAGCATTTAAAGATTGCGGGGGTGTTTTTTTGTTCCGCCTTGCGGCGGATCTAGTTTGGATGGTGGCTATTTTGTCGGAGCCTGATTTGCTCCGTTGGGGGTCAACCGGGATGGCGTTCGATGTTGTTGACGGATTGTGGTTGCTGCATTCATACGGGCCGGGTGGAGGTCCTATCAGATTGCCAGCTGTGTCGACTGTTGTCTCCTTCGGGGGGAAAGCTAGGGAGTCATGCGCGCTCTCGATCAACAGTTGCTGGAGGGGGGCTCCTGCAGCAAGAACTTGGAGGCCTCTCCTCACTTGGTCGGGTCCAAGGATGGCTAGGACGTCTTCGACTGGGAACGCACTGGGGGATTAATGAGTTTCATTGGAGGTGGGAGGGACCGGGGGGGCGGCCTCCTGACCAGAGAGGCGTTGTCGGTGATCTGCGTTGCCTGAGTCGGTGGCGTCCTCCACAAGCGAAGAGGTGGAGGGGAAGGGTGGCAGGTCGTGTCTGCTGGGGTCTTCTAGAGGGTTGCCGGACTCCGGGTCCTCTGAATCGAGTAAGGCGAATTGATTGGAGATCTCAATGTATTGGGGAATGAAGGGGATCAGGGCCCTGCTCGGAGCTTCGCTGGAGGCTGGCTCTCCGATGCAGGAGTCGAATCGAATGTGGGTATTCGGTAGGGAGAGAATGGGCGACTTGGGGGGCTTCCCAGCCGTTTGGACGTTGGTGTCTTTCCTGGATGGCTTATTTTTCAGCTCCGGATGCAGGTGGTGACAGTTCTTAGGAAGGTGGCCTCTTAGGTGACAGTGGTTGCAGAACAACACGTGGTTGTCGTACAGGATTTGTTGGATGTGGGTATGAGAGCCGAGCTCGATGTTGATGAAGTTGGGTGGTTCTGAAGTGAGGTCAAGTTCAACACAGATTTTGGCGTAGTGGGCTTTGGTGAGGTTACTGGTCTCGGGCGCCGAAGCCACGTACGTCCCGAAGGAGTTGGCGATGCGCTTTAGCGCCGCGGGAATAAAGCAGATGAGGGGGATGTTGGGAAGGGTAACCCAAGCTGCGACCGTAGCTGAGTCTTCTTTGGTGTTGAATCCTGGTGACCACTCGATTATCTTCATCTAGTGGGTGTCGATCTTGGAGGTTCCCTTGGACCACACGGTCCTGTGGTCGCGATCTGAAGATAGATGAAGGAGAATGTGTCTGGGGTCGAGGGGGGCAACTCGGTAGTCGGTCGATAGATTCCATTTGGCGATCGCTTCCTGCACCCTGGGAAGTTTGGGGCACCCAGAGGAGAATTTAAGGATGAATGTGTGTGGAAAGGCCGTAGACAGTGACGTCAGTTCCATTTCGGTGAAGGGAATAACGGGGGTTGATGACTCTTGAGAGTATTCGATATCTGGCAGTTGGACGTCTGGGAAGATAATGCCCTTTGAGGGAGTGAGGTCCGAACGAAGCATGGCGGCGTAGGAGGGTTGGGGCGGTCCGGAGGGAGCAGGACCCGAAGTGGCAGAGCGGGAGAGCGAAGGGTCGCTTAGGGGATGAGAGAGTTCGGAGCCGATGGTAGGTGGGGTGGAGATGCTGAGGGGGGCGGAAGCGAGAAAAGGCTCCGGGGGCACAGGAGCGCAGAGCGCCCCCCCAAGGGAAGAGGAGCTGACCATGGCGGGAAAGGAGGCAGGGGGGCGGTTGGCGCCGGGGATGAGCTAGGGTAGACAGGCTTGCCTGAGGGAGGATGAGGGTCCTGGGAGGCAGGGGAGACTGAGGGTGGGGGGGCAGGATAGCGCTAGAGCGCGCGGGAGGGGCGAGGGAGAAGACTGGAGAGATGGGTGGCGCATGGCAGAGCTGGTAGAATGCGCAAGGGGGCAGGGGGCCCCATGGGAAGAGGCGGGTTCTGCGCAGTTGAGGAGCTGCGCAGATGAAGGGCTGATAGAATGCGGAGGGAAGGAGGGGTTCGAAAGGTGCTGCGCCGAAGGGTGCTGCGCCGAAGGGACGCCAGTTGGCCTGATCGGTTGGAGCTGCTCAGAAGAAGAGTGCGCAAGGGGGCCCCCAGGGGAAGAGACGGGTCGAAGCGATTGCGCAAGAGAGGATAGGAGCGCCAGAGATAGCGCAGACGGGGGGGCAAGAGCCCGCTCCTGATGTTGGAGTGCCCGGGATTGCGCAGGGGGGGCAAGAGCCCACTCCTGCTGCTGGGACCCGCAAGGACGCGTGGATTGCGCGAGGATGTGTTGACCCTCAGAGGCAGAGGGGGCATACAAGTGTGCAAAGGATAGGGGATGAGCCTTTGCCTGCACAGTAGAGGCAACAGCTGTCCACTCCCGCTGGGACCCGCCATGAGACAATGGGGAAAAGCTGGGAAAGGAAGCTGCAACAGCAGCTCGTCCAGAGGGGACCTCCTCGGAATGGGCGCCGAGGATAGCGTGCCCGAGTGTCCAAGAGGCGTTGGGCCCGAGGTCAGAGCAGCTGGAGGGCGCTGCTCCCTAGGAGGGGACGATGCTGTTCGAAAAGGAAGGCTGGACGGGAACGGAGAGCTGCTCCGAGAACGACCCGGCGGCGGGGACTCCGCTGACCGGAGAGAGGGGGGAAGGAAAATCGGGGAGGGCTTCCAAAGAGGGGAGCGAAGGCCAGTCGCTCCAAACAAGGCCGGAGGGGGCGCCTGGCTGCGCTAGGGAAGGGGCGGCCGACGATGGGGGGAGAGACGGAGGGTGTAGAGGAAGGGATCGGGAGTGGATTGCGGCGGGGAGGAGCTGACAGATCAACGCGAGCGCCTCGGGAGGCCAGGGGAGAGACATCGGGGGCGGCCGCCGGAGAGGGCCTACGCTCGAGGGGGGGCGGGGGAGAAGGAGGAGAAAGGCGGAAGGGAAGGGTGGCGGCCGGCCGGCCGAGGGTTGGGGGTCGGGCGAGAGAGGAGACCGGGGGAGCTGTTCATGGAGGAAAAAAGTATATATATATATATATATATATATATATATATATATATATATATATATATATATTAACAAGATATTATTTGGTTGCTAGAAATATTAACAAGATATTGTATATCTCTAAAACAATAACTATTTCTAGCAACCAAATAATATCTTGTTAATATATATATATATATATATATATATATATATATATATATATATATATATATATATATATTTGACAAAAAAAAAAATATGTATATATATATATATATAATATTTGACAAAGATTTAACAAATAACAATCGTTATTTATTTAATAAAAATAATAGTAATATTAATTATAAATACCAACTAACATAACTAACAAAAGGTATACATTGGGGTGAACACATCATACCCTCACATAAATTGGTCCACGGAAAACCTTGCAATTATTATAAAAATGTCACATAAATATCGATAAAATAATATTATATGTATAACAAATATTGGTATTCCCTTGAAAAAGTTATGTACAAAATATATGTGGATATAATACACATCTACCTGTACCTCTTGAACACATTACATGACTACAAGGGCCTGGATTTGGATCGGGTCCAGTTCGGACCAACTTGGTACAACCGGATCTTCTACAAGTCAATAAATTAAATTAATAAATAATTAAACCATCTATAGGGGTTAAGTCACAACTTGGCCTGGTTTCCCTAGTTAGAACAAATCTATGGCTCAGCCTTCTCTAGCATAACTAATACACTAGTCAAGGCACGCCACTGCACTATCCGTGCCATGATTCCTAGTCGTCTGGTTCTTCAAAACTTAACCATGGCTAAAGTCGTCTACCGTAAGAATTAACTAAATAATTATTTATAAAATTCAAAAAAATCACCATTTAAATCAAATAAATAATAAAAAAATATTTCATAATTTTTTGGGAAGAGGAGTTATATTGGCGATAGAGGTGCTATCGAACGACGTTATTATCGATGCGATATAGACGAAACGTGCTTAAATTTTGAGAAATGGTTCGAACGGAGATTCAAAGTGATCGGTCGTGATTTGAATGATCATTTCGAGGATTTTATCGAGTAACTTCATCCCTGAGTGGTATATGGGATAGCCTTGGGGATGTTGATCGACTGAGGATCGGGGTGCCGATGGGTCTATAAGCAAGCGACACGAGTAGTGCAAAGCCTTAGAAACGAGTATGATAGAGTTAGTCATAATTATAGATATCTCATGCGAGATTTAAGTTAGACATACAAGAAGGCGACATCTATGCAGTTTGGGATTGCGTCGGTTATGAAATATTGATGGAAAGAGTAGATAGATTGAATCAAGAAAAAGTTAAGGTGTAACGAACGGATGACTCAGTCGATGAATCGATATGAATCATATATGAAAAGTTAGCACGATTGGAAGTTAGCATGCAAGGAAATGATTCGAATATACGAGGATGACTCTAAGGATTTGGAAATATGTTGCTCGATGACTTAAGATAGACAGATGAACATACATAATTTTGGGTTTGAACAAATTGATCATATAACTAGTTTGAGGGATAATAATCGAATTTGATCTTGAATGTCGAGGATATTGTGGTATATCCAGTTCAGATAATAACATCAGTTGCACGACTCAAAGTTCGTTGCAAAGGAAGATCGTTAGGTTATGTATATTATCGATGGTATTGAGGTGTATCAAAGATCGATGTGTGATAACTCGGGGGTACTCTGATTCAAGGAATAATGATCATATAAAATATTATTGTTCAGATGAATGTTATACCTTGGGATTCTGATAAAAAGAATGTTGGATGACTTGAAAAGATGAACTTGAAATATATGTGAATAAATGGTAGTCGGACTATGCAAAGCAAAAATGCTGACAAATTTGATGATCTATGATCTATGAATTATATGACTCGGGGAATTATAGTAGGCGATCCTACGATTGTACGATAAGATAGATGCACGAGATTGATGATTAGTAGGTTTGAAAATTTGAGTACTGTTATGATGGATGAAGCATGATTGATGTTATGCAACTTGAAAATTAAAAATCGACAATACGACATGTGATCGGTAGATTATGACTCGTGATCTTATAGTCGAGGAATATGAGTTTGGATTGATAGGTCTATTGAACGAATTGAGGATCGCAAGTTTGAGAGTTGTGAGTTTGTGTCGTTGAACCATGTCATGATCGAGGATGATCATGAAATAATTTACCCTAGGATGGCTTTGCTGAATGACTCAGACCCCCTGGATCAAATGCTGTGAATGCGAATATGAGAAATCTATGCTCGAAGTTTAGAACTCGGAGTGATACGAGCCTGGGTAGGAAGACCATGTACTATCGACTATGGTTTGACCTTATAATTAGGGTGAGTGTTTTGATCTTGTTGTTTGGGAATGGTGATCCCAACACTGACTTTGACTTTAGCCTAATGAAGATAGCCTAGCGGTTAGGCAGACGTCCCTGTATGGAGAGACCCTAGTGAGAGTTGCCGAAGTATTCTTGAAAAATCTTGAGGATTGATAGGATTGGATATTGGTATTGGTGGATAGAATGATTCAATTATGTAGAGACACCACTCACGAGGCTTGGCTGAAATATATATATTTTAGGGACGCCTTAAATATGTGCATGATCCAACTCGAGTGGTAATGGTGGATTCTTTATCACGAGGCTTGGTTGAAATGCATATATTTTCGAGACGCCTTAAATATGTGCACGATCCAACTACGTGATACGTTGAATTCAAGTGAGACTAAAAGGAACGAAAATGTATCGAGGATTTTGAAATCATGTGTTTCAAAAGAGAAACTTATGGTAGTTCAATCGTTGGATTTGAAATGAACTTGAATGTTGATTGATAGGGTTCGAGGTAAACAAGTCAAATTTGCTTAGCCGGGATACTCGAGATTTGCCTCATCATCTCATTGCAAAGTTTTTATATGTGTTCCCTGAGGAGTTGCCTGGATTGTCGCCAAATAGAGATGTTGAATTCTCTATCGATTTAGTACCTGGAGCAAAGTCGGTGTCACATCATGTCTACATGATCAACAACAATAAGTTGGTAGAGCTAAAGAAGCAAGTAGGTAAATTGTTGGACAAGGGATTCATCAAATCAAGTTCTTCGCCCTGGGAGCTCTGGTATAATTTGTGCCGAAAAAAGATGGAATAGTATGGATGTGCATCGACTACAATGCCTTGAATAACCTCACAATCAAGAACAAAAACCCACTGCTGAGGATAGATGATCTTTTCAATCAGTTGAACGGCACAAGTGTATTTTGGAAAATTGACTTGAGGTCTGGCTATCATTAGGTGAAGGCGAAGATGTGTCACGACCCGCACCCGCTTTTCGGACGCGAGAGCGCGAGCAAGCCAGCTACACATCATACGGACTCCAGTCCGACTCGAATACGTAAACGCTGTCAAGGCTATGGTATACTGCCAAATCATGGCAAATAAATCTATATCTCAATCCACAATAAGAGTATAAAACATGCATGAACAATATGGGTCGTGGTCTGCAGCCCACTAGCATATATGTCCGATAAGACTCTAAAGAAAACTAACAAGAGTCTAAACTGAATCAAGAAACAGGATATCTCATGATAATGAAGAAAAGCACGAGCGGATAATAAACACAATAACGATACCTGAATCACGCAAGCGTATCATCACGTCTGCCATCCAGAGCTGCTAACTAACTCTACGCAATAACTAACCTGAAGAGATCATCAGGTCCTCAGGGGACATAGCAAGATACATAAAAACATGCCTATCTAGCAGTTTATCATGCAATAAAGAAAATACAGGAAATAATAGGAAAAGACCAATCAGCACGAAAACACGACTATATACGACTGGAAGAACCACTACGCCTAAATGAACTGCTGGAGAAGGACAAGAGAACACGATATCACGATGTCAATGGATAACCAATCGAATACTCAAACCCTCGTCCCTAGTGTGGACTCGCAGGTTTGAACAACTACTAGCCCTCGCCGCTAGTGTGGACTCGCAGGCTAGCATCACCCTCGTCCCTAGTGTGGACTCGCAGGTGTGAACCCTATACTACTAACCCTCATCCCTGGTGTGGACTCGCAGGCTAGCATCACCCTCGTCCCTAGTATGGACTCGCAGGTGTGGACAGATAACTACTAACCCTCGCCCCTAATGTCGACTCGCAGGTTAGCTTAACTACTAACCCTCATCCCTGGTGTGGACTCACAGGTTAGCTTAACTACTAACCCTCGTCCCTGGTGTGGACTCACAGGTTAGCTTCACGAATTTCAAGGTATAGCAGTTCCGTTATGACTTATTCATCCTATGACACGATGTGACTCAGTCCAAGTACAAGTGATGACATGACACGATCCAATCATGATACATGAGAAAACCAATCCAATATGAAACACAAAATTAACTATAAACAAGAGCTATATATACGTATATCCAATATGAACTATAAACAAGGCTATATATACACTAGCAGGCATGATATACTAATCACATATAAATAATCAACTAGTAACACTGTATAATATAAAATAAATATACATGTAAATAAACTGTAGAGGGAGGCAAGGTATCTTGCCTGTCACCGGAAGCCGAGTGTGAAAGTCCAGCACGAAATTAGGGTTCAAATAATCCAAGGAACCTATAGAAAGATTTAGGATTGAATTAATTATCTACTACAGTCGCTTAATACTACTCAAGTTTATTAACCATAAGGCATTGATGGCACAAGTACTGGATCCTGATAGTAATGGTAGCATAATTACATTAAGGTGGGAAGCATTAAGCATTATAATTGATAGGGAATAAAAATTAGAAAGGAAAGAACCAAAAATATCTTTCCAGACTCAAATCTGGATTTGAACCCAGGATCATCCATCCCCAACACATTTGTACTACCAGCCAAGCTATGGTTCACTAATGTATGAATAAAGTAACAATTTCTACTTAACTTCTATTGGAGGAAAAAGACACAAAGCAAAAGAATCCCTTTACCCATGTGTAGAAGCATGAAAAAGAAGGGATCTTTCTTTTAATCCCACATAGGAAAGGAGAAGAAGGGATGTCTCATTCCACTCTATATATAGAGACCTCTTGCCTCCTTTGAAAAGGGCACCAAAAATAAAAGAAAGAAAAGGGAGCCCATTATCCAGGGAGCCCGTTTGAGCCACAAAAGTTGTAATATTCTTCTGGGTTGGCTGCAAGTTCTTCACTCGCTGTCATGGCGAGGATAATTTGGACACTGAGTACTATACGCCCCACGGGCTGGTACGAAGAAGTCCAAGGCGGCACGGGCCATGCGCCTCAAACGTGTTATGCCAGCAGTAAACCAGAAGCATGCGCTCACAATCATGCGCGCTGCTGATGGTAAGCTGTATAAGGTCGACTCAGGTGCTTCTGCGCCATAAACGAGCCGATCTTCAAAGTTTTTGTCTCACTTGGGCGCATCTATTGCGTTCACAACCAAGTCGAGCAAGGCAAACCCAGTGGTCTTGAACTCCCGCGCCTCCTCTGGTTGTACGTCTGAGGTCCGTTCAAGTCACTTTAAATGTTGTTCCCCCACTACTGATCGGGAGATCAGGGGGCGCAACATTCACTTGACCACCCCGGCGCTTGGCCTTGCCATGCGCCTGATGGGGGTGTAAAGGTGGCACTCTCACTTGACCACCCCGGCGCTTGGCCTTGCCATGCGCCTGATGGGGGTGTGAAGGTGGCACTCTCCTCTAACGATTTGCGTAATGTGATCATTCACAAACGCCGATCAGGAGAGCCGACCAACAAGCATAATGCGTCCCTCACAGGGCACACTTGTGCTACGGTCGCCATCAACTGCTGCTACCGCAAGACAGTGGCTCCACCACCAAGGCAGTCTGTGTTCCAACAGTTGCAACCTGCTGTACCTGTCTCCCAGTGCATCACTCTGCCCCGTCAGAGTGAATCACTTCCTCGTCAACGTGCAGGCGCATCTACCAGCCTGGGGCTCTTATCTTCTGAAGGAGTTAAACCGTCAAAGCTTATTCGAACAAGGAGAACCATCATCCACAGTACAACATCTTGCCAAGGAGGAGGATCAGTCGAATCCATCTTCGTCAAAAAGTCAAGGGAGAGACAACAAAACTCTCTCAAACTGTTGCTATTCATAGGCCAGGGCAAATCAAACCCATGTGCCAAGTGGCAACCTTCCCGAAGTTAGTGCAATAAACTTGTATTCATGATGATGAATTCTTCCCTCCAAATTCAGCTAAGTCAGAGAGTCATTAATGACTCGAAGAACTCAATAGACGGACCATTAAAGATGTCTCACGAAGCGGCTGCGCCGGCCAGACCGTGCATCACACAGACGCGCCCTTCAACATCAAGCGCATCACACAGACGCGCCTTTCAGCACCAAGCGCATCACAGGAGATGCGCCCCCATGCGTCCCCATACGCCTAGTGGAACGGCAACCGACGCGCCCCCTCAGCTGTCCATCGAATGTCACAAATATTAAATGCTGAACTGACAGAGTTGGCAGCACGTCTTCCAAAGTCTGAACAGTCGGCAACTTTTTCAGAAGACGAAGCATCACCAACGTCAGCGTCATCATTACTTTCCTCCGACGGCTACTGCCACGTGGCCACCCAATCACTCGTATGTGCCTCTGCAGCCATGCGCCCAAATCTGCATGTGCCTCAAAAGCCATGCGTCTCAGACTTTTCACTGATCCCTAAAGACAGAAGGAAAGTCACCAGTAAAGCTCCGCATGCGCCTCAAAAGCCATGCGCCCCAGACTTCTCCCTGATCCTAAAAGACAGGAGTAAAGTCACTATTGAAGCTCTGCATGCGCCTCAAAAGCCGTGCGCTCAGAATGGTTCGTGACTCCTAAAGGTTACGAGCTAAAGTCTCCTCATGCGCCCAATCCTAGGCGCATCCTACCAGATCATTCCCCACCAAATCAGAGATCTCCGAGCCATGGGTCGATGACACGTGTCCTTTGACTCAACTCATCCAAGATCTCAGCAACAGAAAGATCTTCTCCTCTGCTACGTGCCGGTCCACAACAGCAGTATGAAGAAGTCAACCCCTCGATCAGGGCGTATCGTCCATGTGCCTCCATCAGCAATCAACACGTGGCGTCCCCGCGTACAGGCGCATCCTACATGCGCGCATGAGCAGCCAGCCTGCAAAACTATAAATAGAGGGATTATTTCCTTCTTACACACGGACCGACCTACGTGCATACACATCAACCTCCACAATGAACAGACAGAGACTTCGTACCACCAGAGAGGCAGATACAAATACTCAACGTCTTCCTCCTCTCAGCAAGCTCCAGCACCCAAAGCAATCCAGTCCTTCAGAGAACCGATAACCGTCGTCAGATCGTCAACGGAGTCAACACATTACCACTCACTCCATTGGCACAAGGAACCCAGATTAAACAAAAGTGTACTCCTAGGACTACGTCTAAGTCCTATATTGTAATACTGTTCTGTTTGTATTGAAATTTACAATCAAAGAATTTTAATGGCAAACAAGCTGGCGACTCTGCTGGGAAACTCTTTCTCCTCCACCGAAAAAGTTGTGTCACAATCCGACGACGTGATGGTAGGCTCCTCCCACAAGACGCTGGTCGTACGCCTCAATCAACAGGCGTATGAGGAGTTCATCTCTGAAGGAAGTGCGAGTCCTTCGAAGCGGCTGCCGAAGCCGAAGAAGACCCACCGAGTCTGGGTGTGCAAGGTCGACGCCTCGGGCACCACCATCGAAGGAGATGCGCCAATCCACCCTTCCCTTCCTGCTGACGTCCTCAGCAACCAAGATACGCCCGCTGGTACAGTGCATCTCTCTGGGAAACGTGCGGCTAACCACGTTCCCCAGCCATCTCCCTCTCAGGCGAGGAAGATGAATCGACGGAGCAGGGGCGCAGCCAATGCCCCGCGCATCACCTCTGATGCGCCACAGAAGATCTCTGTCTTTGACAGACTCACTCGCTGTAGTGGCGAGGAGAAATTGGATTCTGAGTACTACGTGCCCCAGCGGCCTGGTACGAAGAAGTCCAAGGCAGCACGGGCCATGCGTCCCAAACGTGCTATGCCAGCAACAAGCCAGAAGCATGCGCTCACAATCATGCACGCTGCTGATGGTAAGTTGTACAAGGTCGACTCGAGTGCTGCGGCACCGAGAACGAGCCGACCTTCAAAGTCCTTGTCTCACTTGGGCGCATCTACTGCGTGCACAACCAGGTCGAGTAAGGCAAATCCAGTGGTCTTGAACTCCCGCGCCTCCTCTGGTTGTGCGTTTGAGGTCCGTTCAAGTCACTCCAAATGTTGTGGTTCCCCCACTACTGATCGGGATGCCTGTTTGGTATTAGATCAGGGGATGCAGCACTCACTTGACCACCCCGGCGCTTGGCCTTGCCATGCGCCTGAAGGGGGTGCGAAGGTGGCACTCTCCTCCAACGATCTGCGCAACGTGATCACTCACAAGCGCCGATTAGGAGAGTCGACTGGCAAGCACGATGTGCCTCTCACGGGGCATACTTGTGTTGTGATCACCATCAACTGCTGTTGTAAAGCGACAGTCCCACCAAGGCAGTCGGTGTTCCAGCGGCTGTAATCATCGACACCCCTCCGACGTCGCCTCGAGAAGAAGGTGTCAACAGAAGAGAAACTAATGGTTGCTTCATGCACCGTAATCTCCAACTCCTCGTCAGTCCGAAAGACGACTGGCAGTTTCTCTTCCTTGTCTAAAAGCCAGCCGAGGAAAACCAAGACAGCTGTCTCGTCCTCCGGAGTGTTCGAAGGCACTCGAGCGAGGAAGAAGTTCTTGGAGGGAGCTGGGGGTAGTCAGACCCTTGTCGAGCCTCCTTTCGAAGACGAGTGTGTTCAAAGCACACCTGGGGCAGATCCTCGAGGCGAAGTCAGCCTCCCAGAAGCCCCTGAAGACGAGGATATCCCCAGAACATAGCTGGGGGTAGTCTAGCATCTGCGGACCCGAATTCCAGAGATGAAGAGGCCCTTCAAGACGGAGCTGAGGGTAATCAGGCCCTTGGAGATGCGCCCGTGGTGAATGTTCTCCCGAACATAACCGGGGGTAGCCAAGACGAAGCTCCAGGAGAGGCGACTCCCCTACAAGAGAGTGAGGCTGAGAGTGAGGCCTCAACCCATTCATCCACTCCCGGTCGCGTCATGACGGTAAACGTGACTGGGGCTGATGTCGAGTCTGATGTGCCGCCAACAGACCTCGTCCAGCGCATAGATACCCTGGAGGGAGGACTCAAAACCCTCTCTACCTCCATGCAAACACTGACTCAGGCAGTATTTGAGATACGGTCAGCTTTGACTAGGACACCTTCTACCGGTCCCGATCCAGGGGCCAATGGAGAGTCGAGTGTACCCCTTCAACGGGTATCCTCGGACGCAGATCGCCGAGAAGCACCTCGGACGTCGGAGCCCTCAAATGCTCAACATCCGGTGGTACTACCTTCTCCGACTCCCAGCTCCACGGAAGACATGGTCGAGATGATTAGGGACCTGCGCGAGCGCTTTGAGTCCAAGACGAGACAAGAGGAGCGCCAGAAAATGGGCATCCCCCAGCCTTATCCCCTCGAGTGGAACAAGGTGGTTTATCCTCCAAAGTATAAACCACAAACACTGACGCCATACGACGGGAAGGACTCTCCGCGTCGCTACCTGATGTATTTCCAGTCTCAGACGGGACATCTTCCGAAGGAGGACGTACTACTTACCAGCATATTTGTTGGGGCACTGAAAGGAGTGGCATACGACTGGTACTGCAGCCTCCCCGACAATTCAATATCTTCCTTCGATGACCTGACGCGCCTCTTTCTCGACCGTTTCTACGACGGCAGGAAGGACATGACAATGGCGTCCCTTATAGAAATATGCCAAAAGGAGAGGAAAATAATTCGAGTGTTCATCGAACGCTTCCGACAGGCCTGCTTCAGACTGCCCCCGGGCATGCCAAAACATGCTCTTCTCTCCTCCTACAGCATGAATATACTGCCTGCAGTCAAGCTCTGGCTCAACTCTACTCCTTCTCCCGACTGGAGCTCCTTGATCATTGAAGTAGAAGCCGCGGAGAAGAAGGCAGCCAACGCTCGTCTTCTGGGAGTCAGTTTCCCTGCCTTCGAGGATAAGGGAAAACGGTATGCAACCAACAACCCCGAACGAGAAGCAAAGGGGAAGCAGGCATTGACTGTCAATCCCTCAAAAGGTGCATCAGCACTTACTCAGAAGCCTCCACTTGCACTAAGGCCGAAGGAGGTTTATTCGTTCAACGACGAAGACACCCTGCAGCTCTTTGATATACTGAAGCAGGGTGACAAGATCAAGCTTTCGGACCCTAAGCGTCCCGATGAGGTTGGGAAAGTGGACAACCCGAGGTACTGTCACTACCATCGGTTTGTCGGACACCCAACCAAGGACTGCTATGTTCTCAAAAATTACATCCAGCACATGATCAATGCGGATGTAATCTCCGTCAACTACGAAGAGTAGACGGTGTCGGCCAATGTGGTGTCACTGCAGTTTGGCACCCTGTCGCCGACTACAATACTGGATGGCGTCATCCCCATCCCTAAGGCGACAATGGAGGTGGTTAACTTACCACCAACCCGTGACAACGTGAGTGGACTCATCCCACTCACCACATCTCGGGGAGAGATCCTGTGGGTTCACCCCGATCTCGTCTCCGAGGTGACTCAACCGGAGGTACGCCCTACCTCCAAGTCCAAAGGCAGGAAGATCAAGTCTTGTCGTACGGTCTCTTCTTCAACGGAAGAGGCACTTCCTGTACAGACACGTTTACAACAGAACGCCCAACCCGACGAAGCTGCCGTCGAGATGGTGCCTCCTGGCACCGTCCCTGCTGTCCAGGATGAGGGCCCGTCTAAGCCCTCAGCAGCCAATAAACAGAAGCAGATATAGGCCCGCTTCGATAGGCCTCTGCGAAAAGAGAATGCTTCGGGGCTAGCCAAGCCCCACAACTTCGACATACTGGCACAACTCGCCAGTACACCTGCCCGCCTATCTCTGTTCGAGCTCCTCCGTCTTTCCAAAGACTCCCGAGAAGCTCTCTGCGAAGCTCTGAAGGATGCTGAATCCTTTCTCAGTCAGGTCAAGCAGCCGGAAGATCTCCCGACTGTGTACAAGCACTGTCACTGTACGGAGGAGGTTATCCCCAATATAACCTTCACCCAACAGGACATGTTGCTCAAACACAATCGACACAACAGGCCGCTGTATTACACAGGGTACATCGGTTCAGTCAAGGTGAAGCGGATTCAGATCGATCCGGGGTCTTCCCTCAGCATCATCCCGAATACGCTGCTCTCAACACTGGGGATCCCAATGTACCGACTGGCGCCCTCCAACACAACAATCAGTGTTTTCAACGCCAGCAAAAGCGAACTACTGGGCAAAATACGACTAAAGTGCCACATCGGTAACCTCAGAACCGATGTCACTTGTTATGTCGTGGACGCTGAAGTCAACTACAATATTCTGTTGGGTCGCCCATGGCTGCACGTGTACATGGTAGTGCCATCTACGCTCCACCAATGTATGAAGTACGTGTCTACCAACAACGTTATCCGTACAGAGTTCGCGGACATCGACCCTTTCAAAGGGATTGAAGCCTACTTCACCGATGCCGACTTATACAAGTCACCTGACGAGGAGGAGGCCAATGATGCTGACGACGAAGCAGAAACGGCAGCAGAGTCGGACATGGAGCCTGAGGTCACTTCCGATGCTTCTTTGAAGATCCGACTCAAAGGCAAACCGCCTCAGAAGTTGCCTCCCATGAGCATTAAGCTACCCGGGAAGGCACCAGCTGCTCCTGAAGCTCCCCTGAAGATACGGCTCAAGGAAAAGCCGTCTCAAACATCGGCTCCCCTTGTGGCAAAACTACAGGGGAAGGTGCCAATCACCGGAAGCACAGCGGAGGCACCTCTGAAGATGCGTCTTAAGGGCAAGCCGCCGCCATCCCAGCCGCCAGAGAAGGCCCGTGTAGTTCTCTCGGACTCCCAGATCAACGCTGTGGTGGACCCTCCCGATCCTACTCCAGTACTTACAGATGAAGAGCTGGGGGAATATATCTCGGCCGATGTAGATGTCCCATCTCTCGACAATGTAATCTCATGGAATAAAATCTCGCATTTCATCAATAATAGAGTGTCTTTTAATTATTCTAGTCTTCCACATTGGAATGCCATGTATACATTAGATAACGCTCTACGGTCGTTGCAAACACAAATAACGACCGTCCATCATGTAAATCGAGTAGTCCCGTCCCAAGGGGTCTGTTACATAGTCCCACCACGGAGTCGAGACGAAGAATCCATTATCTTTGGCAAGGTCGAGCGTCATCAAGACCTTCCGCCACTCGAGCCAGAACCAGATGCCGGCAGAATGCAACTCTATCGGTACACGGACAAGGCAAAGTACCTCATCCAAAAGATGGGTTACGACCTAAAAAGTGACAAAGGCCTGAACTACGGCAAAGGTCGACGTCTCCCTCTCCGGCTTCCAACACCTAAAGGAAAGCCGCAGGACTACTACAATAAAACTCGACGGGAGGTAGGCTATGTTACGCCACCGTCAACGCCAGAGAGTTCAGACGCAGAGGAAGTTGAACATTCTCACTCGTCTGAAGCATCAACGTGGGATTCCGATACCAGTATCGGATCTGTCTTCAAGAGAGTGCTGTCAGCCAACATGACATTGGCACAATCTCAAGAAGAAGAAGGCAAAGACCAAGCGCCGAAATTCTTCGAAGAAGAACCCTGGGCTAAACGCCTGGGACAATAATGGGAGTCTCGTTTCAAATTACGTGAACCTCCTACCGAAGACGAAGTCGAGCAGATCGACCTTGGGGATGGATCTTCTTCCAAACCCATCTTTGTCAGCAAAAGCCTAAAAGGAGAAGACCGAGAATCTTTAATCCAGCTGGCTAAAGAATATATCGATGTCTTTGCCTGGAGCTACGAAGATATATCGGGACTTGATCCCCAGATCGTGATGCATAGGCTGAACATCTTATCTGATGCCAAGCCTATCAAACAAAAACAGCGGTGCTTCCGTCCGGACATCATGAACGCCATCGATCAGGAGGTGGATAAACTGTTGACCAGCGGCTTCATCCGTTAAGAGCAACACCCAGATTAGGTAGCCAATGTCGTCCCCGTCACCAAGAAGAATGGGAAGATACAAGTCTGTATCGACTTCAGAGACCTCAACTCTGCTTGCCCGAAGGACGAATTCCCGCTTCCAATCATCGACGTGATGATCGACAACACATGTGGCTTCGAGCGCATGTCTTTCATGGACGGGTATTCGGGCTACAACCAGATCAAGATGTTTCCCGATGACGCAAAACATACGTCATTCAGGACTCCAAAGGGCATTTTCTGTTACAGAGTGATGCCCTTCGGCTTGAAGAATGCTGGTGCGACATATCAACGTTCTATGAGCACCATTTTTCGTCAACACCTTTGCAAGACGAATGCTATATTGATGACATCGCAGTCAAGAGCCGTCTCAAAGGAGATCACCTGCAAGACCTCAAGACATTCTTCAATCTCATGTGGGCGCGTCAACTCAAGATGAACCCCGCTAAATCCTTCCTTGGGGTTTCGAGCAGAAAGTTCTTGGGCTTCATCATCACGGCGAAAGGCATTCATGTCGATCCCGAGAAAACCAAAGACATTCTTGATATGGACCCTTCGAAGAATCTTCGAGAACTTCGAGGCCTACAGGGACGTCTGGCATACATCCGGAGGTTCATAGCAAACCTTTCCGGCAAATGTCAACCCTTCATCCAGCTCATGAAGAAGGGAGTCTCTTACGTCTGGACAGAGGAATGCCAAAAGGCTTTCGACAACATCAAAGCCTACCTAACGAGCCCTCCAGTCCTGGTGGCACCAGTCGCCGGCAAACCATTCCTACTCTACGTCCGTGCCATGGATCATTCCCTCGGCGCCCTGCTAGCTTAGAACAGTGACACATGCTATGAGCAAGCAATCTACTACCTCATTCGAACTCTGATCGGGGCCGAACACCGGTACAACCCCGTTGAAAAGGAGTGCTTGGCTCTGGTATGTGCCATCCAAAAGACTCGTCATTATGTCTCGGGCCAGACAATTCACGTCATTTCCCGAGTAAATCTGCTCAGGGTCCTCATGACGAAGCCAGGATCATTGAACTTCCGGCTAGACACATGGACGATCTTGCTAACGCCATACAACATGGTGTTCGTTCCACAGAAGGCTGTTAAGGGTCAAGCTCTGGCCGACTTTTTAGCTGCACACCCCATCCTAGAGTCCTCAAGACTCTATGAAGACATCCCGGATGAGGTCCAAGAATCAAATATCACCGAAGAAAGCCCCGTCTGGCGGATGTTTTTCGATGGCGCTTCAAGGACAGGCCCCAAAGGCCAAATCATCGCAGGAGTGGGGGTGGTATTAGTCTCCCCCGATCAGCTGGTCATCCAGCGTGCTTACTCCCTTTCAAAGCCGTGCTCCAACAATATTGCTGAGTACAACACGCTCATTATGGTACTCCAGCTAGCGCAACAGCTGGGGGTGAATTATCTGGAAGCCTACGGCGACTCAAAGCTCGTCGTAAATCAGATCATAGGGCAATATGAGGTTCGCCATGAAGATCTGATCCCCTACCATAAAGTTGTATTGAACATCATTTTAACCTTCATCGGGTTCTTCATCGAACACATACTTCGTCTACAAAATCTAGAGGCTGATGCTCTGGGTGGCCTCGCAACCTCTTTGGCGGCACCCCTCGGAACTCAACACTACGTCACGGTGGTGGGTCGAGACTTGGTCTGCCCTAAAAACAACCTGCGCTCACAAGTGGCTCACGCCATGTCAACGGGTGCCGGTGTTAACGTCCGAGATTGGAGATTTTCGTTCATCGACTTCGCTGTCTACGGAATTCTTCCGGAGGACCCGAAAGAAGCCGTCTCAGTCAGGAGGCGCTCTCTTCGGTTCTACTATGATACAGCCACAAAAATGCTATACCAACGCTCCTACGATGGACTTCTCCTTCGATGTTTGTCTAATGAAGAAGCAGCCGAAGCCCTTCGAGAAGCTCATGATAGAACCTGCGGGGCCCATCAACCTGGTCCTAAGTTGCAGGATCGACTGCGACGCATAGGCTACTACTGGCCAACCATGGCCGCTGACGCTGTGGAATATGCTAAGAAGTGCCATGCGTGCCAGCTTCACGCAAACTTCATTTATACACCGTCCGAACCACTACATCCTACAGTCGCCTCCTGGCCCTTCGAAGCTTGGGGAATGGACATTATGGGACCGATCATCCCTCCTTCATCGAGAGGACACCGCTTCATCCTAGCAATCACCGACTACTTCTCCAAATGGGCAGAAGCAGTTCATCTGGCAGAAGTAAAAATCTCCAGGGTGATCAGCTTCATCAAGCACCACGTCATCTACCGTTTCGGGGTACCCTGAAGGATCATCCACGATAATGGTCCTCAGTTCATCAGCCATGTTTTCAGCCGATTCTGTGACAAGAATCGTATTCAAAATGTGGCATCAACCGCCTACAATCCGGCAGCAAACGGATTAGCAGAGGCGTTCAACAAAACTATCGTCAGGCTACTCAAAAAGGTCGTGTCATCTAACAAACACGACTGGGATGAAAAGCTCGACGAATGCCTTTGGGCCTACCGTACAACGGTACGGACCCCGACAGGCAACACACCATTCTCCTTGGTCTACGGGAGCGAAGCGGTACTGTCTTTCGAGATTCAGATACCCTCACTCCGTGTAGTAATCACAAACCAACTCATAGAAGAAGACAATCAACATCGTCGTCTGTGGGAACTAGAGGCACTTGACGAAAAGCGTCTTCTAGCTCAACAATGCATCGAACTCTACCAAGCCCGTATATCACAGGCTTTCAACAAGAAGGTCAAGCAGAGGACTTTTCAAGTATGCGACCTGGTTCTGGCAGTCAGGAGGCCAATGGTGTTGACTCACAAAACACCAGGAAAGTTCAAGTCCAATTAGGAAGGACCTTTCATCATCGAGACGGTATACTCAAATGGTGCTTACCGTCTCGCCAAACCCAATGGGGACTTGTTCATGATGCCCATCAACGACAAGTTCCTAAAGAAGTACTACTCTTGACATCTTTTCAGACATGTACTTCCACTCCACAAAATTATACGCTTCCGGAACCCAGCTGTTCCGTGGCATCCTCCAGTAGAAGAACAACCACGTCCACATCACCTCTGAGTTGTTCCCCTACGCCCTACAAGGCAGAATCTTACACCCGTAAGATTACGCTATCCTTCATGTTTACCACGTCCACATTACCTCTGAGTAAACATCTCGTACAGACAACTCCGCATTGTCGTACATTGATTGCAGAACTTCCACATCCATATTACCTCTGAGTAGTTCCGTGTATCCCCCAGAGTCATTCCTACCACGTCCATAACACCTCTGAGTAGGAAGATTCTATCATTTGAACCCCATATTTGCCACGTCCATATTACCTCTGAGCAAATACATTGGGTCCTTCAAACTTATTATCTGTATCTAAAACCAAGGTACGCAAAAGATAATAGGTCCACACAAATCATCAAAGTTCATGATAAGCAAAAATGAACACATCGCAGAAAATGGTATACTTCTTTATTTCTGAAAAAAGGAGAGTAAAGGATTACACTATCCCCAGCAAGAGTTGCAAAAATACAAAAAGAAGAGACTACAATCCCTAAACATCCCCAGTGGAACTTCCATGTCCATATTACCTCTGAGTAGTTCCGTGTATCTCCCTCCAGAGTCATTCCAACCACGTTCATATCACCTCTGAGTAGGAAAGCTCTACCATCAATCCCATATTTACCACGTCCATATTACCTCTGAGTAAATATGTTGGTTGTCTCTCTCTCTCTCTCTCTCAACTTATTATCTGTACCTAAAACCAAGGTACGCCATGGATGATAAGTCCACATAAATTCCCCAGTGGAAGTACCCAAACCTATCACGTCCATACTACCTCTGATAGGATTGTCATACCTAAACAGCTCTACCATTCATGCTTCTTGTTCAAAGTATTTCAAAACTTGTCCAAAAGTTTTAAAAACTTTGAGGGGGGTCTTGTAGAAGCATAAAAAAGAAGGGATCTTTCTTTTAATCCTACATCGGAAAGGAGAAGAAGGGAGGTCTCATTCCACTCTATATATAGAGACCTCTTACCTCCTTTGAAAAGGGCACCAAAAATAAAAAAAAGGGAGCCCATTATCCAGGGAGCCCGTTCGAGCCACAAAAGTTGCAGTATTCTTCTGGGTTGGCTGCAAGTTCTTCACTCGCTGTCATGGCGAGGATAATTTGGACTCTGAGTACTATACGCCCCACGGGCTGGTACAAAGAAGTCCAAGGCGGCACGAGCCATGCGCCTCAAACGTACTATGCCAGCAGTAAACCAGAAGCATGCGCTCATAATCATGTGCGCTGCTGATGGTAAGCTGTATAAGGTCGACTCAGGTGCTTCTGCGCCAGAAACGAGCCGACCTTCAAAGTTCTTGTCTCACTTGGGCGCATCTATTGCGTTCACAACCAAGTCGAGCAAGGCAAACCCAGTGGTCTTGAACTCCCGCGACTCCTTTGGTTGTGCGTCTGAGGTCCGTTCAAGTCACTTTAAATGTTGTTCCCCCACTACTGATCGGGAGATCAGGGGGCGCAACATTCACTTGACCACCCTAGCGCTTGGCCTTGCCATGCGCCTGATGGGGGTGTAAAGGTGGCACTCTCACTTGACCACCCCGGTGCTTGGCCTTGCCATGCGCCTGGTGGGGGTGTGAAGGTGGCACTCTCCTCTAACGATTTGCGTAATGTGATCATTCACAAACGCCAATCAGGAGAGCCGACCAACAAGTATAATGCGCCCCTCACAGGGCACACTTGTGCTACGGTCGCCATCAACTGCTGCTACCGCAAGACAGTGGTTGCACCACCAAGGCAGTCTGTGTTCCAACAGTTGTAACCTGCTGTTCCTGTCTCCCAGCGCATCACTCCGCCCCATCAGAGTGAATCACTTCCTCGTCAACGCGCAGGCGCATCTACCAGCCTGGGGCTCTTATCTTCTGAAGGAGTTAAACCGTCAAAGCTTATTCGAACAAGGAGAACCATCATCCACAGTACAACATCTTGCCAAGGAGGAGGATCAGTCGAATCCATCTTCGTCAAGAAGTCAAGGGAGAGACAACAAAACTCTCTCAAACTGTTGTTATTCATAGGCCAGGGCAAATCAAACCCATGCGCCAAGTGGCAACCTTCCCGAAGTTAGTGCAATGAACTTGTATTCATGATGATGAATTCTCTCCTTCAAATTCAGCTAAGTCAGAGAGTCATTAATGACTCGAAGAACTCAATAGACGGACCATTAAAGACGTCTCACGAAGCGGATGCGCCGGCCAGACCGCGCATCACACAGACGCGCCCTTCAACATCAAGCGCATCACACAGACGCGCCTTTCAGCACCAAGCGCATCACAGGAGATGTGCCCCCATGCGTCCCCATACGCCTAGTGGAACGCCAATCGACGCACCCACTCAGCTGTCCATCGAATGTCACAAACATTAAATGCTGAACTGACAGAGTTGGCAGCACGTCTTCCAAAGTCTGAACAGTCGGCAGCTTTTTTAGAAGACGAAGCATCGCCAACATCAGCGTCATCATTACTTCCCTTCGATGGCTACTGCCACGTGGCCACCCAATCACTCGCATATGCCTCTGCAGCCATGCGCCCAAATCTGCATGCGCCTCAAAAGCCATGCGTCTCAGACTTTTCACTGATCCCTAAAGACAGTAGGAAAGTCACCAGTAAAGCTCCGCATGCGCCTCAAAAGCCATGCGCCCCAGACTTCTTCCTGATCCCAAAAGACAGGAGTAAAGTCACTACTGAAGCTCTGCATGCGCCTCAAAAGCCATACGCTCAGAATGGTTCATGACTCCTAAAGGTTACGAGCTAAAGTCTCCTCATACGCCCAATCCTAGGCGCATCCTACCAGATCATTCCCCACCAAATCAGAGATCTCCGAGCCATGGGTCGATGACACGTATCCTTTGACTCAACTCATCCAAGATCTCAGCAACAGAAAGATCTTCTCCTCTGCTACGTGCCGGTCCACAACAGCAGTATGAAGAAGTCAACCCCTCGATCAGGGCACATCGTCCATGTGCCTCTATCAGCAATCAACACGTGGCATCCCCGCGTACAGGTGCATCCTACATGCGTACATGAGCAGCCAGCCTGCAAAACTATAAATAGAGGGATCATTTCCTTCTTACACACGGACCGACCTACGTGCACACACATCAACCTCTACAACGAACAGACAGAGACTTCGTACCACCAGAGAGGCAGATACAGACACTCAACGTCTTCCTCCTCTCAGCAAGCTCCAGCACCCAGAGCAATCCAGACCTTCAGAGAACCGATAACCGTCGTCAGATCGTCAACGGAGTCAACGCATTACCACTCACTCCATTGGCACAAGGAACCCAGATTAAACAAAAGTGTACTCCTAGGACCACGTCTAAGTCCTATATTGTAATACTGTTATGTTTGTATTAAAATTTACAATCAAAGAATTTTAATGGCAAACACCATGCTGGGCTCGAGAACCCATGCTAATCCCAATTCCATCTTGCTTTCCAACCAGGTGATACATGTTCTTATTATAGATGTAAGCATCCCATAAGAAGTTTCTATTAGGCAAAGCCTTAAACAAAACATTCATAACATAATGCATAGGCTAGGATCGAACCCAGGATCACCAATACTCAAGCTCCTATCCCTTACCAATGGAGCCACAACACTCAGCTGTCAATAACAGGTCTCTAGTTTTATTTGTTTGCTAAATCTGGACTTAATAATTAGAAACCTTCCAAAGCAACAAGAAAAGAAAAGAGTATATTATCTAACATTCATGGGTTCACCTCTTATTCACGAACGCTCCACGAACTCTCCACGAGTATCATTGGCATGGCTCGTCATGGCTACTTCTGGTGTGTGGCAATAGTGCAGCCCGACTGGACCACAGGCGCACGCGGGGCCGTTCGGTTGCTGACGAGGAAGGTGAGGCGGCACGCGAGACTGCGGGTTAACTCGGCGGTTGAGCGCTTAGCACCACACGGAGAAGGCGAGGGGTGACAGAGGCGTGCTTGCCGACTGCTGCGGCTACTATCGTGCTGCACCGCGGAGCGGTGGTACTTTTCATCGGTTAGTCGAGCTTTCACGGCATCCAAGTCTCGCGGTCGGGTGGAGGCTGATACAACAAACCGTTGTGCGGGATGAGCCGCACACGCTGGGTTCTCTGGCTCGAGCGAAGGATGAGGGTGGTGGTGCCCAGAGGTTGGCCGACACACAGGTGCGCTGGAGACAAGGTGGCGGCTAGGTTAGAGATTAACTGGTTAGGGTTTCGACAATCACCTGCGCTCTCTCTCTATATATATCTATAAAAATACAAGCAGCTCGGGCTTCATATACTTTGAAGCTGCTGGAAAAAAATTGGTGTGGCTGGGCCGAAGTCTAAAGGCTGGGTTGGGCCTCTGTCTTTGTCTGGTGATGTGGTTCAAGAGATACTTCAACAGGACAAACGGGAGGCAGATTCTGCAATTCAAGTGTTTTAGGGAAAACCTAGTATTTTCTTTGTATAAGCATAGAAGCCACCGAAGATAAGAAAATTTAAATAAATATGCATGTTAAGGGCTTCTGGAGAATCCAGTGCTTTATACACACACACACACACAGAGAGTATTGAAGTACCTCTTGCAACATTGATGTCTCAAAGAACACTATATTTTGACAACTGAAAGGATCACTGCAGTTCCCATTATGTGCAGACAACAGAATTCTGTGTGCAAAATGAAACATACTTGCCTATAATAATAGATGGTGCAATGAGGAGGCAAACCAAAGTGAAGATTCAAGATGTCAGAAATAAATCCTTTAATTTGTAGATGAGTAAACATAATGTACGACAAAAAGGAATTACAAGTAAATTAGGCATCAGGTTTCTACTTTAATATATAAAAGAAACTCAATATCTCAATACAAATAAATCTCTGCACTACATTTAACAACATATGAGTAATCTCACAAATAATATTTTCAAAAGCTATGTTGAAAGACCATGAATAGACAAAAACGAAATGGACAAGATGACATAAAGAAGGCAACTATTTTGAGTGTCCTAGCATAATTTGGAGTGTATGCCGTGTGACTGGCGTCCACTATGTCTATGACAATGATATGACATGGACACTATGCTACTTTTGGAGCGTCCATGCTTCCTATTTTAAAAGGGAGTCCCTCCAGACCTATGAAGCACGAACACTCTAAAAATCAGTGCCGTGTTCAACATGTACTGGACATGATACAAGCACTCTAAAATACATTAGGAGATGCCAAAATAGGGGCCATGTCACAACTTGGCCTGGTTTTCCTAGTTAGGACACACCGATGGCTTGGCACTCCTCTACCATGGCTAGACACTAGTCCAAACATGCTACTGCACTACCCGTGCCATGATTCCTAGTTGTCTTGTATTTTGAAACTCAACTATGATTAAAATTATCTACCGTAATAATCTACTAAATAATTATTTATTAAAAAATTTAAAATCACCATTTAAATCAAATAAATAAAAAAAATATTACAAAAACTCTTCGGAAAGGGAGGCTACAAATCTACCCACCTTAAAAATAATTTTGTTCTCGAAATTCTAATTCACAGCTATTCCTTAAATTCAAAAAGAAGGTCCACACTTACCTTAATCTCCTCAAAAATAGTTTATCTTATGCTCCTAGCCATTTGTAATTATGAAACCTCGAGGACGTTTACCCACCTTGGGTCAAACTACCTCATCAAACACATGATGCCCTATGACATATGGCATCTATAATTCCCCTTATCTATCAAGCAATCACAATACAATAAGCAAACTTACACTATAACTTAAGATTTTTTTGATAAATCCTATATAGCAGGATTATTCGTCGCTCCGAAATAGGAAGGGACGAGAATCAAGGATACGAGAAAGCAAAGGAAGAGTAATCGAGAGTAAATACGAAGTTCAAGGGCGGTAGAGAAGTTTCTAAGAGAATTTTCAAGGCACAGTGGATTGAGATTTCTAAAGGTTTAGTCATATTCGCAGGCTCGTATCAGCACAGTTACGTAACCGATACGATATGCTCTGACCTGCATGGGCCACCAAAAAACTTGTTACGACCCGCATCCGCTTTTCGGACGCGAGAGCATAAGCAAGCCAGCTAAGCATCAAGCGGACTCCAGGCCGACTCGAATACGTAAACGCTGTCAAGGCTATGGTATACTGCCAAATTATGGCAAACAAATCTATATCTCAATCCACAATAAGAGTATAAAACATGCATAAACACTATAGGTCGTGGTCTGCAGCCCACTAGCATATATGTCCGATAAGACTCTAAAGAAAACTAACAAGAGTCTAAACTGAATCAAGAAACAGGATATCTCATGATAATGAAGAAAAAGCACGAGCGGATAATAAACACAATAACGATACCCGAATCCCGTAAGCGTATCATCACGTCTGCCATCCAGAGCTGCTAACTAACTCCACGCAATAACTAACCTAAAGAGATTATCAGGTCCTCAGGGGACATAGAAAGATACATAAAAACATGCCTATATATCAGTTTATCATGCAATAAAGAAAATACAGAAAATAATGGAAAAAGACCAATCAGTACGAAAATACGACTATACATGACTGGAAGAACCACTACGCCTAAACGAACTGCTGGAGAAGGACAAGAGAACACGATATCACGATGTCAATGGATAACCAATCGAATACTCAAACCCTCGTCCTTAGTGTGGACTCGCAGGTTTGAACAACTACTAGCCCTTGCCCCTAGTATGGACTCGCAAGCTAGCATCACCCTCGTCCCTAGTGTGGACTCACAGGTGTGAACCCTATACTACTAACCCTCATCCCTAGTGTGGACTCGCAGGCTAGCATCATCCTCGTCCCTAGTGTGGACTCACAGCTGTGGACAGATAACTACTAACCCTCGCCCCTAATGTGGACTCGCAAGTTAGCTTAACTACTAACCCTCGCCCCTGATGTGGACTCGCAGGTTAGCTTAACTACTAACCCTCGTCCCTGGTGTGGACTCGCAGGTTAGCTTCACGAATTTCAAGGTATAGCAGTTCCGTTATGACTTATTCATCCTATGACACGATGCGACTCAGTCCAAGTACAAGTAATGACACGACACGACCCAATCATGATACATGAGAAAACTAATCCAATATGAAATACAAAATTAACTATGAACAAGAGCTATATATACGTATATCCAATATGAACTATAAACAAGGCTATATATACACTAGCAGGAATGATATACTAATCACATATAAATAATCAACTAGTAACATTGTATAATATAATATAAATATGCATATAAATAAACTGTAGAGGAAGGCAAGGTATCTTGCCTGTCACCGGAAGTCGAGTGTGAAAGTCCGGCACAAAATTAGGGTTCAAAAATCCAAGAAACCTATAGAAAGATTTAGGATTGAATTAATTATATACTACAGTCGCTTAATACTACTCAAGTTTATTAACCATAAGGCATTGATGGCACAAGTACTGGATCTTGATAGTAACGGTAGCATAATTACATTAAGGTGGGAAGCATTAAGCATTATAATTGATAGGGAATAAAAATTAGAAAGGAAAGAACCAAAAATATCTTCCCAGACTCAAATCTGGATTTGAACCCAGGATCATCCATCCCCAACACATTTGTACTACCAGCCAAGCTATGGTTCACTAATGTATGAATAAAGTAACAATTTCTACTTAACTTCTATTGGGAGGAAAAAGACACAAAGCAAAAGAATCCCTTTACCCATGCTGGGCTCGAGAACCCATGCTAATCCCAATTCCATCTTGCTTTCCAACTAGGTGATACATGTTCTTATTATATATGTAAGCATCCCATAAGAAGTTTCTATTAGGCAAAGCCTTAAACAAAACATTCATAACATAATACATAGGCTAGGATCGAACCCAGGATCACCAATACTCAAGCTCCTATCCTTTACCAATGGAGCCACAACACTCAGCTGTCAATAAAAGGTCTCTGGTTTTATTTGTTTGCTAAACCTGGACTTAATAATTAGAAACCTTCCAAAGCAACAAGAAAAGAAAAGAGTATATTACCTAACATTCATGGGTTCACCTCTTATTTACGAACGCTCCACGAACTCTCCACGAGTATCACTGGCATGGCTCGTCATGGCTACTTCTGGTGTGTGGCAACAGTGCAGCCCGACTGGACCACAGGCGCACGCGGGGCCGTTCGGTTGCTGACGAGGATGGCGAGACGGCATGCGAGACTGCGGGTTAACTCGGCGGTTGAGTGCTTGGTGCCACATAGAGAAGGCGAGGGGTGACAGAGGCGTGCTTGCCGCCTGCTGCGGCTACTATCGTGCTGCGCCGCGGAGCGGTGGTGCTTCCCGTCGGTTAGTTGAGCTCCCACGGCGTCCAAGTCTCACGGTCGGGTGGAGGCTGATACAACGAACCGTTGTGCGGGATGAGCCGCACATGCTGGGTTCTCTGGCTCGAGCAAAGGGTGAGGGTGGTGGTGCCCGGAGGTTGGCCGACACACAGGTGCGCTGGAGACAAGGTGGCGGCTAGGTTAGAGATTAACTGGTTAGGGTTTCGACAATCACCTGCGCTCTCTCTATATATATATCTATAAAAATACAAGCAGCTCGGGCTTCATATACTTTGAAGCTGCTGGGAAAAAATTGGTGTGGCTGGGCCGAAGTAGGCTGGGTTGGGCCGAAAGTCTAAAGGCTGGGTTGGGCCTCTGGCTTTGTCTGGTGATGTGGTTCAAGAGATACTTTAACAGGACAAACGGGAGGCAGATCCTGCAATTCAAGTGTTTTAGGGAAAACCTAGTATTTTCTTTATATAAGCATAGAAGCCACCGAAGATAAGAAAATTTAAATAAATATGCATGTTAAGGGCTTCTGGATAATCCAGTGCTTTATACACACACACACACACAGAGAATTGAAGTACCCCTTGCAATATTGATGTCTCAAGGAACACTATATTTTGACAACTGAAAGGATCACTGCAGTTCCCATTATGTGCAGACAACAGAATTCTCTGTGCAAAATGAAACATACACTACCAAAATTTGTCAATTTAGCGACGGCCAGATCCGTCGCCCGTCCGACGGGAATTCCGGTTAGCGATCGATCAATGACAGGTTTTGGCCAAAAAAAATCCATCGGCAATCAGCTCGTCGCTAATACATGTTCGTCGCTACGTAGTCATCAAGCGACGGAATAGCGACGGCATGTCGACTTCATAATTCGAAGCATTAGCGACTACTTTCTGACGTACTTACGTCTATTTCAAGTATTAAATACTGAACTGTGTGGACAATAGTGACGTAATGGTTCGTCGGCACATGGTCGTAATAGCGTATCAGAGTGTATCGTTCCGTCGCTAGTCCGTCGAAGGCCGTCAATAACAAAGAACGGATTAGCGACGGCAGACTGACGGATTATCCATCGACAAGGTTCTGGAAATGTGGGACATTTTCAGAACCATAGCGACGGATTAGCCGTCGGTACTCCGTCGCTACGTCGTCGACAGAGCGACTGATTAGCGGCTGATTATCCGTCGCCATGGTTCTGGAAATGTCCCACATTTCCAGAACTTTGTCGACGGAGTGTCCGTCGCTACGCCATCGAGCGAGCGACTGATTAGTGGCTGATTATCCGTCGCCTTAGGCAACAGATTTGCCGTCGACATGCCGTCGAACTGTATACCACCAGAACCATGCCGACGGATATTCCGTCGACCACCCGTCGCTACCTGGAAACAGTTTCAAATCTCCACGTAGCGACGGAAGTTCCATTAAAAATTAGTCGAAAACTGGAAATATCCGTCGCTAACCGGTCACTAGTCTGTCGCTAACTGAGATTTTTTGGGAAAAAATTGCAGCACTTTCCATGTTCACAAAAATATGCATAAACCAAACCAATATATAATGCACACCAATTATCCAACAATCACATAGACCAAATATATAATGCACACCAATTATCTAAGAATCACATAGATCAAATATGCACATACGAATTTATTGCACACCAATTATCCAAGAATCATATAGACCAAACCAAATTAATAGAAAATAGACATCAATTATCCTGAAGAGTAACCTAATATCTGTCATTATAATCCGATAATAGCACAAATAATCCAAAATTGCCACAAATATTCTAAATTTTCTTAATTACAATATTTTAAGGAGGAGGAGGAGTTCAATTGCCCGGTGGTGGTAATCCCTGCTGCGACCGACGAATATACTCCTCCACTAGGTACGGCGGCAAGCCGTCGTAGACACTGCTCGAAAGTCGACATAGCTGCTCTGGCAACATGAGATCCAAGAGTGCCGTCACAGTCGGCGGTGGTACAATAGGGGCATCAGGGTTAAAAGAAAGATGACCCACGGAAGAAGGACCGACACCAGCAGTCGACGGACCAGTAGAAGACGGACCGACACCATCAGCAGACGGACCGGCAGTAGTAGACGAAAGCAGAAAATATGTGGCAAATTGCTCCCGCAAGGATGACACCGCCTCGTGCAGCTGCGTAAGCTGCGACCTAACATCATCGTCTGCCGGGGCCACGGGAGGATGCGGTGTCGGTGGAAATCTCTGCGTCGCCATGTGCAACGGCCCTAGGGAGCCGACTCCGTACAGGAGCCCTTTCTTAAAGCCGCCGACGGTATCTACGAACAAGTCCTTGCGAGCGGCCAAAGAAGAGGGCGTCCGGGCGGGCATCGTTTTACCGACATCCTCGGTGTCAGTTAACTGAGCCCGACTAAGGGCCTCACGATACGCAGCCTATCAAATAAATATGTTTATATTATAAGATTTACCTAAGTTGTAATCTAAATCCTATGTTTCACCAAGTTAAGTGTGAATCCTAAGTTTACCTAAGTTATAGTCCGAATACTTTTAATTCTAACGTAAATCTCATAAACATAAGTACTTACATCAGTCTCCTTGGCCCTCTCATCGACGAAGTCCCGTCCTTCCGTCTTTTGTGCGTATGCTGGAACACGTCGTGCATGGTGACCGATTCTGGCGCCTTTCCCTCTTTTACCACCCGTTGGGCCTGCATACGAAATTTCCGTAGAACTTAATTAACTCCGTATATTAATAATACCTAATTCGATATTAAAATGAATTTACGGTATCTCACAACATCTGCAAGCGTCGCTGCGTGGGGCCTTGATCCCCCCGTATGAAGCCTCGCGGCCTGTCGGTTCGCTTTCGCCTTCTCCGATTTCTCCTTGTACGCAGGAGTATCCATCATACCTAAGAGGTCCTCATAATACTCCTGCCGGATCCAATTCGGCCCCGTATGCCCCATTTTCAGGTCATGAATCATATCCCGTATCTTCTTCGAGGCAGCGCTTCTGTAGGTCCTGCGGATCGCGTCCTCGCGATGGGGGGGCCACCAGTACGTCGTCTAACATAAAAATTCAATTATCACATAATTTAAAAAATGGTTGATTAAAGAGTAACTAATAATTAACCAAAAGATATATATATATATACCCTCAACTCGTCGAGCCAGACGTACTTCACGTTTGGGGGCACCGACGAAAAGTTGAGGTAGAGACCATGGAAGTTAGCCCTGATAATTTCTCCAAGAGCCCTGGCAACATTAAACGAAAAAACCTACAAAGAAGAAATGACTGGATTATTAACTTGAATAAATGAAAGAAATTTAATAAATTACCTTAAATTTACTTACGAGGTCCCCGCGGGCCATAGCTCTCGTCGGAACTCGCCTCTCGGCCTCTCTGGTGCCGTCGGAGGATCCGCGGGTCCGCACATATACTCCCCAGTAATCGGATGGAATCGAGTATGGGGGTACTCCGGGGCCCACTGTGCAGTAACTGGGGGATCCACTGGTGGATCCGCTGCTGGTGGTTTCGATAGCGGAACGGATCTGCAAGCAGATCCGGACTCATGCCTTGATGAAGTGGTCGATCGACGGCGGGATGCGTCTGTGCCTGGGGTACTCTCCTGGTCGGGGTCGCTCGATGGGATCACATCCTAAGAATTTTAAATGCGACTATGACCACCAGCACCACTACGACCACGACCACGACCACCACCACCACCACCACCAGCACCACGACCACGGCCAGCCATCATGACCTGTAAATAGAACACGTAAACATAATTAACAATATAAAAGTGTAAATAAATATAAAATTCTACACTAAAATATACATACCACCAGTAGGGAGACGAGTGCCGCCGCGACGAAAAAGACTAGGAGTGCCATCTGCAATAAGTAAATAATCGAATAAAAAAAACATGAATTTACGTAATTGCTTTTTATGAGATCAAACTTAATTCACGTAATTGGAAGTGTTTTTAATATACAACAATATTTAACCTAATCATTGTCTTCGTTCTCATCCTAGGCCTCGTCTTCATCATCATCATCCTCATCCTCATCCTCATCCTTATCTTCATCGTCGATTTCATCTGTATCCTCATCCCCATCAAATTCTTCTTCTTCTTCTGCCTCAATATTTGGGACAAGACGTCTCTTTCTTCCCTGGTTGACAGCTAAGTCTTGTGTATCAACCTCTTTCTCCCCTCTATTTTTCTCAACAATATCTTCAACATCCATTATATCTGAGTGTTGTCCCAAGTATTGGGACTTTTCGATCTGGTCCTCTTGGTATGCTGGGTCTCCAACGTTGAATGTATTTCTAGATTTAATCTTGCATACTGCCCGCCGGTCAAATCGATCTCTACGACGCCTTGGGTAGCTTGTATAGTAGACTTGAACAGCCTGATTTGCTATCGCAAATGTATCGGACCCTCTATACCTCCTGCGATGATTTATATCGACAAATCCAAATTGTTTATCGATTCTCCAATCGATATTTGGTATCGTATCGAACCACTCACATTTGAACATCACAATATGCATATCATATGGGCCAGTATATTGTAAATCTATAATATCCCGAAGCACTCCATAATAGTCAAAGTCCGGCTCGTCGTCATAGATGGTGCCCCTTATGCAAACACCAGAATCCTTGGTACTGATGCCGTCATTGATAAATTCGATATTTATAGCATTCTGAGTTGACTTAAACCTGAAGCCATTAACGACATAGCCTAGCCAAGTCTTTATTTGCTTCTTCGGTCCCAATGCCAGATAACGAACACTCTCATGAGTGAGTGTTGTTTCAGGCAATAAAACCTGTAAATAAATATTTATAATTTAAATGATTTAGATTATATATTTATAATCTCAATTATAATCACAGTTACTTACATATTTGCGAAACCATGACGGAAATGAACAATCAACCTCTCTTTGAAGTCCTTCATCGGTAATATCGGGTGTCATCATTTTGACTTCATCTCTAAATATACTATTAGAGAAAATAAGAATATATAAGTGTAGTCACTTACTTCATCAAATTCGAGATTATAACGAGTGCAAGTGTACTGACTTACTTCTCCAAATCTCTCACTTCTTGTATGTCACAGTTTAACAAGACATATCGGTGAGCGGCATCATACTCGTCGTCTGTCAACCACCGTCTTTTACTAGCCCCAACAGGCTTGCCCCTTACATTGAATATTCCTCCATCCTCAACGTCCTCGTCATTCCTTTGAGGTCTATTTCGATTTGTCTTAACATGAGTATCAAAATAAATGGAGCAGAAGTTTGACACCTCTTCGATAAGATATGCTTCGCATATCGAAGCCTCTATATGAGCCTTGTTGCCAACTTTCTTCTTTAGATGGTGTAGGTATCTAGAGAGACAAATTATCTTGAGAATTAAGATAGAATTTTAAAATCTACTAAAATTCAACTTAAATTATATCGATTTTTATGTACCTTTTAAATGGGTACATCCATCGATAATGAACAGATGCACCGACACGGGCTTCGTATGCTAGATGAATCGGTAGATGCTCCATGCTGTCGAAGAAGCTAGAAGGAAATATTTTCTCCAACTTGCAAATTGTTAAGATAATCTTCTCCTCAAGTTCAACCATGTGTTGCACAATCAACTTAGTTGAACAAATATCCCTAAAGAATATAGATAGTTCGGCCAACGGAACCCATACAGCAGAAGGCAACAACTCTTTCAAAGCAATGGGCAGTAATCTTTTCATAAACACGTGGCAGTCATGACTCTTCATTCCCGTTAGCTTGCGTTCATTGAGATCAATGCATCTAGACAAATTCGACACATAGCAGTCAGGAAATCTTAAAGTAGATACCCACTTGCAGATTATTAATCTATCTTCCTTGCTCAATGTGTATTGTGCTATCGGCTTACTTAATTGCCCAGCAGCTCCCCTTTGTATCAAGTTCAGATAAGGACGCTTGCATATCTCGGCAATGTCTTGTCTTGCTTTTGGATTGTCCTTCATCTTTCATTTAATGTCCATGACGGTATTGAAGACATTATCGAACACATTCTTTTCAATATGCATAACATCAAGATTATGCCTTATAAGATTATCTTTCCAATAAGGCAAGTCCCAGAAGATACTCTGTTTGGTCCAGTTATGGGTTTGTCCGAACCCATCGACACGATTGTTCGATGGATCTTCCATTACAGTGGGAAAGTCCTTTACATCTTCCCAAATATCGTATCCCGACAATCTGGCAGGCGGATGAGAAAATTCTTGTTTTCCAGCTCTGAACGCGTCCTTGTTCTTTCTCCAAGGATGACTCGCGGGCAGAAATTGACGATGACAATCAAAGAAAGAAGTTTTTCCTCCATGCTTAAGGCGGAACGCCTTTCTATTTTGTATGCATATCGGACAAGACAGGGTGTCGTGAGTACTCTATCCCGACAGCATACCGTATGCAGAAAAATCATTGATTGGCCACATCAGTGAAGCTCTCATCTGAAAGTTCTATTTCCTGAAAATATCATAGGTCGTGACGCCGATCTCCCACAGCTGTTTCAGCTCATCCACCAACGGCTGTAAATATATATCGATATTTTTTGTCAGATTTTTGGGACCCGGTATGATAGCTGTCAAGAACATATAAGGAGTCTTCATACACATCCATGGTGGCAGATTGTAAGGGGTCAGAATGATCGGCCAACAGGAGTATTGAGATCCCGACTGCCCGAAAGAGGCGAAGCTATCAGAACATAGCCCCATGCGTACATTTCTAGGCACTGCTACAAAATCTGGATGGCAAAAATTGAAATATTTCTACGCCTCTCCATCCGAAGGATGTGACAATTCTCCATCGTCCTTTGTGCGTTCTTCGTTGTGCCACGTCATGTGTTCTGCTGTATTCTGAGACATATACATCCTCTGCAAGCGCTTCGTGATCGATAAGTAATATATATACTTGTAAGGACGTCGTTTTCTAGTTGACTTTCCTTTTCTCCTGACTGGCTTGTAACGATCCGTATTACAGAAGCTGCAACTTTCTACATCCTCGTTCTCCTTGTAGTACAACATGCATCCGTTGCGACAACAATCTATCTTGTCGTACCCTAGTCCCAGTTGTCGGACCATCATCTTCGACTTGTAGAAGTTTTTTGGAAGCTCTTTTGATTCATTCGGTAACACCTCCTTCATTAGTTGTGTAATCCGATCATAGCAAGTTTGTGGCAAGTTAAAATCGGACTTTATGTTCAACAACCGCATCGTCACTGACAGTACGGAATGTGGCTCACAACCAGGATATAAAGAAGTTTCAGCATCCTGAAACATATCATAGAACTCCTTCGCCTCGGGATTAGGATCCTCCGGATCAAAATTAGGTACTGCCGCGTTGTATACCATATCTCGTGCAAAGTTCTGCACGTCTCCATAATCAATAGAGCATTCGTCGTCATCGACGACAAAATCCGCTGCAGCATTATCATCAAAAGCATAAGTAGCAGCATTCGCAACCTGTCTTTCCGCATATAGTTCACCTTGCGATGACCACGGGCCGTAATCACGTACGAAACCCTTACGGGTCAAATGATCTCTTACACTCACTACTTCTTCGTAACGTCTATTGCGACAATTACGACATGGACACTTGATTTTGTTACCATCCATAAACTGAGCTTTGCTTATGGCATACTTAAGAAACACTTCTACGCCTGCCTGAAAATCGTCACTCACACCTATTCTGCTCTAGTATTGTCGTTTGTACATCCATGTACGATCAACGAAATAACGATCCATCACAGATTGGATGTAAAAATCTGTATAGTAAGACAAACTAAACAGAATTAGTATATAATCATGTAACTGGTGGATCCGCTGGTATTCTAGCTCGAGAAGAGAAAAATCTAAGTACAGTTGTTACTAATAGTTCGATACCGATAGTTCGATATCGTTACCGATACCGATAGTTCGATACCGATATCGATAGTGCGATACCGATACCGATAGTATGATAGCGATAGTTCGATAGTCTGATAGTCCGCTAGCGATACCGATAGTTCAATACCGATATCGATAGTCCGATAGTTCGATACAGATACCGATACCGATAGTCCGATACCGATTCTTCGATAGTCCACTAAGTCGAAATGATTCCTCTTAAGCGTCGAGCATATTATACACGGTTCAACTTGACGAGTCAGTAAATATTTTTGTGGTGTTGTATGCTTGCAGCAACATATCAAGTTTTAGAGTCATTATAGGTCAATTAATCAAACTGAGTCAATCTATCTATTTCTAAATTTCAAGAGTCCACTTCTAGGATATGGGAGCTATATCCTAAATATCTAGGCTAAAATTAACTTGGTTAGGATACTAGAGTATCCTTACTATCTAGCAAGCACTACCTTAGTCTAGTTACACTAGCATTAATTACCTATAATTCCTACCATGTCTACACTCACACATTTCAAGAAAAACTTTACTTATTCAGTGACTTATGCAGATGAAGAACTCGCACTATCCTTGACATAGTGAACTATATTACACCATGAACCCAAACTCCATATACACATTTACTAATCCAAACACCACCAAACTAATGGATAACACCCAATATGGATAACACATTATTTAGCCAATATATAAACTCAGATGAATTTGAGAAGCAAAATCCTCCGCCGCCCACGACCAAAGCCCGCCGCCCTAATATGGATAACACCCAATATGGATAACACCCGCCGCCCAGCCCCCGACGCCCCCGCCCCAAGCCCGCCGCCCAGCCCCCGATGCCCCCGCCCCAAGTCCGCTGCCCAGCCCCCGACGCCCCCGCCCCAAGCCCGCCGCCCAGCCCCCGACGCCCCCGCCCCAATCCCGCCGCCCAGCCCCCGACGCCCCCGCCCCTAGCCCGCCGCCCCCGCTGTCCCTACGACACCGCGAGAGATTGAGAGAGAAAGAGAGATCGAGAGAGAGGGGATTACCTTCGGGAGAGAGAGAGGAGAGGACGTCGACGCCGATCACCGAAGCCGCGGGAGAGAGAGAGAGAGAGAGGAGAGAGAGTGAATTTGGGGGAAATACGAAATTTCTCCCCGTCGTTTCAATTTAAGTCTGGAATTTATATTTAGCGACGGACTCGCGACGGATTACATCCGTCGCCAGTTAGTCGCTATATTTGATACTTACCGACTTAATATCCGTCGCTACATAGTCGAAGAATTGTCCCGCCTATTTTCAACACAATTTCCACCAAATAATCGACTGAATAGCGACGGCTGACTATCCGTCGCTATATCCCCGACGCCCTAACGACGGATGTGCGACCTTTCCTCCTCCTAAAAATAAAATAAAAAATGTAACGGCCTGTCGTCGGTAATCCGTCGGCTAGCTGCCACAAAGCCGTCGCGAACGCCGACAGAAAATTTTCGTCGCTGATATTCGGTCGCTAATTTACTGTATTTTGGTAGTGACACTTGCCTATAATAATAGATAGTGCAATAGGGAGGCAAACCAAAATAAAGATTCAAGATGTCAGAAATAAATCCTTTAATTTGTAGATTAGTAAACATAATGTACGACAAAAAGGAATTACAAGTAAATTAGGCATTAGGTTTCTACTTTAATATATAAAAGAAACTCAATATCTCAATACAAACAAATCTCTGCACTACATTTAACAATATATGAGTAATCTCACAAATAATATTTTCAAAAGCTATGTTGAAAGACCATGAATAGACAAAAACAAAATGGACAAGATGACATAAAGAAGGCAACTATTTTGAGTGTCCTAGCATAATTTGGAGTGTATGCCGTGTGACTGGCATCCACTATGTCTATGACAATTATATGACATGGATACTATGCTACTTTTGGAGCGTCCATGTTTGCCATGAAATATAAAAGAACAGAACAATTATCGGAGGACCGGACTTTTACTTCACGTTACAAACTCGCTTGTACAAAGAAAGCCTAGGGACGAAAACCTAGGTACAGCAGTCTAAGTATAATTGTTTATTTTAGATTCTGGGGGGTGACGATAGAGGCTCGGGAAGGCGACGGCAGCCCTGCCTTACTCCTTGGACGATCGGTATGCAGCCTTGGCTCCTGCGAGAAGATGGTTGGCATTGACGAAGAAATGCTCTTCTTGCTCCTCTGTTGCTCTTCTGGCTTCTCTCTCTCTGACTATGGGGGGAAGTCTCTCTGTATATACGTATTTCTCTCTGATATTGTATATTTTTACAAGGAAATGGCACATTGCTATTTATAATAGTAGGATGTGATCATTAGGGTTGCCAATGATTAGCTCTTGGAGATGGCAGCAGCCCATAGATTGGTCAATCCAGGCCGTTCAGTTTTGATTGTGACGAATTCAAGCCTTTAGGTGTAGATTATACCAAATCCCATTAGCAATTAATGCTGATTGGAATAAATCTTCCTTATAATGATCTTATGATATCTGCGAATAAATTAGATCTATTCTTCTGCCACGTGTCAAAGCAATTAATGCAGCATGGGTCGGAGGGGAACACTATCAGGCCACGTATCTTCTGAGCCGTATGGAATGCCTCGGGCCGTATAGCTCCTTATGCCGCATGACTCCCTGAGCCGCATGAGTTTTCTGAGCCGCATGGGGTTCTTTGGCCGCATGAGTCATTTTCTTTAGTATTTTCCATGCTTCTACAAGATCCCCTTCAAAGTTTTCAATTTATAAAATTGAAATACTTTGAATAAGAAGCATGGTTGGATATTCTTCCGGCCGCATATAAAGTCCTGACCGTATGGATATCTTGGCCGTAGGGGACTTTCGAGCCGCATAGTTGCTTTCAGCCGCATGGCCATTTGAACCGCATATGCCCTTTGCCACGTCATTATGCCATGCATGTAGATCTTTTTGGGACAGGATCCTAAGAGCTCAGTCTTTAAATAGCTGGTTTGGCTCGATAGCCGAAGAGTCGATCGCGTTTGTACGAGGCGTCGGTCCATAGTTTTCTGTCTATAAATAGAAGGGCATTTAGACAGTCTTCTCTCTTAGACTCTTTTTGACTCAGATTTTTGTTGTGTTTTCTTCCTCTGATCATCAGACAACAATGGCACCCAGGGCTTCTAAGGCTGTGAAGAAGGCTGTGGCGAGGAGTAAGAAATCGGCTTCGCCCTCGACTGTCGCGCACCCCGTTCGTCTTGACGTTCATATTGCCATCGAAGGTAAGGATTAGGTAGTCGATTTGAAACCCTAACAGAGCCTGCTTCACTACATACTCCAGACTTTGACGTGAACTTCTCAAACTACATGGTCTGCATACACGTCCTATGACTGAGCCGAATGAGGATATACCCCCTGTCTGAGCCGCATGAGACTTGTCTAAAATGAGCCGCATGACCATTTCTGACTGTTTTTATTTTCTTCGTCTTTGGTTCTCGCAGTATCTCCACCGAATGCTGAGACTGCGACGTCAGAGGAGCCGCAGCCTCCTGTCATCAGCCAGGGATCTCCTTCTGTTAAGGAGGAAGTAAAAAAAGAAGAACCTGCGCCTGAGGGGGACGGCAGCCCTTCAAATATCGAGACTGCTGAGGGTGGCAGCGCTGGGAACTCTATTTCTCCTATTTCGGACGAGGATGCTCTTCACTTGCATCCTTCATATGTGAGATGGTTGAGGGAATGGTATATGCGCTCATGTAACTAGGATGTAGGGGCTTCTCGTGGATGTCTGTCTGTAGTCTTTGTTTTGTTTCGCCTTTCTTCTTGTCTTCATGAAGAACTCTTTTGACTTGCTTGCAATCGTGTGGATGTAATCGATTTCTGAATGAATGGAATATATATTTGCTTCACTCTTTTGCTTTGCAATAATCCTCTTATTGGGACATTTTGTGTGGACCCATTGTCCCTAACGTACCCTGGTTTTGAATACGGACAACAAGTTTAAAAGAAAGGAACCAATCATACTGACTCAGAGGTACTGAGGACATGGTGAGCATGAGGGTTTCTTTGACGGGGGGTACATAGAATAACTCAGAGGTAATAAGGACATGGAAATTCTATGTAGAGGGGTGATTTGTTTGTGGAAGAAATGGAACGACTCAGAGGTGATGAGGACATGGCCGTCTTGGAAGTTTGTGGACCCGTTACCCTTGTTGTGCACTGGGAGTGCAGGTAGTGGATCATGAGGGAGGATCTCTTGTAGGGAGAAAGTTCAGCGGTATGGTTATACATGACTTTCTTTTAAAAGAGTGACCAAGATGTAAGTTCAGGGGTACCGATGGGTACATAACTCGACAATCCATGAATGTTGGAATCAAAGTGTAAGTTCAGAGGTACCAGCGGGTACATGACTTGGAAATCTGACAAACTATGAGGGTGAGTTCAGTGGTATCAGCGGACATATGACTCAAAAATCTGGAAAATTGGGGGGTGAGTTCAGTGGTACCAGCGGGTACGTGACTCGATGATCTGACAAACTATGAGGGTGAGTTCAGTGGTATCAGCGGATACATGACTCGAAAATCTGGAATTTTATGGGGTGAGTTCAGTGGTACCAGCGGGTATGTGACTCGAAAATCTGGAAATTTATGGGGTGAGTTCAGTGGTACCAGCGGGTACATGACTCAATAATCTGGGATGTTGTTTAGATATAATATTTCTTCAGGAACTTGCCGTTGACGGGCAACATGAGCAAGTCTCCATTTTGCTTAGCGAGGCGGTAAGCACCGTTGGAGAATACTATCTCTATGATAAATGGGCCTTCCCATTTTGGCTGGAACTTGCCGGCGGTCTTGTGAGTCATGACCATTGGCCTCCGGACTGCCAGAACAAGATCGCCCACTTGGAATGTTCTGATTTTGACCTTCTTGTTGAAGGCTCCTGAGATGCGTGCTTGGTACAGCTCGATCCTTTGCTGAGCTAGGAGGCGCTTTTCATCTAAGGCCTCTAACTCTTGCAGTCGACGTCGGTAGTTTTCATCCGTCGTCAATTGATAAGTGAGGGCGACGCGGAGTGAGGGTATTTGAGTCTCTAATGGGAGAACTGCCTCACTCCCGTATACTAGGGAGAATGGCATATTCCCAGTGGCTGTTCGAACTGTGGTACGATAAGCCCATAAGCATTCGCCGAGTTTCTCGTTCCAGTCACGTTTGTTGGAGGAGACAAACTTTTTGAGGAGTTTGATGATTGTTTTGTTGAACGCCTCTGCTAACCCGTTTGCTGCCGGGTTATACGGCGTCGAAGCAATATTCTGAATACGATGTTTATCGCAAAACCGATAGAATGCGTGGCTTGCAAACTGCGGACCATTATCATGGATGATCCTTCGGGGCAGTCCAAAGCGGTAGATGACGTGATGCTTAAGGAAGCTGATCACGTTTGAAGTCTTGACTTCTGCGAGTGGGACAGCTTCCGCCCATTTGGAGAAGTAATCAGTGATCGCAAGTATGAAGCGATGTCCTCGGGAGGAAGGTGGGGTGATTGGACCAATGATATCCATTCTCCATGCTTCGAATGGCCAGGATGCCACTATCGGATGTAGAAATTCGGATGGTTGGTGAATGAAGTCCGCGTAGACTTGGCAAGCTTTGCATTTTCTAGCATAATCTATCGCATCTGCCACCATCGTGGGCCAATAGTAGCCCATTCGGCGAAGGCGATCTTGTAGTTTTGGGCCGGGCTGGTGAGCCCCACAGATACCATCATGAGCTTCTCGTACTGCTTCTTTGGCTTCTGTGTTTGACAGACACCGAAGCAATAATCCATCGTAGGAACGGCGATACAGCATCTTCGTCTCTGTATCGTAGAAGAATCTGAGAGAACGCCTTCTGATGGAAGTGGCTTCCTTTGGGTTCTCGGGCAGGATGTCGTAGACGACGAAGTCGATGAATGATTGTCTCCAATCTGGGGCATCATCGATCGTCTGTGCAGAATAACTCGCCACAAATTGTACATTGTTTTTGGGACAGACCAGTTCGTGGCCTATCACATCCACTGATTGACGATCGTAATTCAGAACTGCTAGGGAAGCGGCAAGACCAGCTAGGACATCGGCTTCAATATTTCGGAGTCTGGGGACGTGTTCGATGAAGAACCCCTAAAATGACGAGATGATATCGATCGCTATTTGGTGATAAGGGATCATGTCTTCATGGCGGACTTCGTACGAGTCCCGGATCTGATTGACGATTAGTTGGGAATCGCCGTATGCTTCAAGGTATTCTACCCCCAGCTCTCTTGCAAGTTGGAGGCCAATGACCATAGCGTTGTACTCGGCCACATTGTTAGAGCAGGGCTCGATGAGGGAATAAGCGCGGTTAATCACCAATCCGGAAGGGAAGATCAGCACTACCCCGACTCCGATGACTATATTGCCTTTAGGTCCGGTCCTTGAAGCACCGTCAAAGAACATTCGCCATATAGCCTCGTGAGAGGTTGCATGCGAGTCGGCGACCTCGTCTGGGATCTCTTTATATATTCTGGAGGACTCCGAGCCTGGGTGGGCTGCTAACAAGTCCGCCCGAGCTTGACCTTTGACTGCCTTTTGTGGGACGAAGATCATATGATAAGGGGACAGCAATATTGCCCATGTAGCGAGGCGAGAGCTGAGTGCCCCTGGTTTAATCATGAGGACCCTGAGAGGGTTGACTCGTGAGATCACATGTATCGTTTGTCCGGTGACATAATGCCGCGTTTTCTGAATGGCGAACACCAGGGCGAGGCATTTCTTCTCCACAGCGGTGTATCGGTGCTCTGGTCCAATCATCATTCGACTGAGGTAATATATGGCCTGCTCATGGCCTGCGTCGTTGTTCTGTGCCAGCAAAGCCCCGAGGGAGTGTTCCATTGCTCGTACGTAGAGCAGGAATGGCTTTTCAGGAGCCGGGGCTACCAAAACTGGAGGATTTGACAAATATTCTTTGATGCTGTCGAAAGCACGCTGGCATTCCTCGTCCCATACGAATGAGACTCCTTTCTTCATGAGGTGCGTGAATGGTCGGCATCACCCGGAGAGGTTGGAAATGAACCTTCTGATGTAAGCTAGCCTCCCTTGAAGGCCTTTGAGTTCGCGAAGATTTTTCGGGGGACCCATCTCCATGATTGCTTTCGTCTTCTCAGGATCTACATGGATACCCTGTGCGGTGATGATGAAGCCCAAGAACTTCCTGCTGGATACGCCCAAAAAGGACTTTGTAGGGTTCATTTTCAAATTATGCGCTCGCATTAGGTCGAATACCGTCCTTAGATCCTGCAGATGGTCTCCCTTGCTATGGCTCTTAACGGCTATATCGTCAACATAGCACTCCACCGTCTTACGTAAGTGGTCTCTGAAGATGATGCTCATGGCTCTTTGATATGTGGCGCCAGCATTCTTTAAACCGAAAGGCATGACTGTGTAGCAGTACGTGCCAATCGGCGTTCGGAATGATGTATGCTTTTCGTCGTCAGGTGACATTTTGATTTGGTTGTACCCCAAGAAGCCATCCATGAACTACATACGTTCGAAACCGCAGGTATTGTCGATCATGATGTCTGTGATAGGAAGGGGGAATTCATCTTTGGGGCACGCCTCGTTCAGGTTGCGGAAGTCGATACAGATTCGAATCTTTCCATTCTTCTTGAGGACGGGTACTATATTGGCGACCCAATCGGGATGTTGCTCCTCACGAATGAAGCCTCTTACTATCAGTTTGTTGACTTCGGCTTCGATCGCGTCCATGATGCCTGGACGGAAGCGTCGTTGTTGTTGCTTGACTGGCTTCGCATCTGGTCGAATGTTAAGTTTGTGAAGAGCAATATCAGGATTTAACCCTGGCATATCTTCATAGCTCCAGGCGAACACATCAATGTATCCTCTGACAAGTTCTAGCAGCGACTCCCGTTCTTCATCTGCTAGGCTTTTACTGACGAAAATTGGTTTTGGAGAAGATTCGCTGCCGAGATCCACTTGTATGACCTCATCTTCAATGGGAGGTTCTCTCAGTTCGAACCGCTTTTCCCATTGTGCGTCTAATTGCTGGGCCCATGGCTCTAGCTCGAGGATTTTGGGGATGTCTTCATCTTTCTCGTAGGCGTCGACGAATGCCATGTTGACTGACATGACTTGTCTGAACACATCCGATGCTGGTATCTGAGTCGGAAGTTGGTGATCCGGTTGAATGTGACTGTCAGTCGCATTCTTCATCTGAACTCTCAGGGGTCGTAGTAGGCGTTACATACCCTAACCCACATCGAGTTTTGTTATAGTAGTTCCGTGGTTTGCCCGTCGGGACTGGCGGCTTCAAAGGTAATCGTCGCCCAGTGCCGTAGTTCAATCCTGGCGTCGTCTCCAGATCATACCCCTATTTCTGTATGAGATATTTGGATTGAGGGCTATAGAGATACAGAGACAGTCTCCCGGCATCTGACCCGAGATCGGCTTCTTCTATGGTGAGGGGATGCGGGTTGTTCGTCCGGCCGAAGATGATCGGATGATCTCCTCCCTCGATTATTCGGTAAGCGTCTTCTACTGGAGTAAGCCGGATCGCGGTGTACACATTTGTCACTTGTGTGTGTAGGTGAGTGCCTATACCGTGTTCCATAGCGTACATTGTACATAGCTTATTGAGCTCGGTGTAGTTCAAAGATAACCCTTTATTGATGAAGTAAGGTATCTTTTCTAGGGGGATTATATCATCAGCGGAGGGGACATCAATGTGGGCAGCCACATACTTGGCTAGCTCCGGTTCCTCTTCGGCTACCTCCTGTGTGAACGAAGACTGAGAGGACGACCTGGGAAGCTTGATTGTCAGTGGTTTAGTTGATGGAGCAGAGCGTGGAGTTGTTGGCAGACTAGCGACCCCCAGTTTGGCATTCGATGTGGGACGAGGAGTGGCCGGTTCGCTAGAAGTATCAGACCTTGCATCGAGGTGACAATTATTCTTGGGAAGACGTATCGTCATTGGCCTGTCAGAGGGGTTGATCTTCCCTGCTTGTGGTTGGCTGACTCTTAGTAGCCTGATTGTCAGTGGCTCCGTCGTGGGTCTCGGCACTTGGCCGGACCTTGGCAGTCGGATTATCATTTGCCCCTCTTGTGCCGCAAGGCTGATTGCATCCTTACGCAGAGCGGCCGTAAGGGGTACAAATTTTCCAGGTTTGCGAGCTTGAAGATGGATCGTCAGAGGTTCTTCTGATCCTGAGGCCGTCTCAGTTCGAGCTTGTTCATTTTCATCCAGGTGCCTCTTCGACTTCTCGTATAAGCAGGAGTCCGAGTAGTAGGATTCGACCCCTTTGAAGGGATCGATATCAGCAAATTCTGTCTTCACGAAGTCGTATTTGTCGATATATTTGAAGTACTGGTGTAGCGTGGAAGGCACGATCATATAATCGTGTATCCATGGGCGCTCCAAGAGGATGTTGTAAGAAGTGTCTGCATCTATGATGTAGCAGGTGACTTCGGATTGGAGGTCACCAATTTGACACTTCAGACGAATCTTCCCAATAGGGTAGCTCCTGTCCGAATTGAAACCGCTGATGGCGGTGCTTGTAGGTGTCAGACGATGCATTGGGATGCGGAGATGATGTAGTAGACCCTTCGGGATGATGCTTATGGAAGAGCCAGGATCAATGTGCATCCGATCCACCTTCACGTCGCCGATGTATCCCGTGTAGTATAGCGGGCGATCATGTAGGTTGGTTTTGATGAGCATGTCCAGCGGAGTGAAGACGATGTTGGGCATTGCTCCCGTGCAGGCGCTGTCTTGGAGATCCACGGGTGAGTCCTCCACGGTGAGGTTGGATTGAGCCAGATAGGCATCGGCATTTTGGAGTGCTTCGCTCAATGCGATACGAATGTCCTTAGAGAGCCTTAGGAGTTCGTACAGTGACAATTTGGCCGGAGTGTTAGCCAATTGTGCTAAGATGTCAAAGTTGTAGGGCCTTTCTAGCCCTTGGGCTGCATCTTTTCGGAGAGATTTGTCGAAGCGAGTCTCCTTCGGCCTAGGCTTGTCGGTCGTCGAAGGCTGAGCCGGTCCCAGAGCATCAATTGTAGTGGGTTGATGATTTTCGGCTGGGTTATCAACCACAGGTTGGGATTGTGCTCCGGACCACGTGACGACGGCTGTAGCTTCCTCGTTGTCTGCTGAGATTGTGTGGCAGGTCCTGATTTTTCTACTCTTCTTTTTGTTGGTGGGAGATGGTGTGGGCCGATTTACTTCTGACACCAAATCTGGATGGACCCACATGACCTCCCCTCGTGAGGTGGTGAGAGGTACTAGACCAGTAGCCTGTTCCCGGGGAGGTAGAAGATTGGTAATCTCCATCGTCGCCAGAGGGACGGGGATTACCCCGTCTTGAGTCTCCGTCGGAGGGAAGCTGCCGAATTGTACAGACACCATATTGGCTGCTACGGTTACCTCTTCGAAGTCGATGGCCAGAGCGTTCGAATCGATGAGGCTTTGGATGTACCGTTTTAGTTGGTAGCAGTCGTGTATAGCGTGGTGCACATAACGGTGGTAATGGCAGAACTTTGGGTTCTCCAGATCAGCCGGTCGAGGCTCCCGTCTTGGTGGAGGAAGCTGAATTCTATCTCCTTGTATGAGCATGTCCAAGATAGGCTTGACGTGGCCGTCTTCGAAAGAGTAAGTGATTTGAGGCCATTGTTTGTCTGCTGGTTGTGACTCGGGCTTCTGGGCCGTGTCGGCCACCATAGCCTGCTTTCCCTTGCTGTCCCGATTGTTGGAGGGGTTACCCCCATTATCGTTGTTGGGACGTTTGCCCTTGTTTTCTCCTTCTGAGATGTGTAATCCCAGTTGGCGAGCCTTCTTCAGTCGTTCTTCGGCGCTTGTGGCGCTGATGATGAACGCCTTCCAATCTTTGAATTGACTTTCGCCCATCCAGAGACTGATCGTTGGAAGCAGTCTCTTTTGGCAAATTTCAATCAAAGAGGAATCTGGATTTCCGGAAGGCAGCTTCATGGCGGTCTGGCGGAACCGCTCGATGTAGTTCCTTGTCAACTCCTCCCCTTAGACGACGTCCATGAGAGTGGACATAGTGACGTCCTGTCCTACTTCGTAGAATCGCTCCAAGAATAGGCGCTTGAAGTCGGTGAAGGAGTGGATGCAGTTGTCCGGTAGATTACGGTACCAATTGAATGCGACTCCTTCCAACGCCCCAATGAATAACCGTGTGAGGATAGCATCATCATGGGGCAGATGGTCGGTGGTGACCTCGAAGTAAGTGATGTACCGACTTGCCGAGGTTTTGCCATTATACGGGTTGATATTGAACGGCTTATATCTTGGTGGGAATGGAACATCCCTCCATTCAGCAGGGTATTGTTGCCGTATTCTGAGATCTTGAGCATTTTCTCGGGCATGGAACATGGCTCGGAGCTCCTGGACCTCTCTCCTTACTTCTCGGGTCTCATCTGTCACGGTAGGGACTGTTATTTCGGGAGGATTATTGCCCGGGTTTGGTGCCGCTGAGTTCGAATCTACATTGACCGCGGGGCCCGTGCTTGTTTGACCAGGCGTTCCTCCTTGTAGAGTGGGCAGGGCCACTTTAATCTCGTCTACAGACTTGACCAAAGCAAGTAATATGGCTTCGAGATTGTCGATGCGCTGGCGATCATTGGAACCACCTTGATTGCTGTCTGTCATAAAAACCGTCCTTATATGAGAAGGGATGGAAGGAACGGCGGAGGATGTGCCCTCCGAGTCGTACCCATGCACCGAAAAGTCATCGGGATAGGTAGGAATGTTCTCTTCGGGCTCGGACTCGGAGGGAACGGTATCCCCAGCTTCAGAGCTTGCTTCGTCTTGAGAGTTACGGATGTCCTCGGGGACATCAGCGTCTGTTGCACCTGATGGAAGAGTTGTTTGTCCGGGCTCGGCTCCTTGAAACATCAGATTGTTACGAATGTTCGGAGGAGTGCTACCCCCAGTTCCCTCAACCCCCAGCGATGTGGATGATGAATTTCCCATCGCGGTAGATTTCGTCTTTGAACGGGTGTGTTGGAATACACCGGTAGAGGACAACCATTTAGACGATAGTTTCTTAGCTGTAGTGGTTGATATCTTGGGACTGGAGATACTTGTCTTTTTCCCTCTCCCTTCGGCGGGGACCTTTTGAGCGGAATTACAGGAGACAACAGGAGGTGCCTCATCTTCTGAGCTCGGATGCTGTAGCCTTTGGAAGACGGACGGCCGATCTTCCGTCACTGCTGCATTGTTGCAGCAGCAGTTGACGATGATTTGGGTGCAGCGATGTCCAAGCGAGGACTCTTTGTACGCCGACACTCCTCCTCTTTCCTTGCGTTTGTGGAGGATCGCCTCCCGTAGGTCAGAGGAACCACTCTGTCTGTTTGCCGCCGGAGGCTGGACTCGAGAGGTTGTATACAACTTTCCATCCGAGGCCCGTGTGATAGTCAACGGGACGCCCCGATAGTCAGAGGTTGGGACAGCTGACTGGGCCTGATGAGCCCGCGCTGCCATAGACTTCCTCCTTTTAGCACTTGTGGGTGCGTAATAGGAGGAGTCCAAGTTGGATACCACAGAATCTGGCTTATCATCCAGAGAACCATCAGGATCAGGACCGTATAAGAGACGGTCGAAGACCGATCGAGAGAAGCGTGAAACGGATGCTATACGGCTAGAGTTGGGTACCGTGCAGGCTGTCTGCATGCGGTTGTCTTCTGTCGTCGGATGAATTATCTTTATGCGGCTAGGAGTCACGACCGTACAGGCTGGCCGCATGCGGTTGGCAATTGTGGCCGCATGGGTTTTCTGTAAGCGATTGACTCCCATAGCCACATGAGTTTCATCCGTATGGTTGGCAACTGTAGTCGCATAAGCTATACGGCTGACAGATATGGCCGCATGAGTTTTCTTCATGCGGCTGGCGGATGTAGCCGCATGAGCTTTCTTCCTGCGGCTAAGACCCTTATGCGGCTCGGATCTCATAGAGTTTCTCTTTGCCCCTGCAAGTCCAGCATCATAGTGTTTTCTTCTGCCGGACTTGGGGACAGCAGAGTCGTCTACGACCTGAAGTGGGGCCGCGGGGGAATCTTGCTCGCCGTCTCGAACAACAGAGGGTGTCTCCGCAAGAGCTTCAGTAGGAACGAAGGATCGGGGTCTCCACTCCTTACGGGCCTTCTTTGTGCGGGCTCGTTTCTGGACCGGGCCAGTGCTCTTGTCGGAGAGCATTTCTTCGAACGCCTGTTGGTCGAACCGGGCGACCATCTTTTATTGCGTGGAGCCAAGCTTGGCTGCATCCGATTACATCACCAACTCCTAAGCCGTGGAGAAGTTAGTCCCCAGCAGAGTCGCCATCGTATTTGCCATGAAATATAAAAGAACAGAACAATTATCGGAGGACCGGACTTTTACTTCACGTTACAAACTCGCTTGTACAAAGAAAGCATAGGGACGAAAACCTAGGTACAGCAGTCTAAGTACAATTATTTATTTTAGATTCTGGGGGGTGACGATAGAGGCTCGGGAAGGCGACGGCAGCCCTGCCTTACTCCTTGGACGATCGGTATGCAGCCTTGGCTCCTGCTAGAAGATGGTTGGCGTTGACGAAGAAATGCTCTTCTTGCTCCTCTGTTGCTCTTCTGGCTTCTCTCTCTCTGACTATAGGGGGAAGTCTCTCTGTATATACGTATTTCTCTCTGATGTTGTATATTTTTACAAGGGAATGGCACCTTGCTATTTATAATAGTGGGATGTGATCATTAGGGTTGCCAATGATTAGCTTTTGGAGATGGCGGCGGCCCATAGATTGGTCAATCCAGGCCGTTCAGTTTTGATTGTGACGAATCCGAGCCTTTAGGTGTAGATTACACCAAATCCCATTAGCAATTAATGCTGATTGGAATAAATCTTCCTTATAATGATCTTATGATATCTGCGAATAAATTAGATCTATTCTTCTACCACGTGTCCCAGATTATTGGGATTTGACCCAATCTTTAATGGCAGCAAATCTGAGGAATTAATCGGTTTAGGACACATGCCCTAGGAGCTGCTGGGGGGATCTGGACCGCATGACGAGTGAGCCGCATATGAATTTGAGCCGCATATGGTTAAGCCCACGTGTCAGGGCTGCCTGGGCAGTGGCCCTCACTCGAGCCCTCGAACCACCGGGGAGTAATCCTTGTGGGCCGCATAGGTACATATCCGCCTGAGTCGCATGGACATGATCCTCTTGAACCGCATGAGAAGTCCTCGCTCGAGCCGTATGAGGCTTTCTTGGCCTGAGCCGCATAGGACAGATTCACTCTGAACCGCATGAGACGTTCTTTGCCCGAGCCGCATAAGGCTTCCTTGACCTGAGCCGCATAGGATTCATTCTGAACCGCATGAGAAGCGAGCCGCATACTAACGCCCACGTGGCAAGGCCACGTGGCATTTTTATGGCTCTCGGGGGATTTGTGTCAGAGATCTCTTTTCTCTTTCCTAGAGATTCATCATTATGACAGAGTCATAATTACCTGCTTCTGTGTCAGGGCTGTCAACTTTTCAGAGGGGTCAGCCGTCAAAGCAATTAATGCAGCATGGGTCGGAGGGGAACACTATCAGGCCACGTGTCTTCTGAGCCGCATGGAATGCCTCGGGCCGCATAGCTCCTTATGCCGCATGACTCCCTGAGCCGCATGAGTTTTCTGAGCCGCATGGGGTTCTTTGGCCGCATTAGTCATTTTCTTTAGTATTTTCCATGCTTCTACAGTCCATGCTTCCTATTTCAAAAGGGAGTCCCTCCAGACCTATGGAGCACGGACACTCTAAAAACCAGTGTCGTGTTCAACATGTACTGGACATGATACAAGCACTCTAAAATACATTAGGAGATGCCAAAATAGGGGCCATGTCACAACTTGGCCTGGTTTTCCTAGTTAGGACACACCGATGGCTTGGTACTCCTCTACCATGGCTAAACACTAATCCAAACATGCTACTGCACTACCCGTGCCATGATTTCTAGTTGTCTTGTATTTCGAAACTCAACTATGATTAAAATTATCTACCGTAATAATTTACTAAATAATTATTTATTAAAAAAATTTAAAATCACCATTTAAATCAAATAAATAAAAAAAATATTACAAAAATTCTTTGGGAAGGGAGGCTACAAGATGGAGGACATTCCTCTTTCGGATGAGATACGACCAATATGAGTTTATCGTGATTCCATTTGGGTTGACTAATGTCCCGACGGTCTTTATGAACTTGATGAGCAAGGTATTCCATCAATACCTTTGCAAGTTCGTTTTGGTGTTCATCGATGACATACTCATTTATTCAAAGATGCCATAGAAGCATGAGGAGCATCTGAGGATTGTTCTTGAGACTCTCAGAAAAGGAGAAGCTCTATGGGAAACTCTTAAAATATGAATTTTTTCTAAGGAGAAGCTATATGGGAAACTATCATTGAGATTATTTATTCCATTTAATATATATTTCAAATTTATCTCCCTTAGCGTTGTGATTGAGTATATTATAAATTTTCATGTCTTACTTGAGAGATTTGGAAATGATATTGGATACATAATTGTATGGTTAATTGAATGGACATATTGAGGGTTCAAAAATTGTTCTATCATCGACTCTACGGTATAGGCTAACGTACCTATTGCTCACGCCCGAATTTTCGATTGCAGGTCATGTCAAATACTACGAGTACGTGAGATGTGAATCCATATTGGTCCTCGAGGGTTCCAAATTCAGATTCATCATAGGCATAATGTAACAATCAGTCATACAACCTAACTATGCTAATGTCTCCAATCGACTACAAAGGTATCCGTATAAGAATAATAGATATACTAGAATATAACAGGTACATGATATAGCAAGAACATGTTAGCACCGCAATGTGCATGGTGTAATAACAAGAATATATATATATATATATATATATATATATATATATATATATATGTCAGCACGGACACAAGTAGTCATGTTATTATACAAGGACAGACAATCAGTTAGTCAATAGGTCGGGTCAATCTATACATCAAGTTGGTCTATCAATCGTATCAGTCTATCACCAATTCCTCCATACACCAATAGGTTAGGAACACTTGTCACTAGACACCATGTTAGCTAATCATAAATAATACTAAAGCTTACAAATTCACATGAAATCCATCGAACAATGATCATAATCTTAATAATTAAGAAGGCTCATAGTATCAAGGTAATTATCAAGTACAACCTATAACAGGCTACATTTACTTGATACTAACCCTAGAGTGCACTAGGAAGTTGTTGGCCCATTGGTCATGGTCAAACCTGATTTTAATAATTGATCAAACTCTGTCTTGATATAAATTCAGATGTTTACCTACGACGTTTTGAACACTGCTCAACAATGGATATTTACTATGTTCAAGACCGAAGCTATTCCGAAGCTGTTTGCTATTCAGAATGTACTTCCTGTTAAGCTATGTAATTTTTCATTTTATTGAGTCTAGGAATACATTGTACACCGAGTTGTACTGGAAAATAGACTATCCGAAAACGTTTTTCAAAACCATCCTATTCTTTTACAAATGACCTACGTTTTTGAAAAACATCCTTTTTACAAAAAGCTTTTGAAGGACTTTTTCAAAAAGCCAAAATTGATTTTTTTTCTCCAAAATGAACTGGCAGAACTCGGTCCGAATTCGGCCAGAGTTCGGCCAATTGGAACGTTAGTGAACGTTAGATTTTGAACTTGGTCATCCTTTAGTTGCGGTTTGTTACAAAGAGTTCTGTCCGAATTCTGTCCGGATTCTGTCCGAATTCTGTCAGAGTTCTGTCTTTAGAAAAACTATAAATAGAGAAGTATTTCGATCATTTCAAATCACCAATTCACTTTCAATCTCTTCTCTTCTTAAGCTTACATTCTTCAAAAGAGTTTTCAAAAAGCTTACATTTTCAAATTCCAAGCCAGTTACAATCCTCTAGTCGATTTGCCAGTGCGGTACGGTCTAGAAGTTTTAGAACGATTGTAATCAGAGGCTTGATAAAAGATACAACTCTTCACAATTAAAGTTGGTCGAGTTCTTCGTATCAAAGCTCGCGTCTGTAGAAATTGCAAGGACTTCGTATAAAAACTTACAGGATTTTCCAATAGTGGATTCAACTGGAAGCTAGAGTTCTTCCGACTGGACTAGTCCTCACAAGAGGAAAACCAGTATAAATCTCGGTGTTTGTGTTTGCCTTCTAATCACTTTTAATTTCTGTCATTTACTTTGTGATTATTATTATATCTGTGATCTAACTGCTAAAAAAATTTAATTAGCAATATTCCACTGCCTACACTATTCACCCCCCTCTAGAGTATTCTGCTTTACGATTTCGTTCCTACAATTGGTATCAGAGCAGGTTATACAGGTAAAACAAGGTAAAATTGCAGTTATATTCAATTTTTATACAGATCACAGCATTACACATGGCAACTGTGAAATTCACAAGTGAAGGCCAAGCCACAAACAGACCTCAACTGTTTGACGGCACAAACTACACTTATTGGAAAACGCGTATGAGTTTCTTTCTGAAATCTCTTGATTTTGACTTATGGTCTGTAGTTATAGATGGCTATAAAAAGCCACATCGTATTAATGTTGATAGTGTTTTAGTTAAAAAATCCCATGACAAATATACAGAGGAAGAAAAAAAAGGCTAGTCTTGATGCACGTGCTATTAACGCTTTATTTTGTACCTTAGACAGAACTGAATTCAACAGGGTGTCTACTTGCACAACATCAAACGAAGTGTAGAAACTTCTCGAAGTAACCTACAAAGGAACAACACAAGTCAAGGAGTCAAAGATCAACAGACTTACTCAGGAGTACGAGGCGTTCAAAATGAAGCCAAGTGAATCAGTCACTCAGATGTTTACAAGATTCTTGGATATTGTAAATCTTCTGTCTTCACTAGGCAAGGATTACAGTAACCATGAGAAAATTCGTAAACTTCTACGAGCCCTTACAAAGAACTGGATTCCAAAGGCTACTGCAATCATTGAAGGGAACGACCTCTCAATAATGTTTCTAGAAACACTCATGGGTAAGCTACTCACTCACGAGTTAGAAATTCAAGACTTTGAAGATGCTACACCAAAGGAGAAGTCAGAGAAGACGATCTCTCTCAAGGCTCAACATAGAAAAATCATCGAAGATGATTTTGATGACAGCGACTCCGACTCTGAAGATCAAGCTCTTCTGGTAAGAAAATTCAAGAAGTTCATGAGATTTAACAGGAGAACAAAAGACAGCAAAGACAACAACAACAACGAGGAAGATCCTATTTGCTATGGATAAAAGAAGAAAGGACACATGAAGAAAGATTGTCCCTCTGCATCATCATCAAAGAAAAGCAACAAATATGACAAAGGCTATCTAAAGAAATCTACATCAAGGAAGTACGCCAACACAAGTATATGGCATAAAAGTGAAGCCAGCGACTCAGAAGATGAACAATCAGATGACACTGCAAATGTATGCTTGATGGCTTGTGATCAGGTGGGACGCCATTCACATGCTAGGAGCAAATGGATCCTCGACATCAGTTGCTCACGGCACATGACCGGTGACGCTTCATTATTCGCAGCACTGTCGAAGAGGAATAAAGAAGGATACGTCTCCTTCGGTAATAATTTAAGAGGGTACATAATCGGTATCGGTGACATTGGTAAGGCTCCCTATCTAGTGATTAAAGATGTTTGTCTAGTTACTAAGTTAAAACATAATTTGCTCAGCATAAGCCATTTAGCTGATCACGGTTATGGTATTAACTTCGTAAAAGATAAATGTACTATAATTGATAGTTCAACTGGTAGTACTATATTTGAAGGTTTTAGGGAAGACAATATATATGTATTCTATTTGTTGGAAGATACTAACATAGCAGGTAGATGTTTGATGGCCAAAAGCGTTGAGAGCCAACTATGGCATATGAGACTCGGTCATGCAAATATGGATACAATTTTAAGATTATCTACGAAGAAGTTGGTACGCGGCTTACCGAACATTTCTTTCAAGAAAGATACGGTATGTAGTGAATGTGAAAAGAACAAAGCTACCAAATCCGTATTCAAATCCAAGAACGTTGTACGTACCACTAGACCTTTACAACTGTTACATATGGACTTATTTGGACCCAGTAGAATTGCCAGTCTAGGTGGTAAGTTATATGCATTTGTCATTATAGATGACTTCTCTATATATACATGGGTTTATTTTCTTGCATGCAAGAATGATGCATTATCAAAATTTGTCACCTTTTGTAAGAAAGTACAGAATGAAAAAGGGTTCAAGATTACTCGTATTCATAGTGATCATGGCGGCAAATTTGAGAATGCAGAATTCAAGCAATTTTGTGACACACACGATTTTTTGCATGAATTCTCTTGCCCTAGGACTCCGCAACAAAATAGAGTTGTGGAACGTAAGAACAGAACTCTATCTGAAATGGCTAGAGTAATGTTAAACCAGTTTAGTCTACCTAGATACTTATGGGCTGAAGCTGTACATACAGCATGCTATATTCTCAATAGGGTTCTAATTCGACCTATATCGAAGAAGACTCCCTATGAATTATGGTTTGATAGAACACCAAATGTTTCTTATTTCAAAGTCTTTGGTTGTAAATGCTTTATTCTTAATACTAAAGATAATTTGAGTAAATTTAATGAAAAGGCCGATAAATGTATATTCTTAGGTTATGCAGCAAAGAGCAAAGGATATAGAGTCTTCAACAAAAGAACCATGACCATTGAAGAATCTATCAACTTCAAGTTTGATGAGCTAAATCAACACTTAGACGATGATGACAATGAAGACATAATCGCACCAAGTACAGCTACTTCAAAACCTTCACACAAAGATACAGAACCATCACATCAGACATCAGATGAACCTTCAAGCAAAGAAGTCGGAACTAGCAATCCTGAGACTACACCAAAAGAGATGAGATTCTTGGCTAATCATCCAAAGGACTAGGTAATTGGTGAGATTACCAAGGGTGTAAGTACTCGTTCCTCTAATAAAGATATAGCTTCTTGTGCTGCTTTTGTCTCGCAGTTTGAACCCAAAAATATTGATGAAGCATGTAGTAATAACTTTTGGTTAGAACGGAATCAAGTTTGGGAACTTGTTCCCAAGCCCATTGATCATCCGGTCATTGGCACCCGATGGGTATTCCAAAATAAACTGAACGAGAATGGTTTAGTGACTCGTAATAAGGCTCGACTCGTAGCTCAAGGATACAATCAGGAAGAAGGTATCGACTACGATGAGACTTATGCCCCAGTAGCGAGATTAGAATCCATTCGCATGTTATGTGCATTTGCATGTTTTCATAATTTTAAGTTATTTCAAATGGATGTCAAAAGCGCATTTTTAAATGGTTTTATAAAAGAAGAGGTTTATGTAGCTCAACCACCCGGATTTACTGATTTCAAATTTTCTGAATATGTTTTCAAGTTGAAGAAAGCTTTATACGGTTTGAAACAAGTCTCTCGTGCTTGGTACGATCGTCTAAGCACTTTTCTACCTGATAACGGTTTTTCAAAGGGAAAGGTTGACACTACTTTGTTTATAAAATCTTTGAATAATAATATTCTCTTAATTCAAGTCTACGTAGATGATATTATCTTTGGATCTACTGATGAATCTCTTTGTCAAGAATTTTCAAAGTGTATGCAGAATGAGTTTGAGATGATCATAATGGGAGAGCTGGAATTCTTTCTCGGACTGCAAATCAAACAAACCAGCAATGGGACGTTCATAAATCAAGCAAAGTACACAAAGGATCTATTAAAGAAGTTCGACATGGAAGCAGTCAAGCCACTTAGCACTCCAATGGCGACTTCAACCAAGTTTGATATTGATGAACAAGGCAAACCTATCGATATACGTAAGTATCGGGGTATGATCGGTAGCTTACTGTATTTAACTGCTAGTCGACCAGACATTATGTTTAGTGTTTGTTTATGTGCATGCTTTCAAGCTAATCCTAAGGAATCACATTTGTGTGCAGTTAAGCGTATCTTTCGATACCTTAAAGGCACTTCTTCTGTCGGCTTATGGTATCCCAAAACCATATCATTTGACCTAACCGGTTATTCTGATGCTTATTTTGCCGGATGCAAAGTAGATAGAAAAAGTACTAGCGGCACATGTCATTTCTTAGGAAAAGCTCTAGTCTCTTGGTTTAGTAAAAGGCAAAATTTTGTTGCATTATCAACAACCGAGGCTGAGTATATCGCCGCAGGACGTTGTTGTGAACAAATTTTGTGGATGAAACAAACCTTAGAAGACTATGGATTGCATTTTATACACATACCCATTTTCTGTGATAACACTAGCTCTATTAATTTGACTAAGAATCTAGTATGTCACTCTCGTACTAAACATATCGAGATTCGACATCACTTTCTTAGAGATCATCAACAAAATGGAGATATAGATCTTGTATACATAGACACTCAGAATCAATTAGCTGACATACTCACAAAACCTCTAGCGGAAGATCGTTTCAATTATTTACGTCGAGAATTAGGCATTTTAGATGTCAATAATATTAATTAATTTTGTTTTATTAATTAATTTATTCGATACTCATAAACTATTTTCGAGACAAGCCTAAAAAGAGTTTGTCTATCACCACGACTACGGTCGAAGCAAAGCGGTACTTAAGAGTTCCCCGATGAACCTTCGTTAGCTGGGACAGTACTCCTACAACTAATCTGAGACAAAAGCTGAGTAAAGAATATTAATTTATAAAATAATATTAATTATATTACTTTAAGATTTAAAATTACTAAACTTTGAATTAAACACTTGAAACGAATTAATGAAATAAATGTGGCCCCATTTCTATTATTTTTGATATATATATATATATACACACACACACACACACACACACGCATATATATATATATATATATATATATATATATATATATATATATATATATATATATATATATATATATATAGCCAGGCAACCCTTGGCGAATTCGGCCCGAGTTCGGCCCGAATTCGGCCAGAGTTCGGCTGGGTATATATATGTACCAGCCAGAACCCGAGGCCCCCATCTTCTTCATTCTTCCAAACTACATCAAACAGCAGCTGCCGCGCCTCCAAACCCTAGTTTTTCTCCATCATTGTTCTTCCAATCCGCGTAGAGATTCTCGTCCAAACTTTGGATTCGTGCGGAGAACTTCATCCTCATCAGCATATCCAAATCTTGGAAGGTATAATTCCTTCTCTCCTCCACTTTTCAATACTCAGGGTTTCTAGAAATTTTTGGAAAAGAATGCATAAGTTCAATCCCTTCAAGAGGAAGAAGACTAATGCCAGTGAAGTGGCATCGTCTTCAGATCCGCATATGGATTGCCTCTTTTCTCCGGTCTAATCGGACGATGGTGCGTCGGACGAGTTTTACTTTAAAACCTTCGATCAAGCTTTATTGTGGTACGCCAATTTTATCATGCGTACTATTTTCATCGGATCGCCGATTAAATGGACTATCTTTCCGGATCACCGCCCTTATTTTGAGGCATTAGGGTTACAACACTTTGTTATCTTACAATTCCCCATTGCCACTAATGCCATTAGATTGTTCTATTGTAATTTAGTGTTAGACACTTTTACCGCGAGGACACGTGTCGGAGGAATCGATATCGAATTCACTGATGAAACGTTAGCAAAAATCTTTGGTATCCCAAACGAAGGTGCCCCGCTCGATGACATCACTGATTTTGATTTCCCCGATGGCACGACACTCGTTAGTTTCAAGAATGAGCTTTGTGCGCCCGTACGCGCTCGTTCTGGAAAGTTCAAGGCTAATAACTTGAACTTATTTAACTACGAATTACATCGCATCATCTATTCCACTTTACTTCCAAAATCCACTTCCAAAGATGATGTCACTGCACTTGAGCTTTTTGCTCTTTATCATATTCTTAAGGGGATTCCTTTTTCTGTCCCTAAGACTATCATCCAGATGATGGGTAGATGTCGCGGAAGAGACCGCAACCTATCTTATGCGATGCTTATTCCTCGTATCTTTCAAAGATTTGATATTGACCTATCTACTTGTGATGTCGACCTCGAGCCCAAGTTTTTTAAACTCTCTCGTCGCAGCATTGCCACTGTTCCTCCACCTACTGCTCCTGCTCCTCCTGTACCTACTCCCACAGCACCTGTTCCTCCTCATTCTTACCTTATGACATTTGAGGGTATTCATCAGCACTTATCAGATCTGCAGTCCTTTTATGTTGAGACTTCTAGGGAACACGAGTTCCGTGATGTGACTCGATTTCAGGCGATTGCCAACTCCTTCGCCGATCTGAGGTTTGCACAGACAGGTCATTCTGCTAGCTCTCTACCTCGAGACCCTTCTGTTTCTGGCTACCGCATTAATGACGAGGCGGTCCACTCTCTGTTCCAACCAGGGAACGCCTATTATTGGTATCGTACTGCTTGTGCCCCTCCTCGAGACTATGTCGGTAAATTTTACGCTGGTGCCACTCCTCGCACTTCTGGCACTGGTACTTCTAGAGCTGGTCCTTCTGGATATGCTGGCACTGCAGCTGATGACGATGATGACGAGGATGATGATTTTTGAGATGTTAGATATTGAGACTATTACTTTTTTCTTATGTTTACTTGGAAATGCTCTGACATTCCAAGATTTTATTAGTACTCTTATTTTAGTTCTTATCAGCACTTTTCTTTTATTATGTGACTGTTCATAGACATGGTTTTTTATTATGTCTCAGTTTTGGCATCTTAGTTTATTATTCAGCACTTTATTTGTTTCAGTTTTATTCTCGCACTTTATTAAATACTGCCTGTGACAAATATATGCATGTGTTGTTCTCTAGACTATCTGTTTCTCTTACTATATTTACTGTTTATACCATGTCTGTAATGAATTTTAATATATATTTTTTTATTGTGTTTCTTCACTGTTTGTTACTTATGCATTTATTGCGGGGGAGCTTTCTCTTTTGTAATTATTTTGCTAAGTGACAACGGGGGAGAAATAAGATCTAACATTTTCGTGAATACAGGTTATGAACAATTTCTTTTGATTACTATTTTGAATTGATCCAAGCTTAGATGTTATATCGGCAATATTTGTCAATTATCAAAATGTGGGAGATTGTTGGCCCATTGGTCATGGTCAAACCTGATTTTAATAATTGATCAAACTCTGTCTCGATATAAATTCAGATGTTTACCTACGACGTTTTGAATACTGCTCAACAATAGAAATTTACTATGTTCAAGACCGAAGCTGTTCCGAAGCTGTTTGCCATTCAGAATGTACATCCTGTTAAGCTATGTAATTTTTTATTTTATTGAGTCCAGGAATACATTGTACACCGAGTCATACTGGCAAATAGACTATCTGAAAACGTTTTTCAAAACCATCATATTCTTTTACAAATGACCTACGTTTTTGAAAAACATCCTTTTTACAAAAAGCTTCTGAAGGACTTTTTCAAAAAGCCAAAATTAATTTTTTTCTCAAAAATAAACTGGCAGAACCCTAGCAGAACTCGGTCAGAGTTCGGCCAGAGTTCGGCCAATTGGAACGTTAGTGAACGTTGGATTTTGAACTTGGTCATCCTTCAATTGCGGTTTGTTACAAAGAGTTCTGTCCGGATTCTGCCCAAATTCTGTCAGAGTTCTGTCTTTAGAAAAACTATAAATAGAGAAGTATTTCGATCATTTCAAATCACCAATTCAGTTTCAATCTCTTCTCTTCTTAAGCTTACATTCTTCCAAAGAGTTTTCAAAAAGCTTACATTTTCAAATTCCAAGCCAGTTACAATCCTCTAGTCGATTTGCCAGTACGGTGCAGTCTAGAAATTTTAGAGCGATTGTAATCAGAGGCTTGATAGAAGATACAACTCTTCACAATTGAAGTTGGTCGAGTTCTTTGTATCAAAGCTCGCGTCTGTAGAAGTTGCAAGGACTTCGTATGAAAACTTGTGGGATTTTCCAATAGTGGATTCAACTGGAAGCTAGAGTTCTTCCGACTGGACTAGTCCTCACAAGAGGGAAACCAGTATAAATCTCGGTGTTTGCGTTTGCCTTCTGATCACTTTTAATTTCTGTCATTTACTTTGTGATTATTATTATACCTGTGATCTAACTGCTAACAAAATTTTTAATTAGCAATATTCCACTGCCTACTCTATTCACCCCCCCTCTAGAGTATTCTGCTTTACGATTTCGTTCCTACAATTGGTATCAGAGCAGGTTATACAGGTAAAATAAGGTAAAATTACAGTTATATTCAATTTTTATACAGATCACAGCATTACACATGGCAACTGTGAAATTCACAAGTGAAGGCCAAGCCACAAACAGACCTCCACTGTTTGACGGCACAAACTACACTTATTGGAAAACGCGTATGAGTTTCTTTCTGAAATCTCTTGATTTTGACTTATGGTCTGTAGTTATCGATGGCTATAAAAAGCCACCTCGTATTAATGTTGATGGTGTTTTAGTTGAAAAACTCCATGACAAATATACATAGGAAGAAAAGAAAAAGGCTAGTCTTGATGCACGTGCTATTAACGCTTTATTTTGTGCCTTAGACAGAACTGAATTCAACAGGGTGTCTACTTGCACAACATCAAACGAAGTGTGGAAACTTCTCGAAGTAACCTACGAAGGAACAACACAAGTCAAGGAGTCAAAGATCAACAGACTTACTCAGGAGTACGAGACGATCAAAATAAAGCCAAGTGAATCAGTCACTCAGATGTTTACAAGATTCTTGTATATTGTAAATCCTCTGTCTTCACTAGGCAAGGATTACAGTAACCATGAAAAGATTCGCAAACTTCTACGAGCCCTTACAAAGAACTGGATTCCAAAGGCTACTGCAATCATTGAAGGGAACGACCTCTCAACAATGTCTCTAGAAACACTCATGGGTAAGCTACTCACTCACGAATTAGAACTTCAAGACTTTGAAGATGCTACACCAAAGGAGAAGTCAGAGAAGACGATCGCTCTCAAGGCTCAACATAGAAGAACCATCGAAGATGATTCTGATGACAGCGACTCCGACTCTGAAGATCAAGCTCTTCTGGTAAGAAAATTCAAGAAGTTCATGAGATTTAACAGGAGAACAAAAGACAGCAAAGACAACAACAACAACAACGAGAAAGATCCTATTTGCTACGGATGCAAGAAGAAAGGACACATAAAGAAAGATTGTCCCTCAGCATCATCATCAAAGAAAAGCAGCAAATATGACAAAGGCTATCTGAAGAAATCTACATCAAGGAAGTACGCCAACACAAGCATATGGCATGAAAGTGAAGCCAGCGACTCAGAAGATGAACAATCAGATGACGCTGCAAATGTATGCTTGATGGCTTGTGATCAGGTGGGACGCCCTTCACATGCTAGGATCAAATGGATCCTCGATAGCGGTTGCTCACGGCACATGACCTGTGACGCTTCATTATTCGCAGCACTGTCGAAGAGGAATAAAGAAGGATACGTCTCCTTCGGTAATAATTTAAGAGGGTACATAATCGGTATCGGTGACATTGGTAAGGCTCCCTATCTAGTAATTAAAGATGTTTGTCTAGTTACTAAGTTAAAACATAATCTGCTCAGCATAAGCCATTTAGCTGATCATGGTTATGGTATTAACTTCGTAAAAGATAAATGTACTATAATTGATAGTTCAACTGTTAGCACTATATTTGAAGGTATTAAGGAAGACAATATATATGTATTCTATTTGTTGGAAGATGCTAACACAGCAGGTAGATGTTTGATGGCCAAAAACGTTGAGAGTCAACTATGGCATATGAGACTCGATCATGCAAACATGGATACAATTTCAAGATTATCTACGAAGAAGTTGGTACGCGGCTTACCGGACATTTCTTTCAAGAAGGATACGGTATGTAGTGAATGTGAAAAGAACAAAGCTACCAAATCTGCATTCAAATCCAAGAACGCTGTACGTACCACTAAACCTTTACAACTGTTGCATATGGACTTATTTGGACCCAGTAGAATTGCCAATCTAGGTGGTAAGTTATATGCATTTGTCATTATAGATGACTTCTCTAGATATACATGGGTTTATTTTTTTGCACGCAAGAATGATGCATTATCAGAATTCGTCACCTTTTGCAAGAAAGTATAGAATGAAAAAGGGTTAATGATTACTCGCATTCGTAGTGATCATGGCGGCGAATTTAAGAATGCAGAATTCAAGCAATTTTGTGACACACACAGTTTTTTGCATGAATTCTCTTGCCCTAGGACTCCGCAACAAAATAGAGTTGTGGAACGTAAGAACAAAACTCTATCTGAAATGGCTATAGTAATGTTAAACCAGTTTAGTCTACCTAGATACTTATGGGCTGAAGCTGTAAATACAGCATGTTATATTCTCAATAGGGTTCTAATTCGACCTATATCGAAGAAGACTCCCTATGAATTATGGTTTGATAAAACACCAAATGTTTCTTATTTCAAAATCTTTGGTTGTAAATGCTTTATTCTTGATACTAAAGATAATTTGAGTAAATTTGATGAAAAGGCCGATGAAGGTATATTTTTAGGTTATGCAGCAAAGAGCAAAGGATATAGAGTCTTCAACAAAAGAACCATGATCATTAAAGAATCTATCAACGTCAAGTTTGATGAGCTAAATCAACACTTAGACGATGATGACAATGAAGACATAATTGCACCAAGTACAGCTACTGCAAAACCTTCACACAAAGATACAGAACCATCACATCAGGCATCAGATGAACCTCCAAGCAAAGAAGCCGGAACTAGCAATCCTGAGACTACACCAAAAGAGATGAGATTATTGGCTAATCATCCAAAGGACTTGGTAATTGGTGAGATTACCAAGGGTGTAACTACTCGTTCCTCTAATAAAGATATAACTTCTTGTGTTGCTTTTGTCTCGTAGTTTGAACCCAATAATATTGATGAAGCATGTAGTGATAACTTTTGGTTAGATGCTATGCAAGAGGAATTAAACCAATTCAAACGGAATCAAGTTTGGGAACTTGTTCCCAAGCCCATTGATCATCCGGTCATTGGCACCCGATGGGTATTCTAAAATAAACTGAACGATAATGGTTTAATGACTCGTAATAAGGCTCGACTCGTAGCTCAAGGATACAATCAGGAAGAAGGTATCGACTATGATGAGACTTATGTCCCAGTTGCGAGATTAGAATCCATTCGCATGTTATGTGCATTTGCATGTTATTATAATTTTAAGTTATTTCAAATGGATGTCAAAAGCGCATTTTTAAATAGTTTTATAAAAGAAGAGGTTTATGTAGCTCAACCACCCGGATTTACTGATTTTAAATTTCCTGAATATGTTTTCAAGTTGAAGAAAGCTTTATACGGTTTGAAACAAGCCCCTCGTGCTTGGTACGATCGTCTAAGCACTTTTCTACTTGATAACGGTTTTTCAAAGGGAAAGGTTGACACTACTTTGTTTATAAAATCTTTGAATAATAATATTCTCTTAATTCAAGTCTATGTAGATGATATTATCTTTGGATCTACTGATGAATCTCTTTGTCAAGAATTTTTAAAGTGTATGCAGAATGAGTTTGAGATGAGCATGATGGGAGAGCTGGAATTCTTTCTCGGACTGCAAATCAAACAAAGCAGCAATGGAACGTTCATAAATCAAGCAAAGTACACAAAGGATCTATTAAAGAAGTTCGATATGGAAGCAGTCAAGCCACTTAGCACTCCAATAGCGACTTCAACCAAGCTTGATATTGATGAACAAGGCAAACCTGTCGACATACGTAAGTATCGAGGTATGATCGGTAGCTTACTATATTTAACTGCTAGTCGACCAGACATTATGTTTAGTGTTTGTTTATGTGCACGCTTTCAAGCTAATCCTAAGGAAACACATTTGTGCGCAGTTAAGCGTATCTTTCGATACCTTAAAGGCACTTTTTCTGTCGGCTTATGGTATCCCAAAACCACATCATTTGACCTAACCGGTTATTCTGATACTAATTTTGCCGGATACAAAGTAGATAGAAAAAGTACTAGCGGCACATGTCATTTCCTAGAAAAAGCTCTAGTCTCTTGGTTTAGTAAAATGCAAAATTCTGTTGCATTATCAACAACCGAGACTGAGTATATCGCCGCAGGACGTTGTTGTGCACAAATTTTGTGGATGAAACAAACCTTAGAAGACTGTGGATTGTATTTTACATACATACCCATTTTCTGTGACAATACTAGCTCTATTAATTTGACTAAGAATCTAGTATGTCACTCTCGTACTAAACATATCGAGATTCGACAACACTTTCTTAGAGATCATCAACAAAATAGAGATATAGACCTTGTATACATTGACACTCAGAATCAATTAGCTGACATACTCACAAAACCTCTAGCGGAAGATCGTTTCAATTATTTACGTCGAGAATTAGACATTTTAGATGTCAATAATATTAATTAATTTTGTTTTATTAATTAATTTATTCGATACTCATAAACTGTTTTCGAGACAAGCCTAAAAAGAGTCTGTCTGTCACCACGACTACGGTCGAAGCGAAACGGTACTTAAGAGTTCCCCGGTGAACCTCCGTTAGCTGGGACAGTACTCCTACAGCTAATCTGAGACAGATGCTGAGTAAAGAATATTAATTTATAAAATAATATTAATTATATTACTTTGAGATTTAAAATTACTAAACTTTGAATTAAACACTTGAAACGAATTAATGAAAAAGATGTGGCCCCATTTCTATTATTTTTGATATACATATAGCCAGGCAACCCTTGGCGAATTCGGTCCGAGTTTGGTTCGAATTTGGCCAGAGTTCGGCTGGGTATATATATGTACCAGCCAGAACCCGATGCCCCCATCTTCTTCATTCTTCCAAACTACATCAAACAGCAGCTGCCGCGCCTCCAAACCCTAGTTTTTCTCCATCCTTGTTCTTCCAATCTGCGTGGAGATTCTCGTCCAAACTTTGGATTCGTGCGGAGAACTTTATCCTCATCAGCATATCCAAATCTTGGAAGGTATAATTTCTTCTCTCCTCTACTTTTCAATACTTAGGGTTTCTAGAAATTTTTGGAAAAAAATGCCTAAGTTCAATCCCTTCAAGAGGAAGAAGACTAATGCCAGTGAAGAGGCATCATCTTCAGATCCGCATACGGATTGCCTCTTTTCTCCGGTCTAATCGTACGATGGTGCGTCGGACGAGTTTTACTTTAAAACTTCCGATCAAGCTTTATTGTGGTATGCCGATTTTATCATGCGTACTATTTTCACCGGATCGCCGATTAAATAGACTATCTTTTCGGATCATCGCCCTTATTTTGAGCCATTAGGGTTACAACACTTTGTTACCTTACAATTCCCAATGCCACTAATGCCATTAGATTGTTCTATTGTAATTTCGTGTTAGACACTTTTACCGCGAGGACACGTGTCGGAGGAATCGATATCGAATTCACTGATAAAATGTTAGCAAAAATCTGTGGTATCCCAAACGAAGGTGCCCCGCTCGATGACATTACTAATTTTGATTTCTCCAATGGCACGACACTCGTTAGTTTCAAGAATGAGCTTTGTGCGCCCGTACACGCTCATCCTGGAAAGTTCAAGGCTAATAACTTGAACTTGTTTAACTATGAATTACATCGCATCATCTATTCCACTTTACTTCCAAAATCCACTTCCAAAGATGATGTCACTGCACTTGAGCTTTATGCTCTTTATCATATTCTTAAGGGGATTCCTTTTTCTGCCCCTAAGACTATCATCCAGATGATGGGTAGATGTCGCGGGAGAGACCGCAACCTATCTTATGCGATGCTTATTCCTCGTATCTTTCAGAGATTTGATATTGACCTATCTACTTGTGCTGTCGACCCCGAGCCCAAGTTTCTCAAACTCTCTCGTCGCAGCATTGCCACTGTTCCTCCACCTACTGCACTTGCTCCTCCTGTACCTACTCCCACAGCATCTGTTCCTCCTCATTCTTATCTTATGACATTTGAGGGTATTTATCAGCACTTATCAGATCTGCAGTCCTTTTATGTTGAGACTTCTAGGGAACACGAGTTCCGTGATGTGACTCGATTTCAGGCGATTGCCAACTCCTTCGCCGATCTGAGGTTTGTGCAGACAGGTCATTCTGCTAGCTCTCTACCTCGAGACCCTTCTGTTTTTGGCTACCGCATTGACGACGAGGCGGTCCACTCTCTGTTCCAACCAGGGAACGCCTATGATTGGTATCGTACTGCTTGTGCCCCTCCTCGAGACTATGTCGGTAAATTTTATGCTGGTGCCACTCCTCGCACTTCTGGCGCTGGTACTTCTAGAGCTGGTCCTTCTGGACATGCTGGCACTGCAGCTGATGACGATGATGACGAGGATGATGATTTTTGAGATGTTAGATATTGAGACTATTACTTTTGTCTTATGTTTACTTAGAAATGCTCCGACATTCCAAAATTTTATCAGTACTCTTATTTTAGTTCTTATCAGCACTTTTCTTTTATTATGTGACTGTTCATAGACATGGTTTTTGATTATGCCTCAGTTTTGGCATCTTAGTTTATTATTCAGCACTTTATTTGTTTCAGTTTTATTCTCGCACTTTATTAAATACTGCCTGTGACAAATATATGCCTGTGTTGTTCTCTAGACTATCTGTTTCTCTTACTATATTTACTGTTTATACCATGCATGTAATGAATTTTAATATAATTTTTTTATTGTGTTTCTTCACTGTTTGTTACTTATGCATTTATTGCGGGGGAGCTTTCTCTTTTGCAATTATTTTGCTAAGTGACAACGGGGGAGAAATAAGATCTAACATTTTCGTGAATACAGGTTATGAACAATTTTTTTTGATTACTATTTTGAATTGATCCAAGCTTAGATGTTATATCGGCAAGGTTTGTCAATTATCAAAATATGGGAGATTGTTGGCCCATTGGTCATGGTCAAACCTGATTTTAATAATTGATCAAACTCTGTCTCGATATAAATTCAGATGTTTACCTACGATGTTTTGAACACTGCTCAATAATGGATATTTACTATATTCAAGACCGAAGCTGTTCCGAAGCTGTTTGCCATTCAGAATGTACTTCCTGTTAAGCTATGTAATTTTTTATTTTATTGAGCCTAGGAATACATTGTATACCGAGTCGTACTGGCAAATAGACTATCTGAAAACGTTTTTCAAAACCATCCTATTCTTTTACAAATGACCTACGTTTTTGAAAAACATCCTTTTTACAAAAAGCTTCTGAAGGACTTTTTCAAAAAGCCAAAATTATTTTTTTTCTCAAAAATGAACTGGCAGAACCCTAGCAGAACTCGGTCAGAGTTCGGCCAGAGTTCGGCCAATTGGAATGTTAGTGAACGTTGGATTTTGAACTTGGTCATCCTTTAGTTGCGGTTTGTTACAAAGAGTTCTGTCCGAATTCTATCCGAATTCTGTCAGAGTTCTGTCTTTGGAAAAACTATAAATAGAGAAGTATTTCGATCATTTCAAATCACCAATTCACTTTCAATCTCTTCTCTTCTTAAGCTTACATTCTTCCAAAGAGTTTTCAAAAAGCTTACATTTTCAAATCCCAAGCCAGTTACAATTCTCTAGTCGATTTGCCAGTGCGGTGCGGTCTAGAAGTTTTAGAGCCATTGTAATCAGAGGCTTGATAGAAGATACAACTCTTCACAATTGAAGTTGGTCGAGTTCTTCGTATCAAAGCTCGCATCTGTAGAAGTTGCAAGGACTTCGTATGAAAACTTGCGGGATTTTCAATAGTGGATTCAACTGGAAGCTAGAGTTCTTCCGACTGGACTAGTCCTCACAAGAGGAAAACCAGTATAAATCTTGGTGTTTGCGTTTGCCTTCTGATCACTTTTAATTTCTGTCATTTACTTTGTGATTATTATTATATATGTGATCTAACTGCTAACAAGATTTTTAATTAGCAATATTCCACTGCCTACTCTATTCACCCCCCTCTAGAGTATTCTGCTTTACGATTTCGTTCCTACAGAAGTCACTAAACATCACATGAGAAATATCAAAAGCCACCCAGGTCACAAAGTAGTACACAATACAACTTTGGGCATTATGGTGGTATAACGACAGTATACCGGGTCGTCATAGCAAGTTCGGGAATGTAAAATGGTATACCGCGGTATACTGCTGGCACTGAACCAGCACAGTAAAGGTCAAAAATTAGGTCTTTCGGAAACCAAATCATGCCCCAATTTTATCCAGCTATTCTAACAAGTTCTAATACTAGGGTTGAGTCTCTCATAGCATTCTAGACTAGGTTTGCAAGAGAAAACCTACGTATAATAAGAAAATCTACTATAAAAAATCAAGGTATCCAAATATAAACCTAGGACTATTCTAAGCTAAATTCATACGAAAAATCCAAATGTAGAAGCAAGGAATTACAAGATCGTAATTAATACACATAAATGAAAGAGATCTAAACATATAACCATACATAAAATGGAAATGCATGAAAACAAGGTTACATCACTCATTGTAAGATGAACTTAGATAGGGTTTAGCTTTTCCAAGCCTAGCTTCTACTCCAACACCAAGGAGAATTATGAAATCACTCCCAAGATCTCAAGATCTAGCTCTTAGGGTTTAGGTCCAAGCTTGAGGGAAGAAGAAATGGAGAATGGAAATAGAAAAGAAGACAAAAAGAAGAAGAGAGAGAAAAATAGGTTTAAATAAGAAAGGGGAAGAAGGGAAAGTCCTTGGATGGCCTCTACCTCATCAATCCATGGCTCATGGATAAATTCTAGTCGTCCGATAAAAGAATAAGAAACCAGTGGATAATAGAATGGGTCCAAGTCAACGGGTTAACTGGACAAGTCGGATCCAAGCGGTATACCGATGATATACCGGCAGTATACTGAATTGATACTAAGTTCTCTATTTTGGAGAATTCTGGGTACTCCAATCTACGAACGGCTCTTAGCACAGGTCTATGGAAATGTCAATGGATATTGTACAGATCTAGGATAGTCTTATGCATAATTATCTTACTATAAAACCAATAATCAAAATACAGATCCATAAGTCAGTTAATCAATTTATCCTAGTGATCGATCTACGGCTACAATATATACATAGTAACCTGTGCCACAACATATACTAGTATTCCATCATTGAAGCAGTGAGCCACACCTACACCAAATAAGAACAAGTGGTTTCATACTACTCCGAGACATGGTACTACTCCATACCATGGTCAATTGCTAAAAAAATCCAGTCACTCAATCTAACAAATAGACCCACATGGTCCTTGAACTACACAAGAAATCCAATAACAAGATACTCATCAAGATACATAAGTCCACTAGTGGACACGGGTACAAACAATACATGCAAGATACCGTATTGATATATGATACAGGAAGATGGCACATGATATAGGAAATACATGACACAACACATGTATAAATATGTATATCGAAAACGTCGAGTGACAATATATATAAGGGATATAAATCCATGCTCTTAAGCATCCCCAATTATTTATAGCAGCCATTGGATTGTCTTTTTTGACCATTCAAATTAGATCATTTAACTATCTAAGGGTTCAGTGACATTTAAGAATGTTTAAGAGCGGGGATCATAATCCGCCCTTTATATATATATATATATATATATATATATATATATATATATATATATATATATATATATATATATATATATATATATATTAAAATCAAAGTCTGTGTTTTCGACATGGACTTTGATTTTAATATATATATATATATATATATATATATATATATATATATATATATATATATATATATATAGTTTAGAAAAGGCTGAAACTAAATATATAGTTTCAGCCTATATTAGTTTCAGCCTTTTCTAAACTATATATATATATATATATATATATATATATATATATATATATATATATATATATTCCAATCTAGAAAAAAGTTTTTGTTTTCTTTTTTCTAGATTGGAATATATATATATATATATATATATATATATATATATATATATATATATATATATATATATATATATATATATATATATATATATTCCAATCTAGAAAAAAGAAAACAAAAACTATATATATATATATGTTTTCTTTTTTCTAGATTGGAATATATATATATATATATATATATATATATATATATATATATATATATATATATATATATATATATATATATATATATATATATATATAGTTTTTGTTTTCTTTTTCTAGATTGGAAAAGGCTGAATATATATATATATATATATATATATATATATATATATATATATATATATATATATATATATATATATATATATATATATATATATATATATATATATATATATATAAAATATATATATATATTCAGCCTTTTCCAATCTAGAAAAAAGAAAACAAAAACTATATATATAAATATATATATATATATATATATATATATATATATAGAGAGAGAGAGAGAGAGAGAGAGAGAGAGAGAGAGAGAGAGAGAGAGGAAGGATCAAGATCTCCACACTTTTTGCATCCCCAAGCATCCCCCCTATTTACACCGTTGGATGGTGCTTTAAGTCATCTAATCTTAACCGTTGATTTACCAATGATTAAGATTAGATGACTTAAAGCGCATTCAACGGATGTGAACATGGGGATGCATGGGGATACAAAAAGTGTGGGGATGCCTATCCTTCCTCATATATATATATATATATATATATATATATATATATATATATATATATATATATATATATATATATATATATATATATATATATATTCAGCCTTTTCCAATCTAGAAAAAAGAAAACAAAGATGTAAAAATATGTATAGTAAAAGAAAAAGTAACCACTAATAATTACACACTTTCAACTATAATAAAATATTGAACATCTTAAAAGTAAATTTAGTTTAAAATATTTTATACTATCTTAAAATAAATTTATTATACAAATATATATATTTAAAAAGTGAGAAAAGAATATACAGACAAAAACACGTGACTTGGAAAGATCAACATTTTTTTTATTACGTACTGGGTGTTAAATTTAATGAACAATTTTAGTTAGTAAACATAGGTAAAGATAATTTTAAAAATAAAATTTCACGGTGAAATCTTAAATTTAATTATTATTTAATAATATAGAGTAAGTTGTAAATCTATTTTATTACTATATAATAGAAAATTTTGGTGATGAAACTTTTGAATTCCTAAAATACCCTTGAGTATTTTATAAACATGATATTATTATGTCAACTTGTATGTCATTTATGTTTAAGAGTCGAGATAATAAAGTTTGCATGCTATGAATTTTTTTTCTATACAACTCTTCATGTTCCAATAGTAATAAATTTTCCTGTCCTTACCATTTTTCAAATATTATTATTCTTAATATAAAATTAAAAAAAAAATAAAATATAAACACATAAATAGTTATCTTTATGATATTCTAATTAAAGTCTCGTTCGTCGTAGACCAGTGATGATATAGTTGAAGGTATTACAAATATGCCAAATTAGTAATCCTTCTTCCTATTACCACTCATCAGTACCACCACCCCCACCATCCGTCCGGATCCAAACATGGCCGGGAAAAGATCCCCCTTCCCGACCTGCTCTCTCCAGCTCTCCGTCCTCACTCTCGCAGCGCTAACCCTAATCTCATTCACCATCATCTCCCTCCGCTCCTCCTCCTCCTCCTCCTCCCAACAATTCTCCACCACCACCACCGCCACAACCTCCTCCTCTTCGTCGATCTATCACTCTCCGGAAGCATTCTTCCTCAACTACGCGCAGATGGAGAGGGACTTCAAGGTGTACATATACCCCGACGGCGATCCCAACACCTTCTACCAGACGCCGAGGAAGCTCACGGGGAAGTACTCGAGCGAGGGCTACTTCTTCCAGAACATACGCGAGAGCCGCTTCCGGACGGAGGATCCGGAGAGTGCCCATCTCTTCTTCGTCCCCATCTCCTGCCACAAGATGAGAGGAAAGGTAGGTATCTAGCCCTACTCAAGCACCGATTGTGGCGTGTCGCAGTATGATTCAGTGTGCTTATGCCATGTTTTATACTTGTCTGATGCGACACAGACTCGACACGTTTTCGGGGTCTCAACTTTGTGACTTTAGTTCTGATCTAGGAAGTCACGGGCGAATTGGGGTTGCAATGGGAATCCAAATTGGGGATCTCATCTCGAGAATTAGGAAACCTGGGAATCTTAATTGGGTTTGGCCAATTCCATTCCATGAATAGGAAATCAGTAACGAGCTATGCGTGTGCAATGTTTACTGGGTAAACTGGAGAACTTATTTTATATATAGATTTCCATCTTTTATTTAGCTCTCTAGAGGGCATTGAATGGTGTGCAAAGCACTGGCGCTTGCATCCTGGTGATGCCTATTCTAGTTTCGAAAGCATGTTCTTTGTAATTGGAGGTAAGGTTGTTTACATTGTGATCCTCTAGGAACCCATCATTAGCAGGAGTAGTGTTCTAAAAGGCGGTCTAGGCGGCATTTAGGCGCTAGGCGCCTAGTGTCCGTCCGATGTCCGCCTAGGCGCCCGCCTAGAACCCCATGACGTCCGACTATGCATGTTTTGGGGTTTTATGGACTTTCTACAATTTTTAGTAGGTTTTTAGGATTTTTTTAATTTATTTTTGAACCGTCTAGATCTAGGCGGCCGCCTAGACGACCGCCTAGGCAGGCTAGGCGGCGAGTGTCCGCCCGACTAGCGCCTAGCACTTTTCACAACCTTGAGTGGGAGCTTTCTGGCAATAGGATGTCCTTTTCAGTCTTTAAATTAATTCTTAGCGGTGCATAGTTTAGTATCTAAATATGGACAACTCTTTGCTATGATTCTCATATAGTAGGTTGTAATTCACAATACGTATCGAATATCGATTTGCTTGCGTATCGTATCGTGTATCATATTGCGTATGATACGGTGACTCTAAGAGTTTAGGTCTGCACTTCTAAATCCAATTAGGAACATGATTCAATATAATTTTCTCATAAATTTTTTATTTGTTTTTAGATATTTATCTAGTTTCAGAATCCATATTATTAAGTATGTATTACATGAATCTAATTAAAAGACCTGATACTATTTATCAGCTTATATGTATCGGTCGGATCAACTAATACGTAATGAAATGGTAGTATATCTTATCTTATGACACGTATTGTGTATCCTACAATACTACCAATATAGCTTATATGTATTACCTTATTCTTCTTTGAGTTAAATGCTCTTTAAACATTTTTGTAGGTAAGCTTCTTGGTGACTTAGGTTCCATTTGAAGCCTTTTATATTGTATTAGTTGTAAACCTATGCATATATGTTGGGGCAGTTACTATGTTTCTCTTAGGAAACCTAAGCTACAAGAGAGATTTTGAGATTTAATATAAATGAGCATGGTGGAGCTATTTATTAATTATCAGAAAGCATGATTCTCACAAATATCTGAGGCAGACTATAGGATAATAATTTACTTATTTGAGACTTAATCTTAACTAAATATCTCAATGATCTCCAAAGTCGAGTGTCTGGAACCGATTGTCAAGATATTGAACCAAAATAAACATGTGTTCAAACATCGATACATCTTAGGACCAGTGCTCTTCTTTTAGTCCGTTTTAAAGGAAAAATAATTTTTTTTCACTAATCCTGGGATAGATCAACCATGAAGAAAATTGTCTAAGTGATGTGAAGCTGGTTTTATTATGCATCCACATAAGCTTAATGGTGAAGCCTTGATGCTTCCACGTGTTCAAGAGATCAAAATGACCAAAGCGATGGGACTAATTATTTGAATTGAGGAGACTCAACTCAGTGTAATAGCTTTATTAATGTGGTTTGAATAGATACATGTATATATGGATGTAAGCTTTCCTCTTTAGTACCTTAGGGAGTGCATTTGGTTTATTCGGTTCAAGCAAACCATAGTTTTCGATCGGTTCAAGCAAACCATAGTTTTCGAAGCCCCTAATTAACTGCAAACCACATAGCACCAAACCTGATCACAATGCATAATATCAAAATTGTATTCGACAAAATCGTATTAAGAAAGTCGGTTTATTAGGTCTTAACTGCAAACTGCAAAACATCCAAAGAAAAACTTGAAGTTATGAATCAAAACATACTAATAAAGAACCATGCTACCGGAGGAAGAGTTACAAGGAGAGTGAAGATTGGAGGGGGTTTTGTGGATATGATAGATTTAGCGTTGGGGTTGGGTTAGGCTTAGACAAATGGTATATAAGAGGTGTTATAGTTGTATATTGTGCGGTTTGAACCTAAATGTATTCCTGAAACAGTAAGGGCTCGTTTGGATCAAGTTTTTGTATTCCTAGGAATAGGTTTTCAATTCCTTTCCCATGGGAAAGGAATTCAACATTTCCATACCCATGTTTGGTTATGATGGGAATATGTAGTTCAAAAATTTAAAAATTTTTATCTCCATGTTTGGTTTACAAAGGGATATAAATATTAATTTATTTAGTTTTCCTTCAATACCCTTTCATTAATTTCATGATGATTTACATGTTTGGGATAGAAGTTGAAAATTTGAAAATAAAAAGAGGGTATAACCGTCCAAACAAAATAGCCAAGCATCATTCCTAGGAAAGCAAATCTATTTCCAAGGGGGGGCTTGGGAATAGCTTTTCCAAGTCAATGGGAATAGCTTTCCCCCCTAAGCCCCTCCTATTCCCTCCTCATTCCCAATCCTAAACATACCAAACATGGGTAAGGAATTCAAAACCCATTCCCAAGCCACAAAAACTTGAACCAAACGCCCCCTAAACTGAACCGCAAAACTGCAATTTTACAAATCTATATTTGTAGACCAAACCTTCTCCCAATAAATCGAACCTAATAGTCTAATTCTGTTCGATTATGTTTGGTTTGCGGTTTTTAGTCACATACTGCTCAACCTATAGTAGATAACTTATGTGGAACTAAAGGAATCCATAAAAAACTAAGCATGGATACACAAGTCTAACAACTTTAAATACTATAAGACTCCTAGGTACAAACCATAGAAGAACTCATCCTAAACGCTGTCACGTCCCGATTCTGCCGAATCGAAAGATTGTCAATGGACGTGATGTCGTACAAGCCTGATTTGTGCTTGTACAAGGCGTGCTCATGTTTATTTTGTTAAAACTTATATTTTTCAGAGAGTTTGTAGCGGATCACAGAGAAATTGAATACACAGATTGAAATAAAAATAATTCTTTATTGATAACTTGCAGCGAAAAATATAAGACTCTTAAATAGCCGAGTAGAAATGCCAAACTTGGCTTACACCTTCCAGAAATATGGAAATGAGGTACAATTGTTCCATTCATGATATCCCTTATTAAACTAAAACTCAAAACACCTTCAGCAACGTCTTCTTCTCCACTTGGAAGCTTCAAGCAAAGAGTGCAATGCTTCTAAATAGCCGGACATGAGCCTCTAGCGTCTTTGATCTCCCACCACGTTTCCAGTATCTACGGAGATGTGGATCATTACATTGCCGTGTTAGAAGCTAGAAACTCCTAGACGGTCAACGAATCTAAGTAAGAATCTCGATTCGGCGGTTCTTATTTGGGAGCTTGTTGGGAGCTCGCTTTCCCGATGACGAAAGCTCGTTTCTCCGGCGACATGAGCACGTTTCTCTGACAATATGAGCGCTTCCCATAATATGACCATAATTTTAAAAAAAGACATAAATTTTTGGAAGAAAGTTAGAAAATTTGTAATACACGTTTATCAAAGTACCAAGACACTAAAAATTATTTAACTTGACATCATAAATGTCAATATGCGAATGATCTCTCTTTAACTTCGAACTGAACTTTATAAATTCTAATAAATATTAAGATTTTATAAGTTTTGATAACAATAATTAATATGCATAATTTTTTTTATTAGCGCACGCTCCCAACTTTAGACTCTTCTAGGTAGTCGCGTTCCCCCACTCCCGCCCCCATTTCTGTCCCCGGTTCCGCTTCTGGCTTCTAAGGCGTGTACTGGTGAGCGGCCATAACTAATCTCACCTAAAATCAGCAATGTAATTTATGTAAGAATAACACTACTAATTGTGATTTTGCTATCTTGTCTTAGGGTCATTAACAATTCATATGATAGGATATAAAAGCAATATATGATTTCCACCAAATTGGTGAAACTTACTCTCGGTCGATGTCCTTTCCCGTATATCAATAAGAACTTACTCAGCGTGCATAAGACAATTGATAGCTATGACACCTGTCTTTATGAAGGTCACCGGCCACGAGCCGTCTTGACTTAAATGGAATTTTGGTATCATTTACACCGCAGGTAGCTAGCCTCACTGAAAGTCCTGCATATTCCGATGCTAGTACGTCAGCACCATCCTTGTTCCTTTTAGGCCGAATCGGTTCCGTAGCCCCAGAGTACCGTTTCGAGGAACTAAACCTTGTGTACAAGTTGTCCATGACCATGCATGCATATACAACTTAGCTATAAAAAAATATAACATGCATAATAACAAAAAACTTAATAGATATGCCACAGTTCTCATTTCTCTTACCACATTACCTTGAGTTGTAGCCTGCAATACCAATTACCTATTCATGGGACTTTCCTGCCCAATCCAGGCAGTTATCATTTGCGTTACCATATATCCTTCGAGCGTAGCTTGACATACCTATTACCTAAATCTTGAGACTTTGCTTCACCTGTCCAATACTTGTTACAGCGATATACAATTCATCACTTGATTTACATCAGTTTACTGAAAATGTAATTATTTATGTTTCATTATCTTTCTGGGTTCTTAATAGGTATCATTGATCAGCACCATACGCAATAAAAAGTCATCCTTTGTTAAGCGTGATGATAAATGATCGTCGAAGGATCAAAGCCACTTACTTATTGGTGAATTTCCGAGAGGAGATCTTCTGCGCGATGTCAAGCTCCGCTCATTTGTTTACCTGGATTTACACCAATAACGATTCATAATTCTCCTCTCTTTCTCTCAATAATTCGATATAAATGCGAAGTCAGTGAAAGTAAATCATAAAAACATTCATCGAATATATCCAAAAAAACGTATCATAAAAACCTATAACAAAAGCGACATCAAAAACCAATAGTGCAAGGGTGTTGAGGAAGAGACTCTTATATATAATTCTTTTCCCAAGACACAATCCACTGTATCTTGGGCACAATTTCTAAAGCATCCACTCCATAACAAGGAAATGGTCTCAATTCATTCTCCCGATCAATCGATACCGGCAAGATTTTTCCATTATTTATTTCGACCCGGCCATTCAAGCCGCTAGCCCACACCGTATTCCGCAACGGAATCGGGGCACTACAAAAGCTAGCGGATAAGAGGAGAGAGCCTAAGATTATATCATCCAACATCGAGTTTTCCAATAACCGATGTGGGACTATAGGATCGTAACATTCCATCAGGCTCCACAGTCTCGATGCCTACACGTGCTAGCCTTGCACTATAATTCTAGTCCCAAAGGAACACTGATATGCATGCATCACCACCTTCGCCACACAATTGCAACCGGGAAAAAATAGGAGACAATATAGGCTCTGATACTAGTTAATACGAATATTTGGAGAAGTCATCCTAAAAACTAGCCGTTAAGAGCAGGGCTGACCCTGAGCTTCGGGGGGGGGGGGGGGGGGGGGGGGGGGGGGCATGGCAAGCTTCTAAAATGGGTCCCAATACATAATGTAACTTTTTTAAAAAACTAAAATAAAAGTAAATTAAAAAAAATGTTGGCACCAAGAATTGAACTAAGGAGCTCTTGTATGCAAGTCCAATATAATAACCACTACACTACAACTATTTGTTATTAAAAAAGTCTATGGTACATACTAGTTCTATTTTAAATATAGGATTTATTGATATATTTATGTTTAGATTAATTTTTTGGGGCCCTCATGGTCTGTGGGTCTTCGGCGGTCGTCCTGGCCGCCCTGGGCCAGGGCTGACCGTGGTTAAGAGGATAGAGATTAAGATTATAACAATCTACATCGAGTTCTCCATATAATCGATGTTGAACTATATAATCATAACACTCTCCCTCAATTTTGACCATATATATTATGCATGTCTTTCTCGATACCATAGTTTGCATTATTAGAGGTTACCAATCCAATATAGTCGATACCGATACGATTTGGCATGTCCCGATCCGATACCGATTGATATCGATAGTGACCAATACTGGAATTGGTACTCTTTTCTAGCAATTCAATAAAGAAAGTTGAACGAAAAAGACCAATCAACAAGGATGTAAAAGAATACTAAGGTTGTAAAATCATGTAAAAGAAGAAATAGTGTGACCTATTTCATTCTATTTAAAAACTACTAATAAACAACACATAAAATGCTTGCAATTATGCCTAAGTGTATATAATTTTTTTTCAAAATTTTAATAATTATTTGTTTGCTGATAAAAAAAGAAAAATATGATACTCCCAACCAATACCTTTGATACCGGTACTCATGGAAAGGGTCTGGTACTGATTCCGATACCTATACCACGAACCTTGCTCGATACATGAAGTACATAACCTGGTATAAACTCACGACTTTATAAACATAAAACTCACCAATTTATAAACATATTAACAAACATATTAACGCCCTGATCTTTGGAATGAGTCACATAGTCAAAATCTGTTTGCTTACAAGAGCATCTCGAGTGGAGTGAGAATTCTCCTTTCAATGACAACATGTTTGGTTTATTCGTGAAAAATTGGTTTGCTTGTAATGAAAATGGTAACTTGATTGTCATAATGCATATGCAATCACTGTTCTAAAAATCGGTCTACGCGGCCGTCTAGCCGCTGTTCGGCCTCTCGCTGTTATGGAAACCCCTAGTCGGCCGACCTAGGCGTTTGTTCGGCCCTAGACGGCCTGTTCAGCTAGACGAAAATTTTGAGAATTTAAAAATTTGAAATTTCACATGTGAAATTTCAAAAAAAAATCAAAAAAAATTCAAGTTTCAAAAAATTAAAAAAAAAAATTCAAATTTCAAAAAAATTTAAAAATTGAAATTTCTAAAAGAAAAATCTGTGCGTTCACCTTGGGGGCCCTTCGCCGCACCGATTCCGCTTAGCGAAATCTATAACATTGTGTGCAATGGCTTACTGCCACTAACATTCTGGTAGGTTATCAATTATCTTAACCACAAAATGTATTTTCTAAGCTCTATATTCTGCCTCTCTACTCGATAGAGGATAATTTGCAGTATCGGCCAATACCAATACGGTTTGGGATGCCCCGGTCCGATAGCAACCGCTATCGCTACTGACCGATATCAACGTTGGGGTCTCTTTCTCAGTCAATTTGGCAGAGAAAATTGCAACAATGATGTATAATGATAGTAATATTGTAAAAGCATATAAACGAAGAAAACTTACTCATCACAGGTAAACCAATAAGCAATGGTGACTATTCATTCGATTTCAAAACTTATAGAGTGGAATAATGGATAGCTTTATTAATCATGAGAGACTACATATATATAGGAGAGGCTAGCCCCTCCTATTGTTGTAAGCAATATGGGACTAAAGTCCACTAACTAATGGTTCTAATGTAACACTTAACACCCTCCCTCAAGCTGGAGCATAGATATCAATCATGCCCAGCTTGTTACATAGAAATTGAACCCGAGGACCCAAAAGATGCTTTGTGAAGATATCAACTATCTGTTCGCCGGTCCTCACATGTTGAAATTTTATCACTCCCTTTGTATACTCATCACGAACAAAGTGGATATCAATTTCAGTATGCTTCGTCCGTTCATGAAATACGGGGTTGGTGGCAATATGAATAGCAGATTGGTTATCACACCATAGATCTGCCGCTTGAGATCCTGCGTCTTCTCCCAATTCTTGTAAAAGATGCTTCATATATAATATCTCTGATGTGCTATGAGCAATGGCTCTATATTCTGCTTCTGAGCTTGAGCGTGCTATCACACTTTGTTTCTTGCTCTTCCATGACACTAGATTTCAGCCAATAAATACTGAGTAGCCATATATATCGTCTATCTGTCAGGCTTGCTCCCCAGTCAGCATCAATAAAACACTCAAGACGAGCGTGTCTATGATTCTCCATCCGAATTTCTTTTCCTGAATTTTTGACTAGATAACACAGGATTTTGAGAACTGTCTGCCAGTGTAGAACTCTTGGAGAAGCCATAAATCTACTTGTAATACTCACTGCGAAAGAAATGTCCGGACGAGTCATGACCGCCAAGTAGTTGAGTTTTTCAACTACTTGACGATACTGATCTGGATTGGTTATCAGGACCCCTTCGTCTGGAAGTAACTTTGCCTCTGGATCCATAGGTGAGGTTGCTCCCTTGGCTTGTATCATGCCTGCATTATTTAGTATGTCCAGCACATGCTTTCTCTGGGACATTACAATGTCCCGCTTACTCTGTGTAACCTCGATGTCCAAGAAATAGTTCAAGGATCCCATATCCTTGGTTTGAAATTGTTCTCACAAAAACTTCTTGAGGCCTGCAATACCCTGACTGTCGTCTTCCGTGATTACAATATCATCAACATAGACACTCAGTAGTATCCTTCCAGCTGATGTCTGTCGGTAGAATACGGAATGATCCTTCTTTGATTGACCCCAAACTGAGTAACCACATGTATAAATCGACCAAACCACGTACGGGGTGTTTGTTTTAGACCATAGATAGGGGTGCAACTTGGGCGGACAAAACTCGAGCCCGATCGGGTAAACCCGTTAATGGGTTGGGTTAGGGTTGAAGATACTCGGGTTCGGGCTCGAGTATGGGTTAAAATATTTGAACCCGATCAAAAATTGGGTTGGGCTCGGGTTCATGTGTCGGGTTACCCGAAGAACCCAAAACCCGACTTATATATATATATATATATATATATATATATATATATATATATATATATATATATATATATATTTTTTTTTTTTTTTTTGGAAAAAGGTAAATTTTATTCCAAACGAAAAGCCATAATCGTACAACATACAAATTGAGTGGGACTCCCACTCAACACTCATCCATTCTCCATAGCATTTACATCAAACTCAATATTATGAAGAATGCCAACCGGAGGTGTGACTAGTCCCTCAAAGATCCGGCGGTTTCGCTCCCGCCAAACATGCCAAACCGAAGCCGCCAGACGAACTCTGGCTGTGCGGAACTAGTCCTGACCTCGACCTCTACTATCTCGAATCACCTGGATGATGTCCCCAATGCATTTACCAGAGGCGTACACTCCTAATACCCGACTCTGCTCCGACCATATCTGCCATGCCAGAGTGCACTCGAAAAATATATGTTTAATAGACTCAGGCTCCAAGCAGCAAAGCACACAAATGGGATCCGGCACTGGCACTCCAAAAGAACTCAGTCTATCCCTCGTCAAGAGGCGACCCAGAAGAAGCTTGTAAACACACAACTGCATCTTCCTGGCCAGACCCGTACACCAGACGAACTCGTAATCAGCACTCAGAGGAAAAGTGTGCCGGATAAGGTTGTAGCAACTACGGAACTGGAACTCCCCCGAGCCCGAAGAAGCTCCAGTCGGCTCCCAAATCCACCGATCCGCAGGCAAAGCCGGATCAATGACTGTAGCCCTAATGAACCCTCCCAGCTCCTCTGTGTACCGATACGATTCCGGCCTCCACTCTCCATCTCGTAAGATCCGACTACACCTCAGACCTCGCCTGTCCTCTGTGTGAGTCGGGGGTCCCCTGATGTCTAGCAACGAACTCCGATCAATCCAAGGGTCCCGCCAGAGGTCCGTACCCGACCCATCCTTCATGACCCTCCGGATAGCAGACTTGAGCACACCCCTGTGTCTCAAGACAGTCTTGAACATGACAGAATGGTTGTTATCAGGAGAACACGTCCAAAAATTGCCCTGCTTCACGTATCTGCTGTGCATCCAGTCCGCCCAGAGAGACCCCCCGCTAATGAATCTCCAGGCCAGCTTGAGCGCAGAGGCCTCCCTGATCTCCAGTAACGGCCTGAGCCCCACACCTCCCTCCTTCCTGGGACGGCATAGCTGCTCCCACGAGATCGCATGCATACCCCCCTCCAAAGGAAATCAGCACATAGACGCTCCACTCGCCGAATAGTGGCCACCGGGAGGAGGATGGACTGTAGCCAAAAGTGGGCTACAGCCGAGATCACAGATCTGATCAGCTCTATGCGTCCGCCAAAAGACAGACTGGCAGCTTGCCAGCCTTCTACTCTCCGCTGGACATACTCCACCAGGCCCTGGCAGTCTTGATCCCGCGCATAATTGACTGTGAGGGGCACCCCTAAGTACCGCACCGGAAGATCACTCCTCGCTATACCCAGGACATCAGCCCGCTCCTCCTTCTGGGAACACCGGGAACTGAAATAGACTCGACTCTTGTCCCTGTTCAGCTGGAGACCCGAGAAGGACTTCAAATCTTCCATAATACCCGCAAGCGTCTGCAACCCCATCGTCGTAGGCTCGATGAAGACCAGTAGATCATCAGCATATATAAGGTGGGTAACTGAAGGGACCATCCTCCGAAACAGAGGCACCAGCCGTCCACGGTGCACAGCCAGGTCTATCAAACAAGTAAAGTATTCCATCACAAGCGTGAACAGGTAAGGGGACAATGGGTCACCTTGCCTAAGTCCATGGTTGCTCTGGAAGTACCCATAAGGAACGTCCTGAATGAGAACTGAGAAAGTAGGGGACGTGATGCACTCCCTGATCAACGCAACCCAGTGATCCGCGAATCCCATGGCAGACATCAGATGGCAGAGGAAGTCCCGATTGACCATGTCATACGCCTTCCTCAGGTCCAGTTTAACACAAGCTTTCTCCCCACCAGGTCTGCTGAATCCCCTCACCATCTCATGCGCCAGGAGGCTATGCTCTGCAATCGACCTCCCCTTGATGAACGCAGCCTGGTTTGGAGAAACTAAGTCCTGCATGATTCCCTCCATCCGACGGCACATAAGGTGTGTAATTATCTTATAAAGATAATTACAACAAGCAATAGGTCTGAAATCCGCCAATGCAGTTGCGCCCTCCTTCTTAGGCACCAAGGTCAGGAAAGTGTGATTCAGCTCCTTCAAAAGCTTCCCTTTAGTGAAGAACTCCTGGACCACCTCCACAACCTGAAGCTTCAGAATATCCCAATGGCGCTTGAAGAAACCACTGCTGAAACCATCCGGACCGGGGGCCTTGTTGGGATCCGCCACCTTGACAATAGATTCCACCTCCTCCAATGTGACAGGGACAAGTAGGATGCTATTCCCAAATGGAGTCACCAACCGCTTCGTAACAACCTCTGGGAACACGGCAGGTAGTCAGTCTGGAAATATAAATCAGAATAGTACCTGACAGCCTCGCCCTGAATCTCAGCCGACGTCCCCAACAGAGTGCCATCCGCATCAAGAAGCTGGGATATGTGATTCCGATTCTGTCTAGTCCGGATAACGTCATAAAAGAACTTGGAGCACCGGTCTCCATCCTTCAGCCAGGAACATTTGGCTCGCTGGGCCGAGCTAATTTCCTTCTGCAGCCTCAGAATGTTGACTTCTCCAATCAGCTCCTTCTCTCTAGCCGCCAGATCCCCATTGAGCATGTCAGCTTGCAAATCCTGCTGCAGAGATCTCAACTCAGCCTCCTTGTCTTCCAGAGTGGACTTGGGTAACCCCTGCATCCAACTCCTGAGAGCTCTCTTCGTGGCCTTGAGGCGGCGAACCAATCGGAATTGAGCCGTCCCCTCCTGACCGTTGGATAGCCCCTCTGCAACAGCCTCAAGGTAGCCCTCCGAGAGATACCAACTGTTGTTATACCTGAATGGACGGGACTTCCCAAGAGCTCGAGCAGAGAAGCCAACCCTGATGGGGGAGTGATCGCTCGTCCCAGCTGCCAGTCCCTCAGCCGAAGAGTTGGGGAAGTGACGGAACCACTCCCCGTTGCCCAGAGCTCGATCCAGCTGACAAGCAACCCGGTTGTGAGTAGCTTTGTTGTGCCAAGTCCAGATGAAGCCTGAGCGAGACAGCTCCCGTAGCCTCGCAAGCAGGAGGCATCTCTGAAAATCATAAAGGATAGAATCTGGAACCGGACGACCACCCAGCTTCTCCCCATGATGCATAAGAGCGTTGAAGTCCCCGATCAAGAGCAGAGGGAGTCTCGACGACTCAGCAGCACCGGAAACACGGGAGATGTTGCCCCAAAGAGACTCCCTTCTCCTTCTGTCATTGTGGCCGTAGACCGCCCCCAGTAAGAACCGGAAGCCACCCTTGTTAACGAAGGAGATGGTAATCAACTGCTCCGTCATCAAGATCAAGTCACCATCCCAACTCTTCGAGTTCCAGCGAACCCAAATCCTGGCCATGTCACAAAGGGCCAGGTTGTGCAGCTGGACCCAATGAGAAGGAGTCCGCCGAGTAAGGGTCTTCTCCCCTTTGATCTTGGATTCTAAAATAACAGAAATGTCACACTTCTCTCTGTGGAGCACCCCACATATCTCTCTCCACCTCCCTAGCGAACACGTCCCCCTCACATTCCAGGCGATAATGGCCATTAATTAATGAGAGGTGTGGCCCCCTGAGAAACTCCCGGACTGGCACCTGGGGAAGGTGCCGCATCCGTCGCTAAAGGATCCTCATCCATACCAGTCGGAGCCATCCGTTGGGGGACGACCTGAGATAACACCAACGCCCAGGCAGGATTGTCAACACACACTGCCTCCTCCCTGTCTGTGGTACGACCCTCCATCATGGAGGGGCCATCTCGCAGCACTCCGACCGCACGTCTCTTCCTACAGTAAACCTGCCCTCCAGCCGAACTGCACTCCCCTCGTGCCTCAGTCTCCGACGCCGCCATGCTTCTGGTAACTATACTACTCGGCCCCTGACCAGTAGATACAACCCCACCCGTTGTAGCAGGTTGGGTAGAGACAACGAGGCTCAAACCAACATCCCTCCCCTGATTAGTAACCTCCTCTTCCACGACCACCACTCCGCTATCATCTCTGAGATCCATATCACATGGGGCTTCGGGGACCTCTCGAGGAATACAAGGCTCCACCGGAGTGACAGCCTCGAGGCAGGTACTGGCCAGATGACCGAAACAGGAACAGCGAGAACAGGTAGGCGGAACCCATTCATACTCCACCGTCTGGGTAAGCACCTCCCCAGAGGGGAGCTCATACTCCACCATCTTCGGGAGCTCCCCCCTGCCCGAATTTCCACAAAGATTCTCGCGTACATCAACCGTGTCCGAAAGGTAGTTGCCTCATCCGCCTTGATCGGGGTGCCTACCAAGCTTGCAAGTCGCATCAACAGGGGAATGCTCCAAAACCCAACCGAGAACTCGGGGAATCGGATCCATACTGGGATGTCATTCAGAACTTCCCTCTCGCATCGCAGCTGTGGAGTCCACTCATTGAGTATGATCAGTCGACCGTCGAACGTCCAGGGGCCGCCTTGGAGGATCCTAGCGACATCCTCCGCCAACCCGAACATCACATAATAGAAACCGTTCTCATGGGCATAGAACTCCATACTCCCCTTCGGCTTCCAGACTCGCGCTGCGTATCCCCGGATCTGTCCGTAGAAATGCTTGTTGTACAAGACATACAGGACGAGGGTATTCTCCCAGTACGCTGTCACCTGCTGGATCTCCTCCGCAGGAAACACAGCCCGGTAACCCCTCCCAACCTTGAGCGGTGGGACATACTCCATCGATGTGGGGGATTTCGGCCCCACCGGTTTGCAGATCTCGGCCCAGGACCGTCCAGCAGGCCGTGGGGACGTCCCAATAGGCCTCTGGGCACTCACCGGTCGGGAAGTCCCAGGTCCTTGAACATCCAGATCCACTACCTTACTCTTTCCCTTAGCCGCCGCGGTCGCCTTTGGTCGCCAACCCATCGAACGCCCAGCAGACACCCCCGGACCCCGGCTAGGCCGAGACCCTGTTCCGTTCAGGCGATTTTCGGGATGGCGATCCCGAATCTGACCCTGTCCTCCACCCGTCTTCCCCCCGGTCTTCGACACACGACGGCGCGTAACCGTCGTCCATCCTCCACCCTCCGACTGACTTCCCAGAGATATGGACCCCGCCCCGAATTCGAAGTTCGGATCCAAAGCACTCGATCCCCTTCCCGTGAGTTCCGACCCCTTCCCCGTAGAGCCCGACCCCCCCACCGCCTGGGGGGGTCGTCAACACCACCGGGGGGTCCACCCGAACCCCCCCCCCCCCCTCCCCCCCGTGCTCCCGCCCCCCCTCCGGCCGCCGGAGAGGGGGGGGTACTGTCGCGCGCGTGGCGGGGGAGTCCGCCTGACCCCCACGTTCTGGCTCCCCCTCCCTCCCCCCCGCGCCGGGAGGGGGGCCACTCTGGTTGCCTAAGGCTCGCCGACCGCCGGCCAGGGGGTCCGGCGGTCGTGGGGGCGGCCCGTGGCCGAACCCTAAAATCGGGCTTCCATCGGGAGAGCGATCGCCTCCCATCTATATATATATATATATATTATATTGTTTCATATTTCCTAAATAAAAAGTTTAAATCCTAAATTTCTCTACCCAAACTCTTCAATTCCTTATCATAAATCTTATTTCAGTTTGTATTTTTTAATGATCAAGACTTGATTACTATTTGATTATGTGTTTAATATTACTTTTGTTTAAAATTATTTCAAATATTATATTAGAGCCCGATAAACTCGATGGACCCGATCCAACCTGAGTTCAACCCGAGCCAAACCCGATCCAAACCCGATCCTCTGGGCTTGGTCTTGGGCTTCATACGTTTAACCTGAGGTCGGGCGGGCTTGGGCTCGGGCTAGGCTTATGATTCATCGGGTTGGGCTCGGGTTGACCTCAAGCCCGACCTAATCCGCCCGAGTTGCACCCCTAACCATAGAGGGCCTTCCTCCGATGACATACTTTACCCTCCCTTGCAACGAACCCGGGAGGTTGCATCACGTATACCTCTTCATTAAGATCCCAGTGGAGGAAAGCATTCTTGGTATCCAGTTGAAGCAACGACCAGTCATAGCGAACAGCCAAGGCCATGAGGACACAAACAGACGTCATTTTAGCAACATGAGAGAAGGTCTCAAAGTAATCCTTACCATAGGTTTGAGAATATTCTTTGGCTACCAGACGAGTCTTTAGGCGATCAAGAGAGCCATCTGGTTTCACCTTGATCGTGAATACTCATTTCTACTGCCTGTTTACAAGTAGATAAATCGACCATGTCCCAAGTATGGTTCTTCCTGAGAGCTTTCATCTTCTCGTTCATAGCAGCACACCAACCGGGATGTTTGAGACCCTCCTCAACGGTCTTGGGAATCTGAATCCCATTAATAGTAGCCACTAGAGACTGAGTATGGCTGGTGAGTCCTTTGTAGTTTTCAACATACAAGGGATGATCACGACATGTACGACGAGTACGATCTGGAGACGGAATAGCCGGAGCTGCTGGCGGAACCGGTGGAGCTGTTGGTGGAACAGGTGGAGGCGACTCAGTGGAGCCAGAGGAGGATGACTCTGTGGGCATCAATGGCGATGTTTGTATCGGTGACGCCGACACTGACTGAATCGGTGTATGCGGACCATCGAACCGGAGAACTGGCTCGGTAAGGGAGGGCACCCGTACGGGGGGCTATAGTGTTTGATTAGGAAATTCTAATATCAAGAAATCCTCTTCTTGATAAACTTGGGGAACTGGGTCCGTTGTTTGTGGAAGTGGAGGAAATTTGGTTTCAACAAAGGTGACATCCTGAGTGAAAAAAATCTCTTTAAGACAGGAGAAAAATACCGATACCCTTTCTGATTTTTAGGATACCCAAGGAAAATACATTCTATTGTCTTATGATCTAATTTAGAAAGAGTCGGTCGAGTATCCCGAACATAGCATAAGCAGCCAAAAATTCTGAGAGGTAGAGGAAATAGCTCCTGTCCTGCATATAGTCTAGAAAAGGGAGTATTACCATTGAAAACTGACGATAGCATGCGATTAATAAGATAACAAGCGGTAAGAACCGTATCCGACCAAAATCTCTTGGGAGTACGTGCTTGAAACATAAAAGCACGTGTTGTTTCCAAGAGATGGCGATTCTTGCGCTCGGCCACACCATTCTGTTGTAGTGTGTACGGACAAAAAATTTGGTGGATGATGCCATTGCGGGTCAGATGACTATCGAGCTCACGAGACAAATACTCACGACCATTGTCACTCTGAAGAATTTTAATAGGAACACCAAATTGTGTTTTTATTTTGACATAAAAATTGTACCAAATATTAAATAATTCGGAGTAATTTTTTATTAGGTAAACAAAAGTAACACGTGAGTAATCATCAACAAATGTAAGTACTTAAAATCCATTATTGATTCAACCGGACAAGGTTCCTATATATCAGAATGCACCAGCTCGAAAGGAGCATATTCAACTTTATTATGACTCACCGGATATGCAATCCGGTGATGCTTAGCTAAACTACATGACTCACAATGAAAGGAAGCAGGAATATCTAAAGAAGGGTACATTTTCTGGAGAACTTGGATAGATGGATGTCCTGACAATGTAACTTGAAATGATCGAGTTCCACGCCGGCACAGATAACAGAAGAAGTCACGTCAAACAGATACAAGCCTCCAGCCACATGCCCCTTACCGATAGTCTTTTCAGTTTTTATGTCCTGAAAAATACAACCATCAGGAAAAAAATATTACCGAGCAATGCAGTTCACGAGTAATTTGACTAATGGAAATTAAACTGAACGGGTTTCCAGGTGTAAGCAATATAGAATTGAGCGACAGTCCGGAAGAAAGATTGGCACTTCCACGTCCTCGGACTGTTAGGGAACCTCCATTGGCAAAAGTAACGCCAGAAACATGATGGACAGGGACATAATTATGTATCATACCTGCGTCACCAGTCATGTGAGCAGACGTTCCAGAGTCAATTACCTACTGCTTTGGCTTGACTATACATGCATCTGAGTATTCGGCTATGGATCCAGACGTGGAAGCGTCACCACGATGTTGAGCCTGAAAATCAAAAAAATCTGTATATGAATCCGAAGTCAGCTGAACAGATCGGACACCATCATCAGGAGCATCAGTTGTGATATTAGCAGCAGGTGATTTAGTGCATTGCCAGTAGAAATGGCCAAGATGACCACAATTAAAGCATGTGCGTTGTCGTCCTCCATTGCGACCACTATTACCATGGCCCCCATCACGACCAGTATTGCGGCCACCACGCCGTCTATCACGACCACCACGAATGCCTGTAGGAGCAGCACCAAGAGCAGAACGATCAGCAGGTGCATCACCCGGAGTGGTCTCTACGACTTTTGCTGCTCGAAGGACACGATAATGTGCTTCCATTAAAGATGGAACTTCAGATCCAACAATGATCTGAGATCGAGCAGAGTCCGCATCAGAACGTAGAGAGGCAAGATACGCCATAACATGAAGTTGTTCACGTTGAACCCTAGCTTCATTGATATCTGTTGTAAGGGGCAATATACGATCAACCTCATCAGACATAGCCTTAAATGTCTTGAAGTGATCTTTATGAGATTTGTCTCCCTAATTTTCTCTGTATATGCCAATGACGGAGTCATAAATGCGAGACAAATCGCGTTTGCCATTAAACGCTGTTGCTAGGACCGTCCATAATTCCTTAACGAAATTCGTATTCTGAACCATGTTTTCCACCGATGGTTCCATGGAGTTCATCAACTATCCAAACAGTCGACTATCATCAATCTTCTATTGCTCAAAGTTGGGGTCAGTCTTTGCGGGGAGGTTGTCAGTCAAATGTTTGGACAACCGCATCCATAGAAGCGTCTTCTCGACCTTCTTACGCCATGTCGAGTATCCCTCTGGTCCGTCCAATTTCTGATCGACAAGTTGAATTGAGGAAATCGTTGTACTAGTGCCCATTGGTCCTGCCATTGTGTTCCCAATGCTAGTACCAGTATCACTGGCATGCGTCTCAGTTCTATCCATCCCTCAGATATCGGTTCCAAGTGTCGGAAAAAAAAAATTCGGTCACAACAATATCTACAGTAGAGATGTGGATCAAACAAGTCAGGATAGAGAGGACACTCTCGAGACAGATCCTGATATGAAGATCAAGAAAGAAAACAAAGAATCATGCAAGACAACCATGCCTGCTCTTTGTTAGCCTTCCCGAAGCCAATCGTTTGGACCCTCTTCTATTGTTCTAAGCAATGTGGGACTAAAGTCTACTAACTAATGGTTCTAATATAACACTTAACAAAACTACTATGAAACAACACATAAAATACTTAAATTTATGCCTAAATGTATAAATTTTTAAAATTTTTTTTATAATCATTTGCTTTTGATACCAAAATATTCGATACTCCGACCGAAAATTGCTGATGCTGCCGATCCCGATACTCATAGGAAGGGTCCGATACAGATACTCATAGGAAGGGTCCGATACAGATACCGATAGTCGAACCTTATCATATAGGTACCGCCTTTTGTTTCTTACTACCACCATCTAATTCTTCTTTCTCTAAGTGACAAGATTCCAAATATGTACAATAGCCAGATATCGACCTCATATCTGTCTTCTATCCACAGTCAGCATCTGAAAGATGTCCATGACTTTGGAACAAAAAGAAATTCCAAGGAGACCCTTTTACACATCTCAAAATCCTCAAAACTGCATGTCAGTGACATCGCTTGGGATTCTCTATAAATTGACTAACTAGACTCACAATATAGAAAATATCTGGTCTAGTAGGTCACATTGGTAAATCCAGATGAATATGGATAGATGGCAATTTGCAATCCTGATGGATTTATATATGTATCTATGTGCACCCTGCCTGAACTGGGATGCATCTAGTTTGCTGCTCCGGTTTGATTCAACAAAATCAGTTTTGGTATGATAAAACAGGTCAGTTGAGTTTGGTACTCTTTCTGATTGGTTTCTCAGATTTGCTTGAGTTGGTTTAGGTGGAAACATTCTAGAAATGATATATTAGAGTCGGATTGGTTCACTAAGACTACATATATGACGTATACAGGGAATGAGTAGAGAGATTTTTTCCCTTCATTATAATTTGTTCTTTGGGAACAATCTTTTCTATTCTTTGGATTCCCAGCTCCCTCTTAGCAACAATTTGCTAGATGTAGAAAAAAAATTGTGTGTGCTTTAACAGAAGTACTACTGATAAGTCTTTCAAGGGTAGCTTAATGCTTGAGGCTGAAAGTAACATACACCACATAATTCAATAGGGATGCCCTCTGTTAGAGGTTTAATATACAATATTGGCTTGTTCCTAACATCTCCAGGTTTTGGAAACATTAGTTAAATAACATGGTATAAGAGCATAAGGTCCGGGCTTCAAATCCTCTTCCACCAATTAAAGGGTTTATATTACCCAATGTTGTTAAACTCGCGGGATAGATCGTGGGATCGTACGATCCTACGCGTTTTATACGGAGCTTCGAGGCAGATTGGTGGCTGGCGCGGTCATCGGCCGGCGCAGCCGGCGCGGCGAGAAAACGCGTGGGATCTTACGATCCGTGTTACGATCCCACGAGTTTGTGACTTATGATTAATGTATGACATTTTTATATTAAGGTTATTTTGGTTTTTAAGGTTACTTTTTCTTATTTATGTTATATAAATAATATATAATATATATTAAATATAATTTTGTCTTTCTGGTGGGATCTTACGATTACGATCGTTCACCCTTCGAACGATCCTTGGTAGTATCTCGAGTTTGACAACCTTGATATTACCTTTACATGCTTGATTCTGCGCTCACTGGACTTTAGTCCAAGTGCACTCTCTAGGCTCATCCACGTGAGGGTAAATCCCAGGTTCTCATAATCCCAGGTCTCACTACTGGGGGGTGTTAAAGGTTTAATATACAAATGAGATCACCACTGTCCTCGAAGGTTATCGGCTTCTCACTGACTGTGGGGCAGTTTTGACCACTGGCATTAATGCCCTCTGTCTACATTGCCACTATTGGATGCTGTCGTAGCTCCTCCACAGTTGCTGATGCACGTGGCACACCGTAGCCTCACTTTCCAATGGGTAGCCATTTCCATTTAATGGTTGCCACCTGTCTCCTTGACCTTTGCCTATTGAAGTCGATCTTGTTATCAACTTCTCCATGTGTCGACTCTGATGCCGCCCCTGCATGATAAGTCTTATATTGCACTAATGAACTTCCATAGGTCTTATCATCCCCGTTGCCATGGTTAAACCATCATGGACTAAAGATAAGGTGCATGGGATTCATCTTAATGTCTCCAAGGAACATCTTGATGTCTAACCCTATGCTAACTGGGACCTCATTTTGAAAGATTCTTTCACTTGTTACTGCCTATGCCACCTAAACTTGATTATGTAATCAACAGCTTGACAAAAATGTGTAGCTTGACAAAAATGTTGTAGGTGCTCCATTTTGAAAGTATTTATGATGTCGCCTTTGTCAAGGGTTCCTCTCTCAACCTCGAGCAACATTGTTTGTAAAGTTTCATCTGAAACATCAAAGGAAGAACACAATTGATGAATATACTGATAAGTCCATGAATTTTGCCATAGGAAGACTGGAAGAGGCACCGACTTGTTTCTACTTCTAGTTCTAGCCACAACGCTGAGATGATCATTGATGCCATAACATCCATTCCATGTATACTCTGTGCCCTGTTACGATACGGAAAAATGCCAAAGTGTTTTCCAATCGGCTTTTGTTGAGCCGTCCAAGACTCATCTAATGGCAAGTGTGAAACTTCCCACCATTGATAGTGAGGAGCCAGTTGCTTTCAACGTTTGTTTATGGGAGCGTGGCGCAACTGCCCAAAATGGTCTCTTATGATATTGGGGGAAAGAGTACAAAGAAAAAGGAAGCCTCCGTCTAAATTGGATAAGATTCCATGGACGAACTTGATGGAAGCAGACATAAATTCATTGTGCTGTTACCTGGACTCGGTTACGGTTGTCATATATATATATATATATATATATATATATATATATATATATATATATATATAAGAGTCGGGCCGTCCAAACTCATAATTGGACACACAGACTTGGCTAATGTTCCTAGGGGTGCAACTCGGGCGGATTGGGTCGGGCTTGAGGTCACCCCGAGCCCAACCCGATAAATCATAAGCCTAGTCCGAGCCCAGGCCCAACCCGACCTCGGGTTCAACATATGAAGCCCAAGACCAAGCCCGGAAGATCGAATTGGGCCGGGTTCATCGGGTTTATCGGGCTCTAATATAATATTTAAAATAATTTTAAACAAAAGTAATATTAAACACATAATCAAATAACAATCAAGTCTTGATCATTACAAAATACAAACCAAAATAAGATTACGATAATGAGTTGAAGAGTTTGTGTAGAAAATTTTAGGTTTTCAACTCTTTATTTAAGTATGAAACAATTTTTATATATAAATTATATGTATGTCGGGTTTCGGGTTCTTCAGGTAACCCGACACATGAACCCGAGCCCAACCCGATTTTTGATCGGGTTCAAATATTTTAACCCAAACCCGAGCCCGAACCCGAGTGTCTTCAACCTTAACCCAAGCCATTAACGGATTTACTCGATCGGGCTCGGGTTTAGCTCGCCCGAGTTGCACCCCTAAATGTTCCCCTTAGGCCTCGTTTGGTTCGCGGAATCTCCCGGTCGGGAAAGGAAAGTGATTATTTTCCTATGTTTGGGTGCCCAAGGAATTGAGGAGGAAAGGAAAGTGATTCCCAATGGAAGGAAAATTAGGGAGAAAAGTGATTCCATCCATCCAAGGAAGGAATCACTTTTCCACATTGAAGTATTCACTTTCCTTTCCAAATTCCTTGCCAAACATCGGAAAGGAAAATCAATAGGAATTAAAGTTTTCCAAAGGAAAGGAAATGACAAGGAATTGATTTCCTTTCCCTTCCATTCCGCGAACCAAACGAGGCCTTATATTATAATGCCACATTAAATCTGCATTCCAACACATTCACCTCTTTTCATTGGCACATTCATCACGTTAAATCTGCATGCCAACACATTCACCTCTTCCTGCATTAACTCCCTTGATTAACAACTTTTGGACCCTTCATCTCCTCAAGCAACAGGGTGATGACAATTGTCACTAACTCCTTTTTTTTCTCAAAATTACATCTGCATGCTATATTAAATACTTAAATTTCATCTGTAAACACTAAACTTACATTAGTATATGTCATTTTAAATCTACATTAAATACTGCATGCAACATTAAATTTGCATGGTCACATTAAATACTATATGCCACATTAAATATTGTATGCCACATTAAATCTAGCATGCCACATTAAATCTGCATGATCACATTAGTACTGTATGCCACATTAAACCTGTGCCACATTAAACCAGTTTGACTACAGAAACTCAAATAAGAACTCAAAATAATAACTTGCAATATGATGTGACCCGTGCATTTCACTAACATTAAAAGTGTATATATTTTACTCTTTAGTCCCTTGTAAAAAAAAATCAAGAGATCAGATGCATGTAATCCAACGGTTGTTAATGGCTGGGTTTTAACAATTAAGAACTCATGAGTTCCTCTTAGGATTTTTGACATTAAGCACTGAATGCAGATTTCCAAAACTAAAAAACAGGTATAATATACAGTTGCTTCTTCTTCATTTATCGTGTCCGATTGTCATCATGATATGGGATCCCGTACCCGTGTCATGTCGGGTCGTGTACTATGCCTTAAAGTTGCGAGTCCGGACCTCTTAGCGGTGCTTCATCTTTTTCTGTGTGATGGAAACACTGACACAAACCAACTGTGCAGGAGGCTTGAAAGTATGATTTCTGATTATCCCCCTCTCAGCGGTGCTCGGTGGAGACATTGACACGAATTCACTGTGCAGGAGGAGGTTTGACCCTTCGTAATTAGCAGTTTGGGGCGGTTTCCTTATCTACTAATCAGAAATTAAACTTGTTATGTATAGATAATTATATAGCTTTCTTTGAATAGACCGGAAGTTTAGTTGTTAGCTTTCATTAGACTAAGCATTTGATAAGATATTTATTGCAATGTCAGTGTGGATATCTTTGCGCTGCATTTGAGTATTTCAAAGTTTCTAAATAATTCAATTGGCTTTCTTATTAGTAAAATAACATTTGGCACCAATGCAGAAGGTTCACATCAGGCCGACAGCTGGCCATATAACCATTGTCAATTCTTGATTTCTTTCGTAGAGTTTCCTGCTCAACAGGCAAACCATTATGTTGGGATACGTTTGGATGATGATGATGATAACATGTGAAAGCAATACCTAAAATATTTTGTATGCATACATATTATAGCCTTGGAGTATTATATTAAAATATGGTTTCTACTGTGCTTATTAAAGTCACTTGTAAAAGAAATCTCGTCAATCTGGTTATATGTCTGTATTTAGATTGTTTTGTATTCCATGCTGATTATGACATTGAAATGGATATAGGTGAGAAAAAGGTAGTGTAGATATGTTTAGGCTTGGCAAGAAAGAAACCTTTCTGGAATTGGAGTTATCTGTTCATACTTAATGTTATTTTGTTCTTTAGATTCTGTTGTATGTTATGTATGCTTGCCTTCCTACAAATATTAGGATCTTCTGCCCCAACCATCAACTGAAAACATGGCTATTCGTTTTGTAATTATGCTGAAGGTCTTGATAAGCTAATACCTGAATAGCATAGGCCCTTCAGATTGTCTTTATTGTTATTCATGCTCTGATCTTGCAGGGCACATCATATGAGAACATAAGCATTATAGTCTTTTTATGTGATTCAATAGATTCTATTGTATGCTATGCGTTCTATTACCTTGAAATGCATGTTTGCCTTCCTACAAATATTTGGATCTTCTAGCCCACTCCATCAAGTGAAACATGGCTATTCATTTCATAATTATGTTCAAGGTCTTGATAAGCTAATATCTGAATAGCATAGGCCCTTCAGACTGTCTTATATATGATTCATGCTTTGATCTTGCAGGGTACATCATATGAGAACATGACCATCATAGTTAAGAATTATGTTGATAGTTTGATTGAAAAGTACCCTTATTGGAATAGGACCTTGGGCGCAGATCATTTTTTTGTCACTTGCCATGATGTTGGTGTCAGAGCATTTGAAGGACTTCCTCTTATGGTAAAAAACTCCATTAGAGTTGTCTGTTCTCCAAGCTATGATGTTGGTTTTATCCCACACAAGGATGTTGCTCTTCCTCAAGTACTCCAACCGTTTGCTCTACCAGCTGGAGGAAGTGATATTGAGAACAGGTTAGAATATGGTGTACATGAATTCTTGCTCTTATAAAGTAAAATTGAGCCTTTGTTCTCTGTATTGTTTTATACCTATACTTGTACATTTTGTTGAAGGAATTTACAAGTTATTTGGATTTCTTGTTTTGATATAACGAACTATGGAAGCCATGGAGTTTTTAGTTACTCGTTTGTAGTGTGACATGAAGGTTTATATATTCTTTTGCTGGCATGATATATTTAAACATCCAAATCTCGTGAAATATCATTGAAAACATATTATACAGTTATAGCTGTTGTATTATTCTACTTGTTGAGCATAGAAAAAAAAGACGAGAGGTGATTTATTTTGCTTGTCCATTGTGGTCATTCTTGTCGTTGAAGAATTAAATCTGCATGTTTCCCCTTACAAGGGAAAATCTTTGTCATTGAGCATATACATGACATGCACAGATTGAAATAACTATCAGTATTGGAAACGCAGGATGCTTCTAATATCCTGACCTTAACTAGAATTGCTCAACGGATTGAAACCTGCGTTGGCACCTATAGGCTGAAAACCTACTACAAGATTGCATGGAAAATTAGATATGACCAGCTGGGAAATTTTTTCATGCTCAAATAACTAGAAGATGAAAATGTTTTGTCACACAATGATATTATTAATTTTCAGGAATTATATCCAATTTGTCATTTCTGAGATCGCAGCTAATATAGTTTGATTTTGTTTCTTGATTGAGGACGGGTTTGAATTATTATGCCTTCTAAAAATAGTTACATGATTCTCAAACAGGGAACTGGCGGAAATTTATCCAAAAAAGTAACTCAAACTCTAGAATTAATTCTAAGTCATATGCAGGACGATACTTGGTTTTTGGGCCGGCCACCGGAATTCTAAGATCAGGGTTATCTTAGCCCGTGTCTGGGAGAATGACACAGAACTTGCTATTAGCAACAACCGGATAAGCAGAGCATCTGGGGAGTTGGTTTATCAAAAGACATTCTATAGGACTAAATTCTGCATATGTCCAGGTGGTTCTCAGGTCAATAGTGCTCGAATAACTGATTCCATTCACTATGCATGTATTCCAGGTAGAATTTTATCTGTATTTTGTTGATGAAACTCTCTTTATGTATGGTTTTTAGATAAATACTGCTAGTATTAAAAGATGTACTGTTACAATTGGAATTTGCCTTCTGGCTAATTCTAACTTGAATTGTTGCTCCTGTTTCAGTTATATTGTCTAATTACTATGATCTTCCATTCAATGACATCCTCAACTGGAAGAAGTTTGCTGTAATTCTTAAAGAGAAGGATGTCTACGAGCTTAAGTCTATTCTTAAGTCCATACCACACGAAGAGTTTGTAGCATTACACAAGGGATTGATTGAGGTATGTTTTTATCCTGAATTTTCGTTGCATAAATATGTAGTTATCATGATCCCATGTCAACATTTGAAAACAATAATTGTCACCATATATTTCAAATAACACGCGAAGTGCCATCCAAAACATTACGTTATAGTGAAGCTAAACCTTTATGGTATCTTAGTTTTTCCTTGCAAGAAACAGTATGAAAATAGTTCAGTGCAGTTATTTCATTTCGCGGGTTATTAATAAGCATATCTTTTTGTTTGTGTAGAAAAACTGCATTGTGGTATTGAATAATGAATTTAGATGACCAATTGCTAATTTGGAATGAGAAGGTGGGTGGTTGGGGTTCAAATCATAATTTGCACTATCAGCCGATACGGATACGATACGGTTGATACCCATAGTGTTTGGCATGTCTCGATTCAATATTGACCGCAATCGATATTGACCGATATTGACGTTGGGGGGTCTGTTTTTCAGTCAATTCGGTAGAGAAAATTGAAGGCAGAGAAATTTAACAAAAGAGACCAATCAACAAGGGTATAAATGTTATAAAAACATGTAAACGAAGAATTCATTTATCGCAGGTAAACCAATCAACAATAATGACTATTATTTTATTCAATTTCAAAACTACAAAGAAACAACACAAAATATTTAAATTATGCGTAAATGTATAAAAAAAATTCGTAATTTTTAAAAATTTATTAGTAGTTATTGGCTAAATTACAACTTACCCTTAACTATTCGAGTTTTTCAACTTGATACCCTCAACATTGATAGGTATCAACATGATACCCTAAATTTCAAAAATGACGAAATTATCCCTCCTCTCTCCCCCTCCTCCTCTCCCTGTCGGCTGTCACCACCCCCCGTCGTCCCCCCACCTCGTGGTTGCACCATCTCCGTGCCCTTCGGCTCCCTCCCCGCGCTACTAACCCCACCCCCTCTCTCCCCGCCACACGTGGGCTGTAGCCACGGGTGGAAAGAGAGGGGAAGCCATGGCAGGACGGGGCGTGGTGCAGCTGCAGGGGGTGTGGCGGGAGTGGTGATACCCGGGCGGCGTTGCGAAGAGACGAGGGCGGGGTTAGGGGTGCGGTGGCCCGCGCGGAGGGGGTGGCGAAGAGAGGGAGGTTAGGGGCGTAGCGCGGGGAGGAGGCCATGGGTGGTGCAGCCGTGGCACGGGGAGGGGCGCGAGAGTGGTGCAGCTGCGGGAGGGCGGTATAGCGGGGGTGGAGACAACCTATGGGAAGAGGAGGGGAGAGAGGAAGGGTAATTCGTCATTTTTAAAAATTTAGGACATCTTGATACCTATTAAAGTTTAGGGTATCAAGCTGAAAAACTGGAATAGTTGAGGATATCAAATTGTAATTTAGCCATAGTTATTTGCTTTCTGATACCCAAAAAAGGAAAAGAAAATCGTATCTCCGATCCGGAACTGCCGATACTGTCGATATCTATGATCCCGATACTCATAGAAAAGGTCTGATACCGATTCCGATATCGATAATGCGAACTTTGGTTCAAATGCTATTTGTACCCAAAGCTACAACATTTTTTTAAGTTCTGGGGCCTTTGAACTGATCTAGTTCAATCTGCCACCTCTTGCCACCTTTATCGCTTTGCCATGTCCACTCGAACGATGTTGCTCCCTAGCTCTCGATAACATAATTGGCTTACAACCTTTCCAACATATTGGCCCAAATCTACAAAAAGTTTTAGTTATGAGGCCTTTGAACAGGTTCACTTTCACCTGCCACCTCTTGCCACCTTTATCACTTCGCTGCATCACCCAAACAATGCTGCTCCCTAGCTCTCAACCACATAGATTGTCTACAACCTTTTCTACCCACCATCACTTTACCATTACGAGCACCCGCTGTAATCAGGTTTGGGACATCACTCCACATTCCTAAATGGTTAGAATCTATTGTTACCCACTCTATAAGTTGCACCTCCTTTGTCTCTTTATTCATGCTTTTGATACATATGGTTCTTTCTAAATTTGACAATTCTGAATATAATTTGTGATATCTTTCCAGTGTAGAGATGGTTTTGACCATAGTTGATTACATTATAAACTTTGAGAGAATTGTTTCTGCGGAATCCAAGGTTATCTGTATTGGAATAGGTTTCAGATCCCTCTTATGAGTTTGGTTTCAGCAGTTTCGCTGGTTTGGGGTTCGGGTCAGACTTTCGAAGTTCTTGGATTTGGAAAGCTAAAAATATAATAACAGAATTATATTAAAAACTCGAAAAAATATTTGAAATTTTTAGGAGTAATCTTATGTATTATTTGTTATTTCCTGCTAGTTTTAAATGAAATAATATTTAACATTGTTAAACTATTTATCCACAATAGATATTGTTGTTTATTACGTAGCTTTTGGACAAAGAACTCCACAATGGATAGTATGAAATAATATTAAGATGTATGGACAACATGAATTTTGTAGTATGCAACTTCAACAAATGGTAATGGTAATGGTTACATTGTCTTGATAAGGAATTTTATCAACACTGTCCAACGGTGATGGACATGCGCGAGATCATTGTGTCGACATTATACACACACACATGTATGGACAATATGAATTTTGTAGTATGCAACTTCAACAAATGGTAATGGTAATGGTTACATTGTCTTGATAAGGAATTTTATCAACACTGTCCGACGGTGATGGCATGTGCGAGATCATTGTGCATAGGCACCTGGTGTCCGTCCGATGTCCGCCTAGGCGCCTGCCTAGACCCCCCTACGCGACTATGCATGTTTTGGGATTTTATGGACTTTTTATGCAATTTTTAGTAGATTTTTTGGATTGTATTTATTTATTTTTGAACCGTCTAAATCTAAGTGGCTGCCTAGGCGACCGCCTTAGTAAGACTAGGCTCTAGGCGGCGAGTGGCTGCCCGATTAGCTCCTAGCGCTTTTAACAACCTTGTGTGTATATATATATATATATATAGGCGGTGAGTGGCCGCCCTATTAGCGCCTAGCGCTTTTCACAACCTTATATATATATATATATATATATATATATATATATATATATATATATATATATATGTTGGAAAAAGGGTAAAATTTTATTCCACGAACATCTTAGTAATAAGTAATACAATACACGGCTCTTCCATCTCTCACACCCCGTTTAAGGGGCCATTACAGTTACATCGAATTCTAAATTATGTAGAATTTCTACATGAGGGGTTATCAACCCCTCAAAGATACGTTTGTTGCGTTTCCTCCAAACGTGCTAAACCGACGCTGCAAGGCGAACTCTGGTTGTCTTGGCCCAACCATGCTCCATGCCTCGGCGTTCCCTGATCCAGGTGAGGATCCCCCAAATGTCTCTAGTACTGCCACCTCCTCCCAGCGACCTCCTTCACTGCTCTGACCAAATATACCAAGCCATAGGACACTCAAAGAATAAGTGACCCATGGATTCGTCCTCCACTCCACACAATACACTCTTCGGGTCAGGCATCTGCACCCCAAATCGGAGAAGTCTGTCCTTCGTCAGCAACCTGCCTAATAACAGCTTGTAGGAACATAACTGCATTTTGCGAGCAATCCCCTATCCCCAGATAAAGTCGTACTCCGCCATCCTATCCTGAAAGGTCCTTACCATATATATATATATATATATATATATATATATATATATATTTGGAATAAGGGTGAATTTATTCCTCGCATATAGCGGAAAAGGTATTAAAGTACAACATCACAACTTTCCATGCCCCAATAATACTATTATGGGGCCATTACAGATACATCGAATTCTATATTATGTAGAATTCCAATAGGGGGGTAGTCAAGCCCTCAAAGATACGTCTGTTCCGCTCCTTCCAGATGTGCCAAACAGACGCAGCAAGACGAACTCTGGCTCTTCTAGCCCACCCCGGATCCCGTCCTCTGTGATCTCGGATCCAGCTGAGAATGCTCCGAATGTCCCGGTCCATCCCCACTCCTCCTCTCAGCTGTGCACACTGCTCAGTCCAAATGTGCCAGGTCACCGGGCAACCAAAGAAGAGATGCCCCATAGATTCATCTTCATCATTACATAGCACACATTTGGCATCCGAGATCTGTATCCCAAACCGGAGGAGTCTGTCTCTCGTCATCAATCTACCCCAGAGAAGGCGATAAGCACCTAGTTGCATTTTTCGTGCAACGCCCTTGCCCCAAATGAAGTCCACCTCCTCAGCCTGGTCGTGGTGGGTCCGAACCAAATCGTAGCAGCTACGAAAGCAGAATAGACCTGACCCGTCCCCCGTACCTGGACCGGCCCAGCTCCATGTATCCTCCGCCTGGCTAGTGTCGATAGGAATACTGCGAATCTCCTCGGCTAGCTGAGCAGTATATGTATATCCCTCTGGCCTCCAAACTCCATCTCTGATGATCCGACTACATGTGAGCCCCCTGCCCGCTTCTCTGTCCAGCTGCCCTCCCATAATCTCGAGCAATGATCTGGAACCCAATCAGGGGTCCAGCCAGAGGTCGGTAGTCGTCCCATCCTTTATGTGCCTGCAGATAGCGGTCTGAAGCACCGGTCTACATCTAAGGATGGCCTTGAACGTGACCGAGAAATTATTGTCTATCCTGCAAGCCCAGAAGTTGGTCCTCCTCAGGTATCTGTTCGCCATCCATCTAGCCCAGAGCGACCCCCCCTTGATGAATCTCCAGGCCATCTTCACACAAGCTGCCTTCCTGACCGTGTGAAGAGGCCTCAGACCCACTCCTCCTTCCTCCCGTGGCCGACATAACTGGTCCCAGGATATCGCATGCATCCCTCCCCTCCAAATAAAGTCAGCACAGATGGCCTCCACTTTACGAATAGTAGCCGTGGGGATCTGGATAGACTGGAACCAGAACATCGTGATGCCTGCAATCACCGACCGCACCAACTCTATCCGGCCGCCGAAAGATAGACCCGCAGCTTGCCAGCCTTCCACCCTCCTCTGAGCAAAGTCCACCAAGCTGAGACAATCCTGCTCTCTGGCATAGTTGACCGTCAGCGGAACCCCCAGGTATTTCACTGGGAGCTCGCCTCTATCCACCCCTAAAGCGAAGGCTCTCTCCTCCTGCTGTGTGCACCGGGAGCTAAAGTAGACTCTGCTCTTCTCCCTGTTTAACTGGAGCCCAGAAAGCCGCCCGAACTCCTCCATTATGTCAGATAGCGCTCTCATTCCCCGCATGGATGGCTGGAGAAGCACCAATAAGTCGTCAGCATAGATTAAGTGGGATACAACCGGACGCACCAACCGGAAAAGGGGGACTATCCTCTTGCTATGCACTGCCGTATCCATCATGCAGGTAAAGTACTCCATCACCAAGGTAAATAGATACGGGGAGAGGGGGTCATCCTGCCTCAACCCCCTATTGCTACTGAAGTAGCCATGCGGCGTGCCCTGGATGAGGACTGAGAAAGTAGGGGAGCAAATGCACTCCCTCACCCTCGCAACCCACCTCTCATCAAATCCCATGGCAAGCATCAGGTGACACAGGAAGTCCCTGTTGACCGTATCATAGGCTTTCCGGAGATCAAGCTTCACACAAGCCTTCATCCCCCCATGTTTGCTGAACTCCCTCACCATCTCATGCGCCAGCAGGCTGTGTTTCGCAATCGACCGGCCCTTGATGAACGCTGCTTGGTTCTGGGACACCAATCCCTGCATAATCCCCTCCATACGCCTGCACATAAGATGAGTGATAATCTTGTAAAGAAAATTACAGCAAGCAATGGGCCGGAAATTCGTAAGTGAGGTCGCTCCCTCCTTCTTAGGAACCAGCGTCAAGAAGGTGTGGTTCATCTCCTTCAGAAGCCTGCCTTCCACAAAGAACTCCTGAACCGCCGCCAGAACATGGGTCTTAAGCACACCCCAGTGTCGCTTAAAGAACCCTGAAGAGAAGCCATCAGGCCCGGGAGCTTTGTTTGGGTTGGCCTTCATAACAATATCCTCCACCTCCTCCATCCTCACAGGTGCCAGAAGCAGACTGTTCCCATGTCGGGACACCAGTCTCTTCGTGACAAGAGGAGGGAACGTGCTAGAGTAGCCAGTCTGCTGATAGAGGGCCGTGTAGAATCTGACTGCTTCCTCCTGGATCTCCGTCGGGTCCCCAACAAGACGCCCCTCAGCATTCAGAAGTCTGGAGATGCTGTTCCGGTGCTGGCGGGTACGGATCACATCGTAGAAAAACTTGGTGCAGCGGTCACCATCTTTGAGCCAGGTACACTTAGCCCTCTGTGCCGCACTAATCTCCTCCTGCTGGCGCATGATGCTGACCTCCCCAATTAGGAGCTTTTCCTTGGCCGCCAGCTCCCCATTAAGAATATCAGCTTGAAGGGCCACCTTAATATCCCGAAGCTCGGCTTCCTTATCTGCCAGAGAAGTCCGCGGAATCGTCTTCACCCACCCCCTGATAGCCCGCTTGAGCTGCTTAAGTTTGTGAACCATGCGGAACTGAGCCGTGCCCTACCGGAAGTGCTGCATCTCTCCCTTAACCACCTCCTCATATCCGGCCGACAGATACCAGCTGTTGTTATACCGAAATGGCCTCGCCCTCAGAGTAGATCTCTCTCCGAAGCCAACCCGGATAGGAGAATGATCGCTAGTACCCGCCGTCAGACCTTCCGCCACCGAGTTCGGAAAGCACCTGAACCACTCACTATTGCCCAAGGCCCGATCCAACTGACAAGCAATCCGGTTATGAGTAGCCTTGTTGTGCCAGGTCCAGATATGTCCAGCTCGCTCCAGCCCCCGCATCCCGGACATAAGCAGACACCTCTGGAAGTCATATAAGATCGAATCCGGAACAGGGCGACCTCCCACCTTCTCTTGGCGAAGCAGCATAGCATTGAAGTCCCCTATGATGAGCAGAGGGAGAGACGGATTGTCCGCCATGAGACCCAGATGCACAATGTCCTCCCACAAAGCCTCCCGAAGTCTCCTGTCATTGTGCCCATAGACAGCCCCCAGGATGAATCGGAACCCACCTTTGTTCACAAAAGTAACACCGATGAGTTGTTCTGATATGTGGATCTGCACCCCTTCCCAACTTCCTTTGTTCCACCTAACCTAGATCCTTGCCATACCACAAAGATCTAAGTTGTGAATGTAATCCCAGTTTGCCGGAGTCCTACGTGAGAGCATAGCGGCCCCTCTAATCTTCGTCTCCAGTAGGATGGCAATGTCACATGCCTCTCGTCTCAGTACCCCTCCAATCTCCCTCCAACGTCCTATGGAACACCCCCCCTAATGTTCCATGCTAGGACCGACATCTAATAAAGAGAAGATGGGTCCCCCTGGCACTCGTCTGGATCGACACTCGAGGGAAGTGTCTCATCCGCCTGATCAATGATAGCATATACCATAGAAGAAGGAGCAAGGTGGGCCTGTATCCTGCTGAGTGTAAGGGCCCAGTCAGGATTGTCTTCAGTCTGGTCATCCATATCTCTCGCCTGCGGGATATCCTCCCGTGTGGCCGGGGCATGCCTCTTCCTGCTGCTGTACACCATGATCTCAGGGGAGGCCTCCGTCACAATCTGACTACCACCAGCCGCGGACATACCCCTGGTCACGATGGTCCTCTGTGGTATGAACGGGACCAGTGCACCCTGCGTGCTCTCCTCTCTCTGCGGTGATCCTGCCTCCAGCCTCCTGTCAACCTCCATCCCTGTGACCTCCTCCCGATGTCTGACTGGCTCCGTCTCCCCTGGCAGTTGACTAGAGGTCGTCTCCTTCCTAGGTGCCTCCGTCTGAGTTGTCTGTGGCCTGGCAGTCTCCTTCCCCTTGTATTTGCACGCACTGGTAGGATGCCCAAAGCACTCACAGTGGGAACACATAGGGGGAACCCAGTCATACTCCACTGCCTGTGTCAGAACCTCCCCAGACGGTACCTGATACTCGAGTGTACTCGGTAGCACAGAGCCCGCCTTGATCTCCACGAAGACCCTGGCATACATCAGTCTGGTACGAAAAGTACTGGCCTCGTCTGCTTTGATCGGCTTCCCCACAAGACTGGCAAGTCGCATGAGAAGCGGGACACTCCAATACTTTACTGGGAACTCAGGAAAACGGACCCAAATGGGGATAGCGTTCAGCACCTCCTTCTCACACCTCAACTCCGGCGTCCACTCCTTCAGTATGATAAGTCTCCCGTCAAATGACCAAGGCCCCCCCTGAAGAATCCTGGACACATCCTCCGCTAATCCAAACTTGACATAATAGAACCCGTTCTCCCTAGAGAAGAATTCCATGCTCCTTTTGGGTCTCCAGACCCTCTTCGCATATCCCCGAATTTGGCCATAGAACGGCTTGTTTCCTAACACATATAACACCAGAGTGTTCTTCCAGAATTCGGAAACAACCGCTATTTCTTCAACGGGGAAATACGCCCGAAGTCCCCCTCTAACCGACATCGGTGGAACAAACTCCATCGACATCGGACTTTTCTCAGTCACAGGCGTGCAGACCTCCTTCCATGACCGATGCCTCTGCTCCAGAGGTGGCGTCCTGGTCGGGGGGTTAACAGGGCCCTGGCCTGTCTTGCCAGTATCGGTAGCAATACCCTTAGCCTTCTCGGCCGCCGTCGCCTTAGGCCTCCAACCCGGAACTGATCGCACCGTGCCTCCCCCCCCGGCGCCGGGGATCCATAGCGCCAATCAGGGTCGATTCCCATGATTTTCTGTCCCCGCCCTTCCCGCACCTTGGGACTGTGCTCCTCTCCGTCCTCCAGTCCGTCGTCTCGTCACGGTCTGCCAGCCGGCATCCCCAGAGTTGTCCCCTCCGAACCCGAACTCGAAAACGGAAGTCTTTTCTCCGGGAGTGTCACCACCACCTCCGCCCGACCCCTCCCCGCATGTAGGGTTCCCGCCGCTGCCACCCGACCCCCCCCCCCCCCCCCCGCGAGGGGCTGTGCCGCCGCTGCCGCCAGGCCTGGGGTCGCCGGACCCGGCCTTGCTGCCGCCCGATCCCCCCCCCCCCGCCTGGGGGGGACCCGCCGGTGCTGCCCGACCCCCCCCCCCCCCAACGTGGGGGGGGGGGTCCCACTGTTGCCGCCGACAAGGCTGCCCCCTCCCAGTCGCCGAGGCCCCCTCCCCGCAAGTGGATCGGGGGGGAGGGAAGGTCGAAACCCTAGTTTGAGGGTCGACCGCCCGATCGCACGAGGGAGCCGCCATTTATTGTATCAAAATTTTTTATTCCACGCAAATCACAGTAAAGGTATTACAATACACTATTCTCACATCTCCATCCCCAGTTAAGGGGCCATTACAGATACATCGAATTCTATATTATGTAGAATTCCGACTGGCGGAGTAACCAGTCCCTCAAAGATACGCCTATTGCGCTCCCTCCAGACATGCCAAACTGATGCAGTAAGTCTAACTCTCGCCATACTGGCCCAACCAGGGTCCATGCCTCGGCGGTCTCTCATCCAGCTGAGGATCCCCCGGATATCTTTGGCACTGCCAACTCCTCTCATCGATCGCATGCACCGTTCCTCCCATATGTGCCAAGTCCATGGGCACTCAAAGAATAGGTGGCCCATAGACTCCGCGTCACCGGTACAGAGAACACACTTCGGGTCTGGAATCTGTATTCCAAACCTAATAAGTCTGTCCCGAGTCATCAACCTGCCCAGAAGGAGTCTGTATGAACAAAACTGCATTTTGCGAGCAATCCCCTTCGCCCAAATAAAGTCATACTCCGCAATCCTGTCGTGTGGGGTCCGAACCAGATTATAGCAACTTTTAAAACTGAATATCCCAGCCCTACCAACCGAACCAGGATCAACCCAACACCAGGAGTCCTCAGTCAGGCTAGTATCGATAGTGATCCGACGAATCTCCTCCCCAAACTGAGCTGTGTATGGATACTCCTCCGGCCTCCAGCTCCCATCCCTGATAATTCGACTACATTTCACTCCCCTGCTCGCCTCTCTGTCCATCTGAGCCCCCAAAATCTCTAGAAGGGAGCCATTACCTATCCACGGGTCCAGCCAGAGATCGGTATTCGCCCCATCTCTCCTAATCCTGCAGATAGCGGACTGAAGGACCGGTCTGCACCTAAGAATAGCCTTAAATGAGACCGAGAAATTGTTATCAATCCTAGAAGTCCAGAAATTCATTCGCCAAACATATCTGCTAGCCAGCCACTCTGCCCAAAGGGAACCTCCCTTGATGAACCGCCACGCCATCCGCACCCCCGATGCCTCCCTAACCGCCCGAAGGGGTTGCAACCCCACTCCTCCTTCCTCCCGGGACCGGCAGAGTTGTTCCCAAGCAATCGCATGCATACCTCCCCTCCAGAAAAAATTAGCACAAATGGACTCCACCTTCCTAATGGTAGCTACTGGAATCTGTATCGACTGCAACCAGAACATAGCAATGCCAGAGATAACAGACCGCACCAGCTCAATACGCCAACCAAAGGACAGACCAGCTGCCTGCCAACCTTCCACTCTCCTTTGGGCAAATTCCACCAGGCTGAGACAATCCTGATCCCTGGCATAATTTACCGTCAACGGTACCCCCAGGTACTTCACTGGTAACTCTCCTTTCTCCACTCCCAGGGCATGAGCCCATTCCTCCTTGAGTGTGCACATAGAGCTGAAATAGACCCTACTCTTCTCCCTATTCAGCTGCAGGCCGGACAACCGTCCAAACTCCTCCATAATATCTGAAAGCGCCCTCAACCCCCTCATAGATGGATGCAGGAATACCAAGAGGTCGTCAGCATATATCAAGTGAGACACTACCGGCTTGACCTGCCTAAAAAGGGGAAAAAGCTTCCTACTATGCACCGCCAGGTCCATCATACAAGTGAAGTACTCCATCACCAGAGTGAACAGGTACAGAGAGAGAGGATCCCCCTGTTGCAGTCCCCTATTGCTCGAGAAGCATCCATAAGGAGTATCCTGAATGAGGACCGAAAATGTGGGAGAGCATATGCACTCCCTCACCCTTGCCACCCATCTCTCATCAAAGTCCATAGCAAGCATAAGGTGGCAGAGGAAGTCCCTGTTGACCGTGTCATAGGCTTTCCGCAAATCCAGTTTAACACATGCCTTCATCCCCCCTGGTTTGTTGAAATCCCCCCACCATCTCATGAGCAAGAAGACTGTGCTCGACAATCGAGCGCCCCTTGATGAAAGCCGCTTGATTCCGAGACACCAAGTCCTGCATAATCCCCTCCATACGCCGACACATGAGGTGCGTAATTATCTTGTATAGATAATTACAACACGCAATAGGCCTGAAGTCGGCAAGGGAGGTAGCACCCTCCTTCTTCGGAACCAAGGTCAAGAAGGTGTGATTCAGCTCCTTCAGCAACTTCCCTTCCAAAAAAAATTTCTGCACCGCTTCCAGAACTGGGAACTTTAGCACCCCCCAATGACGTCTAAAGAACCCAGAAGAGAAGCCATCAGGCCCCGGAGCCTTATTAGGATCTGCTTTCATCACAATATCCTCCACCTCCTCCAATCTCACAGGGGCCAACAGTAAGCTATTTCCATGGTGCGTCACCAGCCTCTTCGTGACAAGACCTGGGAACGTGGTGGGATAATCAGTTTGCTGATATAAGTCAGAATAGAACCTGACCGCCTCCCCCTGAATCTCCACCGGGTCACCAACAAGCCTGCCCTCGCCATTAAGCAGCCTGGGGATGCTATTCCGGTGCTGTCTGGCACGGATCACATCATAGAAGAACTTGGTGCATCGATCCCTATCCTTGAGCCAAGAGCACTTGGCCCTCTGGGCCGCACTAATCTCTTGCTGAAGCCTCAGGATGTTGACCTCCTCAATCAGGTCCCGCTCCCTAGCCGCCAACTCACCGCTCAGCATGTCAGCCTGTAGAGCTTCCTGAACCTCACGAAGCTCGGCCTCCTTATCCTCCAGGGAAGACCGCGGCATCTTCTTCACCCAATCCCGAATAGCTCCCTTGACCTGTTTGAGTTTGTGAGCCATGCGAAACTGAGCCGTGCCCTCCCGAGTATAGCGCAACCCTCCCATAACAGCCTCCTTATATCCCGCAGAAAGGTACCAGCCATTGTTGTACCGGAATTGCCGGGACTTCCAAGTGGGCCTCGCAGATAGACCCACCCGGATAGGGGAGTGATCGCTGGTCCCTACCGCTAGCCCTTCCGCCATGGAATTCGGGAAGTAGCGAAACCATTCACTGTTTCCCAATGCCCGATCCAGCTGACAGACAATCCTGTTGTGGATCGTCTTGTTGTGCCAGGTCCAAATGTGTCCGGCTCTCTCCAGATCCCGCATCCCAGACAAGAGGAGACACCTCTGGAAGTCGTATAAGATCGAATCCGGCACAGGACGACCTCCCATCTTCTCCTGTCGATGTAGCATGGCATTGAAGTCTCCCATAAGCAGCAGGGGAAGGTGTAGGTGCTCCGCCATACGGCCTACTCGCACGATGTCCGCCCACAAGGTCTCCCTAAGCCGCCTGTCATTGTGCCCATAAACTGCTCCAAGAATGAAGTGAAAGCCTCCCTTGTTGATGAAAGAAATGCCAATAAGCTGCTCTGTCATCAGGACCTGTTCTCCCTCCAAACTATCTCTGTTCCACCGAAACCAGATCCGAGCCATATCACAGAGATCCAGGTTGTGGATATGAGCCCAGTTCGTAGGCGTCCTGCGAGATAACATAGTCTCCCCTCTAATCTTCATCTCTAGAAGAATATTAATGTCACTCTTCTCCTTCGTTAGAACTCCACTAATCTTCCTCCATCTCCCAATGGAACACCCACCACGAATGTTCCAGGCAAGGACCGACATTAATTACTTAATGTGAGGACCCTCTGGACACCGTCTGGACCGACACCCGAGGGAAGTGTCTCGTCCGTCAGATCTATATCTTCCCCCATCTCCGTCCCCGAGGAAGGTGCAAGATGGGCCTGAATCCTGGAGAGAGTCAAGGTCCAATCTGGGTTGGCCACGGTCTGATCATCAAGCTCCCCTGGCTGGTGCTCCTCTTCCCGAGGGGACGGGGCATGCCTTTTCCTGCTATAGACCTGTGCCACCATAGAAGTCTCCATCCCATCCTGTCTGCTATCCAGGGAACTCATACCCCTGGTCACCATACTCCTCTTGGGCCTGAACGGGACTATCGCGCCCTGAGCACCCTCCTGTCTCTGCAGGGTGTCAGTCGTGGACCTCCTGGCCCCCTCCATCATGGAAACCTCCTCTATCGGTCTGACTGTCTCCGCCACTCCTGTAATGGGGCTGGGTGTCTCCTCTGGCTCCACAACCTCCATCTGCGCTACCGAGGACCTAGCTGTTTCCGTCCCTCGAGTCCGGCAAGCACTAGACGAGTGACCAAAGCACTCACAGAAGGAACACATTGGGGGGGCCCAATCGTACTCCACAGCCTGAGTCAACACCTCCCCGGATGCCACCTGATACTCAAGAATACTCGGAAGCTCCGTCCCGGCTTTTATCTCCACAAATACTCTGGCGTACATCAGTCGAATACGGAAAACCGTAGCCTCATCCGCTTTGATCGGCTTACCGACCAAGCTAGCCAATCGCATAAGCAGAGGGATGCTCCAGTATTTCACCGGGAACTCAGGAAATCGAATCCAGACGGGAATCGCGTTCAGCACTTCCTTCTCACAACTCAGCTCCGGTGTCCACTCCTTCAGGATAATAAGCCGCCCGTCAAAGGACCAGGGCCCTCCTTGAATAATCCTGGACACATCTTCCTCCAAGTCGAATTTTACGTAGTAAAACCCATTCTCCCGTGAGAAGAACTCCATACTCCCCTTGGGCCGCCACACCCTCTCAGCGTAACCCCGTATCTGTCCATAGAACGGTTTACTCCCCAACACATACATCACCAGCGTGTTCTTCCAGAAGTCCGTGACCTCTGCTATCTCTTCCGCCGAAAAATATGCCCGAAGTCCTCCTCCAACCTTCATCGGTGGCACATACTCCATCGACACCGGACTCTTGTTCCCACCCGGCATACACACATCCTTCCAGGATTTGGGACGGGGCCCGTCTGTGCCCGTCCGTGGAGGAGCAGACGGAGGCCTCTGACTCCCACCATCTCCAGCAATACTTTTTCCTTTCTCCGCCGTCGTGGCCTTTGGCCGCCATCCCGTCGTAGTGCGTCCCGGACCTCCTCCCTGTCGTCGAGTGATACCAAGGCCGGTGGTCGACCTCCCCCGCTCCTTCCAGGGCCCGTCCGGCTCATACCCTGAGTTTGAGCCCCTCTTCCCCCTCCCGGACGTCGTCTCACCACCGTCGTCCAACCTTCATCGTTAATCCGGCCATCCCTAGTCCCGGAGCCGGATCCGAATTCAAAAATAGGTGAATCCAACCCGGAACCCACCCCCGCCGGAGACGCAAGTCCCGGGGCCGCCGCCGCCGCCGCCGCCCTGTCCGCCGCCATGGCCTGGGAGAGGTCGGCCGCCCCCCCCGGCTGTCGCCGGCCCCTCCCGCTGCTCTGCCTGCCGCAGAGCATGTCCGCCAGGCCCGCCTGGCCGCACCCCCCCCGTCCGGGGGGCCTCCGCCGCCCGCCAGGGGGGGCCGCTCACCACCTCCCTTCCTCCCCATCTTCCTCCTCCCCTCCGCGAGTGGGTCCGGCGGCCGGGGAGGAGGCGCTAGGTTCGCCTGGGTCGCGTTCACCCTAATCGCCTGGGTCGCGTGCACCATCGGGTTATATATATATATATATATATATATATATATATATATATATATATCATGTCTGGCGGGAACGAAATCGTCGGATATTTGCGGGTTTGGTCACACCTCTGGTGGGCATGCTTCATAACATCGAATTTGATGTAAATGTTATGGGAATTTGAAGAGTGGGAGTCCCACTTTGATTGTATGTTGTACGATTATTGCATTGCTTTGGAATAAAATTTACCCTTTTTCCAATATATATATATATATATATATTCTGGGGGTTTGACATGCAGGCGCATCATTCGTGATGGGGAGTGGCGACCTGATTCGTATCGGTTCGCTGAGGAGCTGGGTGGGAGCATTTTATCTATTGCCATTGATCCGACGCTGCCTGCGGATCGGTGGATTTGGGAGCCGACAGGAGCATCTGCTGGGACGGGGGAGTTCCAATTCCGTAGCTGGTACAATCTTATCCGGCGAGCTTTTCCGTTGAGTTCAGATTACGAGTTCGTTTGGTACAAGGGTCTGGCCAGGAAGATGCAGTTGTGTGTCTACAAGCTTCTACTGGGCCGCCTCTTGACTAGAGATCGCTTGAGGTCGTTTGGAGTGTCGGTTCCGGACCCCACATGTGTGCTGTGCGGGTTGGAGCCTGAATCTATAAAGCATATCTTCTTCGAGTGCACTCTGGCATGACAGATATGGTCGGAGCAGAGTCGGTTATTGGGAGTGTGCGCCTCCGGAAAATGTGTGGGGGACATCATCACGGAGATCCGAGATAGCAGGGGTAGGAGGCAGGACTGGTTCCGAACAGTCAGAGTTCGTCTGGCTGCTGCGGTTTGACATGTATGGCGGGAGCGAAACCGTCGGATCTTTGAGGGGCTGGTCACCCCCCCAGTTGGTATTCTCCATAACATTGAGTATGATGTCAAGGCTATGGAGAATTGATGATAGTTGAGTGGGAGTCCCACTCTGTTTGTATGTTGTAAGATTATGTCTTTTCATTTGGAATAAAATTCACCTTATTTCCAATATATATATATATATATATATATATATATATATATATATATATATATATATATATATATATATATATTCTGATTGTTTGTGCAAAGAGTGCCAGAACTTTGGCGTCAGCCGGGATCGGTGGAGGTGAGTACCTGATCAAACATGCCAAAAACAACATGATACGGTCGATACATATCTTTTTTGGTTGATACTGCGAACCTTACCCTTGTTGTACTCTGACACAATTTTCCTTCAACAAGTGGGAAACTCTATCCCTATATGTTTCATATGCAAAGAGTTTCCTGAAACCTCTTTTATCTCTTTACCATTAATATTACTTTGATATTCTAATTAGTATATAGCTATATCATATTACATGGACTTAGTGTTGCAATCGAGCCTAGCAGAGCGAACTTTGAATGTTGAAGCTCAGCTCCCTTAGGGTTGGTCCTTATTGAGCCAAGATCAAGCTCAAGCCTGAGCTTGTAAGGAGATGTTCAAGCTCGCGTCTTTTTGCTCGCCACCCGAGCTTGAGCTGCTCGCGAGCAGCTTGCAAGCTGTTCGAGCTCGAGCTGAGCACAAGTCCTTGGCTTCAAGGGCCATGGTCATTAAAGTCTAGCCTTGTTAAGTATAAGAGAGACTTTGGTTATCTTTATTTATACTAGTGTTCCCATTTGCATTTTAGTTCCCAACCGATGTGGGACTAGAAATTATGCTCTGTCATGAATTTATTGACAGTTTCACAATCAAATCCTGAAATTTAATTGTTATATATGGGTCGACTCATGTCGAGTCTTAGTCTGAGCCAAAAGAGTCGAGCCAAGCCGAGCCGAGCCGAGTACTTGTCAGCTTGCTTTCGAGCTCATGAGCCAAGCTTCCTAAGTTCAAGCTCCGGTCATTAAGGTAATCTAGCCTCATTTCATGTTCAAGCTCGGCTAGTTTACAGAATCGAGTCAAATTTGACGAGCTTGCGAGCTGCTCTGTTCATTTGCAGCCTACGTGGACTTTTTTAGCCTATGAATCCTGTGTCCGTCACTTTATCAGAATGTTGGCCGTAGTGGCTAGTAGCCACATGTAGCTGCTGCTATACCATTTTAACTATATTCGCGATGTTGTGACACACAGGTATTGGGAATAGTGGCTTAAGAAAACAACATACAGTGTAACAAGCTAGACCGTGATATACTGACCATATATCGTTAGAGCTTCTATCAGGTTTCTAAACTCTATAAATCAGATCCATTGTATTACCAAATCTGATCCAATTATTTTCTTGACCGAAAGAACCATATCCCTAACAGACTAATTTCCTCTACCATTGCCTTCTCTCTCCAACAAGCAAAGTTGACAGATGGCAAATCAACATTTACGATGATGGACAAGGGAGGCAAGAAACAAAAACGATGTTTGGCGTCGACGTTCTCTTCTTTCTCTATCTTCTAGTCTCTTTCTGATAAAGCCTCTTTGTCTCTTATATGTTAGTAACAATCTCTTTCCGATGATGACCTCTCTCTATTCTCTCTTGTTCTTTTAATCTCCACTCTCACTTTCGCTCTCCGTGACATCTCTATATCTAGTTCCTTTACATATAAGGGTGCGTTTGGTACACATAATCTTTTTTATTCTCGGAAAATATAGGATGAGAAACTAATTACCATGTTTGGGTTGGATTATAAAATTTATTTCCAGGCATTTTGAATTTCCGAGAATCCACAAATCATAAGAAACATATTCCCTACAAAATAGGTGGGTATATTTATGTCTATGGGAATAAATAGTGCACGGTCATACTCAGTCGGGTCCGGTTCAAGTTCGGATAAGGTGTCTGAGTCGGTTGGGACGGTTTCGGGTCTGATCTGAGTTGGGTTCGCAATCCGATTGGGTTAGGGTTGGATCTGGATTAGGTTGGGTCTGGTTTGGGTTCAGGTCCAGTCCGGTCGGGTTCGGGTCCAATCGATCAGGTCTTGTGGGGTCGTGTTGGGTGTCTGGTTCGGGCGAATCCTATTGGAGTGCAGGACCGAGTAAGTAAGAATCAATTTTTGTTAATAAAAAAAGAACGTGTCATTAATAGGGTTCGATCTCTAGTCTTCCAAGTGTTAGTCTACCATCATGACCAACTGGACTTAAAACTTTTGTTAGAAAGAGATGAGCACTAAATATATATTACTACAAACTAATAATGTTATTTTTTTTTTTACATATGAATCATATTCTCAGGAATATATACATGATAATATATTTTTAACATGAATTTGATTCCCTGGAATTTTTGTTCCTAGGAATGTGAAATTCCTGCCAATATTCCAATCTGTCCTAAGTGATATAAAACAATGTTATTCAAAAAATTGATTAAGAGACCGATAGTCTGATTTATTTGTGTTAATTGACCAGCTATTCCAATTACTTGCGTAATTACAATAATTGGCTAGGTGATCTAGTTAATTCTCTGAGTAATCTGATTAATTCATAACTATCTATAAACTGAGCCAGTATTCTAAAAGAACCCCGCCTCGTTACCTTAGGTGTTCACCTAGGTGTTTCAGACCCTCTATCGCCTCATTGCCTTTGGTAGCCGCTATGACTCATCTTAACTTAAATGTGATCCAATTCCTACTATATTTTTAATATGGAATCTAACCAAGTCCAATAAATTAAAGTTACGGATATTATTAAATATTTTAGAAATATTAAAAAAGAAGAGGGGTACAATAGTATTTACCCTTTGCCTTTTTCATTCTCTTATTGTGTCTGCCCTAACACATCATATCTCATCCTTACCTCTGACTATGATGTCAATTACGAGGTGACAACATGTAAGTATCTCTCAGTATCTTTCTTTATATCTCACTCTCATTATTTTCTCTCTCTCTCTCTGTTTCAAGTTTGTTGATTGAAAACTTCTTGAAGTTGATATTTAAGTCCACTTTTGTATTTAGTATACACAACAATATTTGAATGAGATGCTTACGATTTTTTAATTATACATTTGTCGTACCAATTAAAAGGAAACCACAACAAGTTAGGGCATAAACCACAAGTTTATCTTCACTTATTACAAAATACGTACCCATACTTTAGCATTAACACGCATGCCTAGGCCTTTTGGTCCTCGCCGCCTAGTGCTGCTTTAAAAACTTGGTCCCCTAATTGGAACTCCCATTTTTTCCCTAATGGATTGAGAGTTGCTGACAACTTGGCGTATCAGAAGTTTCAGTACCTACATTCTGCTTTAAAAACTTGGTCCCCTAATTGAAACTCCCATTTTTTTCCATAATGGATTGAGAGTTGCTGACAACTTGGCATATCAGAAGTTTCAGTACCTACATGTTTGTATTAACCTACCTACTGCACACTCCAAAATTTTGCCCCCGCTTCGCTGCCTTGAGGTCCCGCCTAGGCCTTTCTGGACTTTGCCGCCTCACCGCCTCGTGCCACCTTAAAAAGCTAGGACCAAGCATGTGATGGTGTGATGGAAACCGCTTAATATAACATTGGACTAAAGTATATAATAATTTCGTTCTTTAGGTATTCACAAACACTGGTTTTTTGTTGTATTAGTGTCATTTTTCTGAAAAGTCATAATGCTACATTTCATGTCTTTTTTCTTCTTAAGAATTTGCAACGTATGTATGATATTTGAATTGAATTATAACTCCATACGGTTGTTCCCATATTTCCTGTATTGTCTGCTATCTCGTCCTCTTTTCCTTTCTCTATGACAACCCTCAAGCAATATGTTGCTGCTATCCACTGTTAGGAACTTGTGTCATTTTCATGTCTTGTGTCCCATTTCTGTATCCCGTTTTGGTGATTATATTTTATCTTGCACTATACGTGACATGAAGGTTCGAAATCGTGATACAAATAGTCTTGTGTCCCATTTCTGTATCCCGTTTTGGTGATTATATTTTATCTTGCACTATACATGACATGAAGGTTCGAAATCGTGATACATATATTGTTTTGTTGGACTCTCTATGATGACTGATATACACTATTTGGGCAGTTCCACGGTTCTGAATGGGAGTATTGGGTTTTGGCACTTCAGAAAAAGTTTAGTATATCTCAATATCTCTTGCCAATCTCTCTTGCGGATATCTCAATATCTCGTGCAGTCCTATTTGCATTGGCATTACGAGATATTGACATTAGGGGATCCAAATCCTGAAAATGTTCGCTGAATCAAGTAAAAGCGAACCGGGCGTCTATGTCAGCTCATTTTGGCAAGATTTAATTAAGTTAATTTCATCTAATTTTGTATAGTTCGGCCTAAGAAGTTTCATCCAAGATTTGGAAGATTTTGGGGTCAGAACTATGCTCACCAAACTTTCCATAATTAGCTATGCATAGGAGGTTATTGGTCACTATTTATTTTATTTTGCAGGTTTTGATCAGTTCTACTCAACTAAAATAGCTACGGCTAGTACATATTATTATTGGCTAAAATTTTGATCATTGCCTCAGAGTTTAGAATTAAGGAGAAGCAATATGTAATTTCCATAATTAGCTCTGCGTTGGTCACTATTCAATTTATCATGCAGCTCCCCAAAGTTGGTTGCCTTCTGCCACCTAGAAGGGCAGTCCTCCTTTGAGCCCTAAGCAGATTAGACGGTTGCTGAGTCTGAGGCATGTTGACATATATAGAAAATAATATCCTACATTGCTCACAACAGGAGTAGCTACTCTTTGCTGCTGGCTCTATTGCCGCTCCTACCCTCTGTTCTGGCCATTCAAAATCAGACAAGCTATGTTGCACAAATACAAACATGGTACATATAATGACACGATTCGAAGACGGGATAGAAACATTTTGAGATGGTAGGTCAACAAGTATTCAAGTATGTTGCACAGATATGGTATGGAGATACGGATACGGACACCATTTCCCCATGTCCGTGCAACATAGAAAATTGATGATTGATGGGTGGGTGGGTGGATGGGTGTGTGTGGGGTTTGGGCTTTACATCCTCTAGCCCTAAACCTATCAATTTGGATTTTGTTCTCATACAAGAACCGAGCAACCTAACCTTTATAACAATGCTAATCAGATACTTATTTGACATATCTGATGACACTTGGACAACAGATGACTCTTTTGAACATTGTTGATACAATTTAGAACTACTTTGGCACAGCAAATATTATAACCTGTGACGATATAATTGTTTGTTGCAACATTTAGGCAAAGTTTTTATGGTAGATGGTTCATAATGGTCTCCTTTTGTTACAGAAATGCTGTTTGCTGTTATACCTTTCCATCATTTGTGCGACAAAAAATCTATAAGATATTCTTAGTTTTGAGAACTTATGCAAGAAAAATTAATTCTTTAGTAAAATCAACCAAAAAACAGCCTTTCTTCTGTTGGTTGAAAGGCTGACTATTCAATTATATGCATAAATCATTGCTGACTATTCAATTATATGCATATATTAATGGACTCTTACATGCACAGTAATTGGATCCAACCAGTTCTTTGAGTTTTAAGTGCAGTTTTCAAATGATTTTAACTACATAGTTACCACATTTATATCTATTTTGGAAAAATGGAATCAGGGTTCACCCAAATTCTAATAAGATATATGTTATATCAGGTACAGAAGCACTTTGTGTGGCATTCACCTCCAGTCCCTTACGATGCATTCCACATGTTAATGTACGACCTTTGGTTACGACACCACGTCATCAAGTACTGATTCAAACGGCGGTGCCTTCCATCTACGAGCATTATGACTTGTTCTGAGCCTGAGAGTGATACGACTCCAGGTATGTAAAACTTTTCGCAGGATGGCCTTCCACGTGTTTACGACAAGAAGGCTGAGCAGAAGAGGAGGAACAAGGTTTGAGGGATGCATATATCTTTTTTTCTGAGCTATCTAAAAGTGTGTATTTTGATTATCAGGAGAAAAGGGTGATATTTTGTTTTGTGCGTGTGCCCCTCCATCGTATGTTCATTCTTTTCTGACAGTATCATGCTCTTCGCAATAGATTACAACTGTTGTGAAGTGTACGAGTAGTCAGCTCTTTGTTAAAATTGTATTGAAGGGGGTGAGATAACGCTGCCCAAGTAAACAATTTGCTGACAGTTAATGGAATCAATGTTAAAAACAAGGGAGTATCTAAACTTGCTGGCCTCTCGTTTTAATTCTGCATACTTATCAGTTACAGCCCACATAAAATCTTTCATTTCTGTATTGCCAATGAAATAGGGGAAGCATTGATATATGGAATTCTGTTGTGTGTACAGATGATGAATTCCCGAGAATTTGAGGGGAATTGCAAAGTTTTTGAATATGGAAAATGCAGATTTCGAAGCTCCCAGTGTTGGTTGGATGATTTGCCATAACTTTTCCCATCTACGTCTAGACCACCTGGATTCACCAGTTGCAGTTTAAAGAACTAGCCTCAGTTACAGATAATTTTAAGATGTTGGCCCACGGTACTGCTATACTGAGCATTTCCTCTCTAGCATTAGTTGCAGATGCATCCACCTGATTTCCTTTTGTATCTAAATCTTGTCTTCGAGTTTTCTTGTGCCAGTGTAGTATGAAACTAGTGTGATTCTTGACTTCGTAGGGACCTTGACTCAATATCTTGAAGGGGAGTTGGTGGGACAAATAGTATGAAACCACTATTATTGGTGTAGTGAAACTATAAGGAACGCTTCGGGCTTTCTTATTCTGAACTTAGATCTTTGTTTGTTCCATTTTTCAAATTCAAATTCTATGAGACTAATGGATGCTTAGTAAAAAAGAAAAAGAAAAATGGACGTTCTCTTTCGAAGATCTTACACTGATGTAGATTACCGGTTGATTGGACACGCGCACACACCGAACCAAGCTACCAAGTAGTTTTGTTGACCCGAGGGCGGATTCCCCACCAACTTCGTTGACCCGGGGGCGGATTTCCCACCAGGGATAGGAGACGCCATCTCGAGGCATACCACGACCTACAGACAACACCCCTCTAGTTCTTGTACTTCATCAAACTACCATACATCGTATAAATTATGTGCGCTTGTGATAGGAAAATTATAAGGACACATAACATTTTGATCGGGGCTAGTCAAGATTAGGGCTAGCCAGGATTTGAGGAAATTTTACTCGGACTATCAAAATATTCCACCCAGGGGGCTGTCCAAATTCCACACCCCCCAAACCCCAAAAATCAATCTCATTTCTAAATTTTACTCTCTTCACAAACCCTAGTTTCTTCTTCTTCTATCCATCTTCTTCTCCACCATTTCCATTCTCACATCTCCATCAAAACCCTAGCTTTCTTCTTATCATCATCATCTTCTTCTTCTCCACCATTTCCATCATCACCATCTCCATCAAAACCCTAGTTTCCTTCTCTTTTCCAATTTTGATGGCACCCAAAAAATTAAATAAACCCTAAAATGCATGAAAATAAAGGTTAAATACTTCTTTTCTCACAAAGAATGCATGGAAATAAATCCTAAAATGCACATTTCACACTATTATCAAGATTGAAATAAACCTTAACATGTTTTTTTTATTCAGGAATTTCGACTTTAGGACTGCCAGAAATTGTGGCAGTCCTGAAAGGAACTTGTTGTACAACAAGTATCTTTCAGGACTGCCTCAATTTCTGGAAGTCCTCAATATGTCTAGGACTGCCAGAAATTGTGGTAGTCCTGCTGTAGAGCATGTCCCTTTCAGGACTGCCACAATTCCTGGCAGTCCTTATTACTTCTAGGACTGCCAGCAATTGTGGCAGTCCTGTTGTACATCGAGTCTATTTCAAGACTGCCACAATTCCTGGCAGTCCTCATTACTTTTAGGACTGCTAGCAATTGTGGCAGTCCTGTTGTACATCGAGTCTATTTCAAGACTGCCACAATTTCTGGCAGTCCTCAATACTTCTAGGACTGTCAGGAATTGTGGCAGTCCTGATATGAACTAAATTCTTCTACAACTAGGATTTCTTCCATAGTTTTCTTCTACAACTAGGATTGCATGCATAATTCTTCTATTATAAATAAAAAATTGGTTAATAGACTAATAGATTTGATAGATTTGATAACCCAATTTCTTCTACAACTAGGGTTTCATCCATAATGCCCAAACAAGAAGAAGAAAAATAAAGTAGGGTTTGGAGAAAGAGATCTGAGAAATTAGAAGAGAGCAAAAAATCAAAATAAACTAGGTTTGCAAAAATTGATGTTCTTGTTCTTGTTGTTCTTGTTCTTCTTCTTCTTGTGAGGAAAGCGAGGAGAGCAAAATAAAAAATAAAAAATTGACTTATATACTCACATGTTGGCTAGCCCTGAATAATTTTTTCAATGGCAAACTTGTAAATAAATCAAAATTTGCTTTTGGCTAGCCTTGATCAATTTCTTATGTGCCCTTATAATTTGCCTTGTGATATAGGTTTCAGAACCCAACATTCACTCCAAGATCCATATATGAGGTCGGGGATTGGACGTCGTCCTGTGTACATACCCCTACCAAGTTCAGGTAAATTTAGATCCTCCTTTAGTAACATTCTCAAAACTAGAGGCCCGCCCTTTAGATGACATACCTACTGGTTGCACTCTGCAATTCTGTAGGATAGAGCAGCTTGCGAGCTTAATTAGTACGTGTGACTATCTAATGTCAAACATAAAATCCTAGAAGTAAAGTCTATATAAATATTGAATCATACCCTACCAGCATAATAAGCACAACAGTTCATGATCATTATGAAAACAACCTAAATTGTTGAGAATCATCCTACTTCAGGGCTTTAGTACCCATCCTCGTTTTGGGCTCAGTCCAATCCTCAACAAACTTTAGTTGTTTTTGGTAATGGATAGAGAAGTAGATTTTCTTTCCAAAAATATATGAAAGGTTTTTTTATTGCGATAGTTAGCGTGCTCGCTCTAGTAAGAAACATCTCGAGATTGACAAAATTCTGGGAGAAGGTTCAATTTGTTGTCAATTAGCACCAAAAGGACAAGTCCTAGAATTAGAAAGATTGTCTCAAAAGATTGGGGATTGATAGGAGTGGAGGGTGGCTTAGGACATGAGTGATTGACTCGGCAATTCTATTTGTTATTGCTTGCCTTGTGTTTAGCTGTTGGTTGTATATGTTTCTTTTGTAGTAGCCCTCTTGTATCGTAGGTTATAGACCTACACTGTCTTTAAGAGAGTTTTTTTTTTTTTCATTTTCAAGATTTAACTAGATTTTCTTCTAGTTGTGGGTTTTTTCGATGCTGAAATTTATTAAAAATGACCAAACTTAACAATAGGATAGACGATTATTAACTCAGTATGTCGCATATTGCGAGTAGGCTGAGAGATACAAACCAATATTAATTAACTCATTATAAGAATCTTCTTCTTGACATTCTTCCATATTCCTCCAATTAAGACACAAAGTCGTGAAAAACAAAGGAGCACAACTGGGTCTCAACAAAAAAAGCATCAGAAATGATTCCCTTCGCACACACATCTGCAGCAGCACAAGCTATAAACTAAACTTGTGAAAAGCGCTTCTTAAAATAATATTTTGTATCATATTAATAAAGGACTTAAAAAAAAGGATTGACCACATTCCAGAGAATTAACTATAAATTGTAACAAGATTCAAGTATAAAAATTAGACAGTTCCACTCTCGACTATTATTGTACTATTTTCACTTTTAACTAATTTTTCAATTATTTTACTTACTCTGAATAGTGACTTGCTATATTTTTTTCATGCCTTTTCTATTTGTTAACCTATGCATCTAATACTTTGGCAAATCATTCAACGCTAACATATTAGTGTTCAAAGAGAAGACCTGAACAATTCTTCTTCCTTATAGCTTGGATCTGCTGCTGAACTTTAGCAGCCTACATGTGGAAGTGTATAGTTATGCAAGACCTAGCTGCAATCTGTCTGAATATTTAATTACAAAATAGACATCATCCTACGAACCATTTATGTATCTATCAAAAGGTCACCATGTAAAATTTTCAATAATATTGTGTCTGATATTATATATATTATTTATTTTCAAGAACTTTGATAAATCTAGCTAAATTATGATTAGTATATCTCATTATTATTGAATAATGCATGTAACATGGTCAAGTTATTAATACGAGTACTCGGATTCCGTGGTTGTTGTTTAGTGATTTGAATGAGGTGCCCTTTTGGACATGGGCGGTCAAGCAAGGGCTGGGTGGGCTCCAACCCACCAAAAAAAAAAAAACTTTTTTTTTTATATAATTTTTTATAAAAAATAAATAAAATCATATAGATTAGTACACATATAGTCCACCCTAGCCTACTCTAGTCCACCCCAATTTAATTTTCTAGTTCCACCACTGTTTATGGAGCATTCCCTTATAATTAGGTCAAAATCTACGTTTTGTTACTCATTAGGTGGGAATCTAATCCATCTAAGACGTAGTTCATGTCTATGTTTGACCTTTTTTTTCCAGAAAATAATTTTGATGAACAAAATAGTGTTAACTTGTTTATATCAAACATTTTGTTTTTTTTCCCTTCCCCAAGAATATGTAATAATGTCACTATTATGACAACGATCGGAAAGTGAAAGTTAGGGGTGAGCATTATTCGGTTTTAGACCGAAAATCGAACCGAACCGAACCGAACCGAATAAGAGATTCGGTTCGGTTTAAAAAAAATCGGTTCGGTTTCGGTTTTGAAAACATTAAAATTACTTATTCGGTTTCGGTTTCGTTTTTCGGTTTCGATTTCGGTCCAAAACCGAATATATATATATATATATATATATATATATATATATATATATATATATATATATATATATATATATATATGTATACAAAAAAAAAAAAAAAATATATATATATATATATATATATATGTATACTAAATATATATATATGTATATACTATGGCCTCGTTTGATTCGCGGAATGGAAGGAAAGGAAATCAATTCCTTGTCATTTTCTTTCTTTTGGTTATTTTCCATTGATTTTCCTTTCCGATGTTTGGAAATGTCAAGAAATTTGGAAAGGAAAGTGTTTACTTCAATGTGGGAAAGTAATTCCTTACTTGGCACTACAACAAAAAGACCTATTAATGACGCTCGACAAGGAGTTTTAATGACGGCTGATACATAAGCATTATCAAGTTGAAATATACCTTTTTTCTATGACGGTTTGGGCTAATTCTGGGCTTTTTATAACGTTTATAAAATAAAGCGTTATTAATAGTTTAGAGCGGTGGCAAACTTGTAATAAACTTTCTGTAATATATTCCATCCCCTCTCCGATTTTACTCAGAAGAACTCTCATTCTCCTTGCTCTCCTTCTGCCCCCTCTTCCCTCCTCTCCCCAAACCCTAAAATTTTCCATCTCCTCCTTTCAATCTCCCACAAACCCTAACTCTAGGTCTCACTCTAAACCCTAACTCTAGGTCTCACTCTAAGCCCTAAGCCCCCAACCCCTCCTCCCATGAACCCTAAGCCCTAAGCTCCCAACCCCTCGCTCGTCGACGGAAGCGGCGGCGGCGGGAACGATGTGGTGGGTCGAGGTTGTCCAGGCGTTGTGGCTTCGGGTTCAGAAGATCGGGGAGGTCGGTGCTCATGATGAGCGGGACGACGCTCGGTTGAGAACAGGAAGTGGAGTCGGAGGAGGGCTCGGGAAGGCGTGGGCTCGGGATCCGGTCGGGATTGTCCTCAGCACAGAAGACACGTCGGCATCGATGCTGGATCACAAATCCCATCTAGGTATCTACTCCCTCTATTTCTTTCGGTCGGTTCTGATGGAAAAATTAGGTTAATTTTCTTCTTGTAGCTATTGGATTCTTGTGAATTTAGAAAGTTTGTATTTTTTTCATCGAAATGTAATTCTTGTGATTCTGATGGAAAATTAGGTTAATTTTCGGCGGGTACGATAAGGATACGATAAGGATACGGACATTTTTGAGGGGAACAATTGAGTAGAGGTTAACTTGTCATTAGGGGTCTTTTATTTTTCCAAGTCGAAGAGGGACCAAACTCCCGATATGTCCAACACTTTTAAGGCCGTTGTGGATTCACCTACTAAGGTCTTAGTTTTGTCCACTTTAGTGTCTATCCTACTATTCCAATCATTCATTCAATCTCAAAATCTAGCGCTCATATACATTCTTGAGAGTCCATATTTAACCCTATGGTCTTTTCTTTATGTACTGAAAATTGCTAATATTGGGCACTGATACCACTATATGGACTCAATATGAATTATGAAAATCTAGCGATCATCTACATTTCTTGAGAGTCCATATTTAACCCTACGGTCTTTTCATTATGTACTGAAAATTGCTAATATTTGGCACTGATACCACTCTGATGCATAATTATGCTGAGGGGACCTAGTATATGGACTCAATACGAATTAATAAAGGCTTTGATTGTGCTGTTGTATTTTTTTTTTCCTTTAGTGTTTAAAGATGAAAGGTTCTGGACAAAATACATAGTTTGTACTAATAATTCAAGCAATTCCTAGAGACCAGGTTGCAACCTTGAGGCTTAGAAATAATCACCTAGTAGGTTCTGCATTCACGACTCAGATGTTATTTATATGCATCAAGTAACCAATTTACTATTTTCACTAAATAAGGTTTCTCTCTTAATGCTTGCTCAAGTGATGGACAATTCTCCAGAACCATCTAACTGAAAGCTTTTCCTAGTATTGAGTTAGCATTTCTCAACCAAATTTCTATTTGTTTATTTGTTTATTTGTTTCTTATCGTGCCTATGCTATCTAAACTGAATGTATGGTTATCGTTTTGATTGAGGCCGAAAACCTGTTTGCCAATTTCTAAATATACGTCTTTTCAAGAAACTTAGTTAGCTAATATCCTATTTTTTGGGGATAAAGGCTTTGTTTTTGTTGTGTAATGTCACGGAATCTTGTTCTATCTTATATGTGCCTTGTTGTAAATAGGATGTGTGTGAATACAGCTGCTATGTTAGCATCTATGTTTGCATGAATACGGATAAGGATAAGGACACAATACAGATACGGTATATACACATTTTCATATACATACAGTAGTAGTCACTAGTCGCCTGTGATGAATGAATACAGACACAGATACAAGTACATGTACCGGGTACGATAAGGATACGGACACATTTTGCCATGACTATTATCGTAATTATTATTGTGGACGATTTCCATTACTGTGTACATAATTTTTATGATCTTTCTTGATCATTTGAAAAGACTTCATTAGTATGGTTGCCTGGGGCATATTTGATTAACCTGAGACAATGCTCAAGAAGGTGAAAATGTGTATTATTTTGTTGTAGTGGATATGGGACAAATACCTGATCCCTATCATGACCTAGTTTGTTTTACTCATTTCTCTTGATATTTCATGATTAGATTTGATTTTTAGGCCTGACAATTATATGGACTGATTTGGTTTTCTCTTTTTTCTCAGGATTTCACTGGTGTTCCGGCTGTCGTTGATCTTTCATGATTATTGGTTATGTGGCCAAGTTTTGATGTGGACAATTTTGGTAGTTGTAAATATCTATATGTATTTGGATATTCTATTTTGATAATGTAATGAAGATTTGATATGTACTCTATTTTGAGAAATGTAATAAAGATGGTGATATACAATGTTAACTTTTTGGAATGTAATATATACTGTGCAGTATAGAGCATTATAAATATGCTGATTTGAATAGTATAAAGTATTATAAATGTGCTGCATTGAGCCTATACATATTATCTATTCATGACGTTTTAAAATTGTTCTGAATTGTGCACTATATATTAACTATTCATAACGTTTTTATAGAAACTATTCATGACGGTTATTTTATGACGCTTTTAAAAAACATTTATAACACCCGTTTTCATAACGGTTGCTGTGAAAAAAAAGCGTCATGGTTCGTCATTAATGACGCTTTTTAGCCATCATTAAAAGGGTTTTTTGTTGTAGTGTGGATGTATGGAATCACTTTCTCCTCTAATTTTTCTTCCATTGGGAATCACTTTCCTTTCCTCCTCAATTCCTTTGGCACCCAAACATAGAAAAATAATCACTTTTCTTTTCCAACCCGGAGATTCCGCGAACCAAACGAGGCCTATAGGTATATACTAAATATATCTAGTATATTTAGTTACTATATATATTAACCAAAAAAAGTTGTAAATGAACCGAAAAATCAAATAAGCTGAATAAACCGAAATCGAACCGATTTAATTCGGTTTGGTTTAATTCGGTTATAGACAAATTCGATTCGGTTTCGATTTTACTTATTCGGTTCGGTTGGAACCGATCTAACCGAATGCTCACCCCTAGTGAAAGTTACAGATCTTGAGAAAAAAAAATAGAATCTGGGATACAACGCAACCCACTTTTAATTGTACCTTGCTTCAACTTCTTGTCAATTATCACTATAAAAAAAGAGAAAAAAAGCTTAATTAGAGGAAAAAGAGGTGTTTTCAAAGACTGGGCATTGATAAGAGTGGTGGAGGCTGATATAGTAAAAAATGATTCCCTTTTACTTCCATCCAGCTTTCTAAGCGCCATGTCGTTTATATATGTAAGGATTCTGTAACGCCCCAGTCCCAAAATACGGAGGATCAGGAACGTAGACATGCCAGCTGTATACATACGAAGTATGCTCCAATGTATGGAAACCTCGTATGAATACATAAGCTGTAAAATACAGTAGAACCATAACTAATCTCATCCATAAGAATAAATGAATAAAAGACATCATATAAAGATAATGAATTGTCTTGATACAATATGTTGGGCGGAGACAAATCCACTATCAACAAGTAAAGAAAAAATATATAAGAAAATATATGAATTTGGCGAGCGAAGCGAAGATGATCCAAGTGCAATCACCCTCGAAGAGAATAGCGATGATCACGGCTAGAGCTAGAACACCTGCGAAAGACAATAGCACACACCTGGGAGATAACCAGGTCCTTAGAGGGATGTAACAAGACACATAATATCATGCCATATAAACGGAATAAATATTGCTCAAATAAATAAGTCAATTGAATTATAACATGGTCCAATACACACCTATTGAACTAGCGTACCATCCCCCCAACCAAACAAAGACAGGAGATGGTAAACTAATTCACGGTGACGTATCTTTCCATGCTATGAATCCAATATAGTATCCGGTCCCCAACAAGGTTCAATACCTTCTCATCGAAGTAGTAAGTCACACCTACAACCAAACAAGGACAAGATGTGACGAACTAATTCGCGACAAGTTATTATTCAAGCCACGGTCAGATACAAGTACTCAAACCAAAAGTACTCGTACCTAACGGATAAAGGTAGCCTAACCAGTCTAAGTGAATGCAGTTTTAAGAACAGTTCATGGTCGTATAACTACCGGATCAAGTCAAAAAAATACCAATGCAGTACCTCAGTAGCGAGTCACAACACCATATACTATTCCTCAGTATCGAGCGAGTCTATAGCATATAGTCTACCTATCGTTCCTCAGTAGCGAGCGAGTCTACGATAGATAGGGTGGTAGTCAACTTCCAATCATGTTCTCCCCTGCCCAATGCCAACTCATAACTGCTAAGTCTTCTAGCATGTAATTCTATTAGCAGTTATTTCCTAACGTACGACTTATACGTACTGGTGGTCCGCCAATCATGCATGTCCGCGTCCTATATGTGACTCACAACAATGTGGTATAATTGTGTCAAGGTCTATGAATGCAACACACAATGTGGTCCCTTAAATCTAGGTTTAATGTGTAAGAAAAATAATACATAGCAGGAGAATATAAATGAACAATACGTTCTAATAGGTTATGCCATGTATCACAGTTTATTTTGCATACAAAAATAATAAACAATGGATGAAATATAAGCTAAATAAATAAACAGTAAATGGCAAGTGTCTTGCCTGAGGTCCTTGCTGGTGAAATCGACAATCCCGTTGGGTACAGAATTGTCACAGGGCTACACAAGATGAACTCAAACGATGTGACAAACTTCTAAAATAAAAACCAAAAATAAAATATTCTGAATTTTTTTTAGGAAAAATATATGATATGTATTTTTCTGTCAGTATTCCGAAACTTCAAACGGATCGTGATTCTGATTCCTGGTTCTCCCAGAATCTCAAAAATACTAAAACGTGTCAGATTTTAGACCACTGACACTCCACAAAATTTTCCAGAAAATTAAGTTCCGAATTTATGAAAATAAAATTTATATTCAAAAAATATACCTCAATATGATCCCAACAAAAAAAATTGGAGGTCAAAAGGAGTCCGGAGTTGGGAGTTATGGTCATTCGAAGTTGCTACAACCTTTGAAAATTGAGGCTGAATTTATGACAAAAAAAGAGAGAAATTTTGACAAGGATGGTTTGAAAGATGATTTGTGGTGAAAATAATATGGAGGAGTACCTGCCTATTTATAGGATGTGGGAATTCCCAATTAGATAAGAATTATGATTCCTTTAAACCCAATTTAGATATTTCCTAATTTAATTTAAAAGCAATCAAATCCAAATCAAATCCAAATCCAAATATAATTTAAATCAAATCAAATTCTCTTAGTTTAAAATTAAATCAATTAAATCCAATCTCAATTATAGATATTAATTTAATCTATTTAAATAAATCCAAAAATCAAATCAAGATTCAAATGGCCACAATAACTTCCAAATATATTTTTCAAAATATCAGTAATAATAATTTCAAAAATAATAATTATTTTTAAATATCTTTTTGAATAATAAAATATTAATATTAATAAATCTCGAAAATTATATTTTTATTTAAAATAGACTAATAAATAATTACGAAATATATATATGCACAAATATTCTTTACATAATTATGCTTTTCCTAGTATACAATAAAATATTATTTATGATTAATAACTGCTAAAAACAAAAAGGCTTTTTATAGCAAGAATAATAATTATATAATATTTTGAAAGTGTATAATAAAATAGAAAAAATATTTTTCTAAAATATGTACGCTCGCACATATTCGCACTTGACGAGCAACTACGAAAAATAAAATTTCGTGCGCGACGTATAATACGACTATGCGACGTACAATACAAAATTTTAAATCAGTACCAAATTTAATAATAAAAAAATAGTAGAAAATTTAGGGGTTTTATATCCTACCCAACTTAAACGAATTTCGTCCTCGAAATTAAGAATTAGGAGGGGGTGAGAAGGCACAACAGTAGATAGGAGGGTTCAAAGAAGTTTATATGGTCGTAGTCTAGGTTGAGGGTATGATTAAGAGACGATTGTAATCACTCTTAAATTCAAGTGATTAGAAAGTCAAGATTATAAATTTAGTGTCGAGGGAAAGGTCGAGTAGTTCAAGACAAAGATATGGTTACATTGGGTGGTAATGGTCATGGTGATAGGACAGTTAGAGGAGTTTTAGTACGACGCTTTCGTCCTTCTAAAATAGGTGAAGGCGAACGCAATATAGAGTTCGAAGGAGGCGTTATCGAATATGAATACATGGTTCAAAGGCGACCGAATAATTCAAAAGGAGTTGTCAAGGCAGTCGCAGATGGGACTCTAGAGGACAAGTTTAGCTATGTCCCCATCTACGTAGAACGATAGATAAAAGCGAACTAAAGTGCATTAGGTTGATCAGACCATCATGCACCGGTTCTGATTAGACCATATGTTAGTGGGTGCACCCAATAAAATATGTCATAATCAAGCTTGATAACGAAATAAGCTTGCAAAACTGAAGCTACATTAGCAGCATGAGATAGTCAAAATATGAGCAAGGGAGGTTCTGATGAAGGAATTTTAAATAGTCCAAGATCTTTTAAAATCAAGGCTCGTCCGAAGTTTGGGCCTATATAGTTGTTTGGGTTGACTAGCTAAGTTAGGGTCCTCTGAACTTATAGTCTAAGCAAACTTATCAACATGGGTCACAGGGACAAAGGCTTTGTTGGGCCGTGAGGTATTCTACCCAACTTACAAGAGTGAAACTAGTAATGGGATGGGACCATGGGTCAAGCAACCAAGATAAAGTACAACGCTAAGCATTAAGGAATTTAAGTAGAACAAAATCACATATTGGGTCGAAAGAATTGAGTCGAGGTTGAATCCTTATCCGTGGTCGAAAATTATCATGGTAAAGATTATAGTTTGGCCATTTTGACCATAAGGTCATATCAAGAAATAGAGTACAAGGAGATGGGTTTTGGTGGGACATGATATATCTACATGAAGGTGGACTTGTCTAGGTCTTACATATAAAATTTGTTGGAAGAAAAAGTCTAGTATTGTGCCCCAAATATCCAAGTCACAGTAAGGGACGCCAAAAGATCAAAAAAATAGAAAGTGAGAGTTCACAAGGTGATAATTAATGCACAAAATAAAGAAGATCAAGTTAAAGCATGAAATAAAATTAATTAAAGAATCCATAAAAAAATTAATTTAGGAACACAATTCCGGAGAGAAGATAGTCTCCTAGATGAATATAGTTAAGGAGCCATTAACTCAGTATTCAAATTGCAATTGGGTTAAAAGGTCGCAATTAAAAGATCTAGAATTGAAGAAAGCTCGCATAAGTCGAGGTAGAAATACAGTCACATAGCTGGGTAGATGACTAACAACACTTGTGTATATACTACTATCATGGTCATAGGTGACATGTCAATTAGTATGGAATACTCAGTAGGGTTATCTTGGGGCCTACCATTAAAATTTAACTCTAGTTTCCTTCAAAAGTTTCAAAATTAAACTTTCAAAAATAACCCACCAAAATTTGTATTCACTCCAAGCCGTTCAAATTCATCATAAAAATTTTAAATCACTCTCATAAATCTTAAAGCAAAATTTTATCATGTTACTACTAACCTTTTCTAAAATTAACGTTTAAATTCAACTATTTAACTCAAGAGTTCATAATTTACGAATCCATAAAAATTCCACAATCAATCAAAAATTTAACACTCTAAAATTTTCCAATAACTCATAATAAAACTCTTAGCATATTAAAAGAAATCTAAAAATTATGCTCAATGCTCTCATCAATTTTAACTTCTATTCATGCTAAGTTATTTCAACAAAATCACAACTTTTAAATGGTAACTTCCTTTAATCAATCAAAATAACTTTCCATCACATCCTTCGAAATTCTCCCAAAATTTTTAATATTAGCAATCCCACATTAAACTAAATTTTCAAATAACCTTATTAGTCAGAATCTTTTTTTTCTTTTTTTTTTTTTACCAAAATCTAAATAGATTTGTAAATCCTCAATCATAGGACACCATTTAAAATAAAATTTCTCAAAATCGTTTCCATAACTTTCAAATATTTTAAACCAAAATTCGCCATCAGTACTTCCACTTAAAATTCAAAATTTACTAAACACGAAAATCGCAAGTTATATAGCTCAAATTTAAATAATTGCTACGACCATTTTTAAAAGCTAAGATTATTTTCAAACCAAATTTATAACCGTTCAAAGGTGTATAACCATACTCCAATAAATCATAAACATCAAAACTCGAAAATCAAATAAATTTTATATTTGTTCAAAGATGTATATCTATCACCCAAAAATTATAAATATCACAACTCGAAAAGCAAATCAATTTTATATTTGTTCAAAGATGTATAGCTATAACCCCATAAATCATAAATATCAAAACTCAAAAATCCAATCAATTTCTTAAATCAAGTATGAAATTCTATAAATCCTCAAGTGTTTACTATTAGAAATCTCAAGATAAAAACCTTCCTTGGTAGTATCCTACTTTACAAATTACTAATCATCAATTCACACAAAAAAACCCTTTTTAACTCAATTAGTCTTGAATGTATTCCAATTGCCAATATAATCATTCTAGCCATGTGTTTGACCTATGAGCATATACTACTGTAGTCATCTTCCTAGTTGATACTAAGCACGAAAATATGAATCGACGGTAGAAAGGAATCAAGCAAGATGCAGTTCAAGGAAGTCGAACGAGAGTTCGAAATTTGAAGCCAAGGGAAGAGGTCAAGCTGTATGGATGAGATTCCTAGATTCTAATCCTATGTTGCAGGCTCACATCGGTACAATTACGTAACCGAAATGACAAATTCGACCTGCATGGGCCACCACAAAAACATGTAACGCCCCAGTCCCAAAATACGAAGGATTATGAACGTAGACATGCCAGCTGTATACATACGAAGTATGCTCCAATGTATGGAAATCTTGTATGAATACATAAGCTGTAAAATGCAGTAGAACCATAACTAATATCATCCACAAGAATAAATGAATAAAAGACATCATATAAAGATAATGAATTATCTTGATACAATATGTTGGGCGGAGGCAAATCCACTACCAACAAGTAAAGGAAAAATACATAAGAAAAGATATGAATTTGGCGAGCGAAGCGAAGACGATCCAAGTGCAATCACCCTCGAAGAGAATAGCGATGATCACGGCTAGATCTAGAACACCTGCGAAAGACAATAGCACACACCTGGAGAGATAACCAGGTCCTCAGAGGGACGTAACAAGACACATAATATCATGCTATATAAACGGAATAAATATTGCTCAAATAAATAAGTCAATTGAATTATAACATGGTCCAATACACACCTATTGAACTAGCGTACCATCCCCCCAACCAAACAAGGACATGAGATGGTAAACTAATTCACGATGACGTATCTTTCCATGCTATAAATCCAATATGGTATCCGGACCACAACAAGGTTCAATACCTTCTCATCGAAGTAGTAAGTCACACCTACAACCAAACAAGGACAAGATGTGACGAACAAATCTGCGATAAGTTATTGTTCCAAGCCACGGTCAGATACAAGTATTCAAACCAAAAGTACTCGTACCTAACGGATAAATGTAGCCTAACCAGTCTAAGTGAATGCAGTTTTAAGAACAGTTCATGGTCGCATGACTACCGGGTCAAGTCAAGAAAATACCAATACAGTACCTCAGTAGCGAGTCACAACACCATATACTATTCCTCAGTATCAAGCGAGTCTATAGCATATAGTCTACCTATCGTTCCTCATTAGCGAGCGAGTCTACGATAGATAGGGTGGTAGTCAACTTCCAATCATGTTCTCCCCGCCCAATGCCAACTCATAACTGCTAAGTCTTCTAGCATGCAATTCTATTTGCAGTTATTTCCTAATGCCCGGCTTATACGTACTGGTGGCCAGCCAATCACGCATGTTCGCATCCTATATGTGACTCACAACAACGTGGTATAATTGTGTCAAGGTCTATGAATGCAACAAACAAGGTGGTCCCTTAAATCTAGGTTTAATGTGTAAGAAAAATAATACATAGCAGGAGAATATAAATGAACAGTAAGTTCTAACAGGTTATGCCATATATCACAATTTATTTTGCATAAAAAATAATGAATAATGCATGAAATATGAGCTAAATAAATAAACGGTAAATGGCAAGATGTCATGCCTGAGGTCCTTGCTGGTGAAACCGACAATCCCGTTGGGTACAGAATAGTCACAGGGCTACACAAGATGAACTCGGACGATGTGACAAACTTCTAAAATAAAAACCAAAAATAAAATATTCTAAATTTTTTTAGGAAAAATATATGATATGTATTTTTCTGTCAGTATTTCGAAACTTCAAACGGATCGTGATTCTGATTCCTGGTTCTCTCATAATCTCAAAAACACTAAAACGTGTCAGATTTCGGACCACTGACACTCCATAAATTTTCCAGAAAATTAAGTTCCGAATTTATGAAAATAAAATTTACATTCAGAAAATATACCTCAATACGATTCCAACAAAAAAAGGAGTCCGGAGTTGGGAGTTATGGTCATTCGAAGTTGCTACAACCTTTGAAAATTGAGGGTGAATTTATGACAAAAAAGAGAGAAATTTTGACAAGGATGGTTTGAAAGATGATTTGTGGTGAAAATAATATGGAGGAGTACCTGCCTATTTATAGGATGTGGGAATTTCCAATTAGATAAGAATTAGGATTCCTTTAAACCCAATTTAGATATTTCCTAATTTAATTTAAAAGCAATCAAATCTAAATCAAATCCAAATCCAAATCCAAATCTAATTTAAATCAAATCAAATACTCTTAGTTTAAAATCAAATCAATTAAATCCAATCTCAATTATAGATATTAATTTAATCTATTTAAATAAATCTAAAAATCAAATCAAGATTCAAATGGCCACAATAACTTCCAAATATATTTTTCAAAATACCAATAATAATAATTTCAAAAATAATAATTATTTTTAAATATCTTTTTGAATAATAAATATTAATATTAATAAATCTCAAAAATTATATTTTTATTTAAAATAGACTAATAAATAATTACGAAATATATGTATTCACAAATATTCTTTACATAATTATGCTTTTCCTAGTATACAGTAAAATATTATTTATGATTAATAACTGCTAAAAACAAAAAGACTTTTTATAGCAAGAATAATAATTATATAATATTTTGAAAGTGTATAATAAAATAGAAAAAATATTTTTCTAAAATATGTACGCTCGCACATATTCGCACTTGACGAGCAACTACGAAAAATAAAATTTCGTGCACGACGTATAATACGACTATACGACGTACAATACAAAATTTTAAATCAGTACCAAATTTAATAATAAAGAAAATAGTAGAAAATTTAGGGGTTTTACAGATTCTATTAGGCCCGGTCCTGAGTTCATGGAGGTCCATGACAAACTTTTAAAATAAAGGCCCCTATATATAATATAAAAAATATCAAAAAAAAATATAATTCAGGATTAAACTTAGTATACAAGTCTAAAGTACTAATCACTACACCACAATAACTTTATGTCTAAAAGGCCTAGGGTATATACTAGTTGTATTTGCGATACAAAATTATTAACATATTTATTTTTAAACTAATTTTTTGGGCTCCTCATGATCTGTGGGCCCTGGGCGGTCGCCCTGGACCAGGGCCGGTTTTGGATTCGGTTGAGAATCGAACACGTTCTACAAGCACTCCAATATCGTGTCTGAGACGTTGTCGTTGCAGAAACTTAGGCGCCCTCTTGAAATAACTACCCCCCGTCTAATGAATACCAAGTACAGATAAAGACAAGTATATATGGTGACTACGTTACATGAAAAAAATCATAATCTATATAACTCAGATGAATTTACAAGATTGACAAAAAATCAATGTTGAACCCTTTGTCCTAATAGATTCAACATTCTCACCACACTCAAGAAGAAACGACATCGATTACAATAAAAACACTCACCAACCCTTATCAATTTCCATAACAGAAGTTGACTTCTCGATCAGATCTTCTTCTTCCTTCTATCTTGTATGGTGAAGTCCTAAGAGTAAAGTACAGACTTTCTCTTATATCTCTTGTGGACGAGCATCCCGAATATCAACTTTGTGCTAATTAACCTTTGTGCCTCCACCCTCACCCCATATATATATCATGAGAAAATCATATTCTATAGTTCATAATAGGATTTCCTATATCTATACTACTATATAATAATAAAAGTTGACTTCACTGTGAATTTTTGCTTCCAAAAATGTCACGTCCCAATCCCAATAAACGTAGGACTATTTGCGAAAATAACAAATTTCCAAAAAAACTAGTTTACAAACTAAGAAAGAAAAGTACAAAGGTACAATTTGATTATAGGAAAATACAACTGTAGGAATCTGATCAGAAGACGATCACTTTATCCCTTGGACGATGCGATGTCGAAGAAGAAAACCTTTGGAGAGTGCTGCAGCAACTTAGTCAGAAGATTATGATCATTAGTGATGACTGAGAAGTGTTTTGGAACTCTATCTATAGAGTTTTGAGATAACTGTCAGACAATTACCCTGGTTGGCGCACACTTGCAATTGGTGCATCATTATCCATTTGTGCAAACGGTTGGTTTAACTGCTTGGGACGCATGGCATTCTGTGAGAGAGATGCACTTGGTCATGGACAGTGTCATGCATGCCACGTTATCTAACTGCTTCTAGATGAAAATCGATTAAGTGGCGCCAAATGATAAGTGGCGCTTGGCACAATTTACTGATTGGCGCCATCTGCTTCATATAGAATATATAGGAAGTGATTATCTCACGCCAAATGATAAAAGCACGAGACAACTGTCAGTCATTATGACAAAATCTGACACAATCTTCTCGAGCGCCGCGCACTCGAGATTCGAAAGAATTTTTGTCGACTGATGTGTTGTCAGTCATTATGACTAGCGCCTGAGCTTCTCGAGAAGCTTGCCACGTGGTCAGCCAGCGCTATTTAAAGTCCAGCGCCATTTGATGATCGACGCTATTTGATATCCAGTGCTATTTAATTAATAACTTCTGGCGCTATTTGTAAGTAGCACGATACATTCTTTTTTAGTAGTTTTTAGCTTCTACAAGACCCCCTTCAAAGTTTTTAAATTTTAAATTTTTAAAATTTGAAATACTTTGAATAAGAAGCAGCTTCATGCGTTTCACGCACCTCAGAAGTTTAACTGACCCCGAGTTTCACGCGCAATTTGCGCAGCCATTATGCTTAATTCTGGCTATAAATATCTTTGAGGAGAGAGAGATAAAAACTTTTACTCTAAAAACTTCTCTTTCTGAGCTCTTCATCTTCTTCTTCCTGACGTTCAAAGTTCTTTGTTCATCATTAATGGCTCCAAAGAAGTCGGCTGCGGACAAAGATAAGGGGATCGCTGGAGCTCCACCACGTACGTCGCTGTAACACCCAGTTCTCCAAATGAGGATGATTTTAAACTTTTGTAATTATAATTATTTATTTATTGATATTTATATCACATTATGAATTTTGGTGATTTTTAATCAATTTAAAACAGTTTTAAGTCATAACTTGTGATTTTGATGTGCTGCTAGTGAAACCCTAGAAACTGCATGACCTAGAGAATTACCATGGCCAAGGAGGCCTAGCCATGTGATTAGGATGATTATTTGTGACTTTCTAGCCTAGGGATATTTTGGTCATTTTTGACTTATTTGATGAAAATGAATTTTGGTTGATTATTATAGTGCTAATTACTTTATTAGAGACTAACCTAGTTTTGACCTAACCTAGATGCTAATGATGTTCATGGAGGCTTAGTTAGAGGGTTAGAGACTTAATGGCTAAGTTAGATTAATATCTAGATATTTATGGGTAGATATTTTAGTTAGATATTTGTGTAGAGAACCTACTTTCAATGTGAGCCCTTAGATGCGCTAGAAATTGGTCGAAAAACCTTAGCCACTCATCTAAAACCCTAACCCTAGCCTTTACAACACCTATCATAGCCTCCTTCCCTTATTTAATTATATATCCCAAAATTCTTGCCTCTTTTTTCATCTCTACAAAGAACCCTAACTTTGTTCTTCCCCAAACCTTCACCATTTCTTCATTTCTCCATCAAATTAGACCAAATCAATTGTATCATCATCCCCAACAGTAAAGGATGCTAAAGGAGGCTAGCTAGCAAGGATTCGACGTAAATCGACCATTTCATTTGAAGAAGAACACCTTCCCTTTCTCATTTTTCATTGAGATTTTCTCTCAATAGGTAAATGCCATAAAACCTATTTAAATTTTAGTTTCTTTCCATAGATGCATTCATTTAGGGTTCCCCTAGGTGTAGCCTAAGTTTGGTAGGAATTCGTGTCTATTTCGTGTCCGTATCAAACACGTATCGGTATTTTTGAATAAGTGTTTGGTGAAATGCCACATAGGAAATTATTTTAGTAATTTTTAAAACTAATTGAACAAATTTGTAGCCCTATGCATATGCTTTGGATTTTGTGTGGACTGAGTCAATTTTCGTGTCTTATCTGTGTCCAAAATGGACACGAACACATTGCACGAGCAACCGCGCGCGTGCCCTGCTGCTCGGGGGTGTTTTCTCGCAGCACAGGCCATGTGGTCGCATGCCACTTGGCATGGACGTGGGGGCCACGACTGACAAGTCATCCCCCAAGTTCCAGAGCTATTCGTGTCATGTCGGATATGCTGTGACACGTGCACGTATTTTTGCCTACACTGGTTCAGGCAAAAAATGTGTACTGATACGGTATTCGTATTGAGTGTACGCATGTCGTGGACACGTTGCAGACACTCGAGCGTGTATCCCTATCATTAGCGAACCTATGTACACGAGCACGAGGCTCTAGGATGGACACACGAGTCCCTATACCCTTCGACACCTCAGCATGACACTTGGTTCACTGCTTGTGCACTGTTTCACTGATACTTGCTATTTTGAGATTTTGACACTGTTTATATGAGATTTTTGGACACGTGGACACACCTAGGATGGACACCTACCTGATAGACACCCTGCACATTTGATTTAGGTATTTGTGATTCAAATTGGGTGTTGGTTTTGGGTTCATCCATGATTACTAAACTGTGTTCCAGATTTGGGATATTTTGAATAGGTTTTGATTTGGGTTTTTGAAATTGAATATATTCATTGATGTGTGATTTGATTTAGGAGTTAAGATTTGATTCTGTAACTGAGTATCGACATGAGAACATGAACTGAAAATGATATGTATGTAAACCTGAGAATAGGAATGAGAGTGATGTTATATGTTAATGTTAAACTGATATTTAGTTGATAACAAAACTACTGTAAACTGAGATCAGTGAACTTGTAATTGGAAACCTGAGTAGAGCCTCATGTGAATGATTTATTTGAACTTGAGTTTCTAATATATTAACCTGAGATGGAATTGGGAATACGGAGATTTGTATTTGGTTAAAACCTAAGACACACACACATGTACACTGTTTCAATAAAAACCTGAGAACATTCCATACCACTCCCACCTAGCAGCATACACACACACAGTGACTAAAAACCCACACACACTCTCATCATATACACACACACCCACACATACTAAACCTTTACTGTCTATACTCCTAACATACACACACATGTGTACCTTCACTGTCTATACTCCTAATATACACACACATGTGTACCCCCCCTTTTTTTTCTTTCTGAAAACTGAAATAAAACCCCCTATATGCTATCCTACTGTTCAAAAGACAGAGCCTTAAAACCTGAGAATTTCCTATAGATATGCTACTGCTCTCTTGTTTTCCTGACGTAAGACACCTACACACATCTGTGCATGCCTCATCTAGTCCCCCTCTCTATCTCTTTTTATATATATATATATGACGTATATATGTATGTATGTACCTATGTATGTATGTACCTATGTATGTAGGTATATAAATATGCATGTATATACCTATCTATATATGTACCTATGTATCTATCTATGAATGTATGTATGCATATATGTATAAATGCAATGATAAAAGCATTTAGATATAATGATATGTAATACATGAATGCATGAATATGTAATGTAGGTTGCATTCATATATGTTTATGTATATATTGTAATGAATATATGCATATAGGCAATGTAATGCAATGAAACATGATGTAATGTAATGTGTATGATACAATGTAGGATGCAATGTATATCGGCATGTATGAATGGAAATGTATACAAGTATCTATGTATATACCTATGTATGAATGTATGTAAATATGCATGTATGTATGTAAATATGTATGTATGTATGTATGTACGCATATATGAATGCATGAGTGTAATGTGTGCATGAATCAAATGTGTATATAGTGATAACATGTATGTATAAATTAATGCATGTATGTAACTTAGCCTATGTGTATGTGCATATATGTATATATGGGGTATATGCATATATATAAATGTGTGTTGCCCTGTGACCTTGTGATTGTGCTTGGATGCTAGTCTGGACTTAGTTAGGCCTAGTGAGACTTGATTGGACTAGGATTGGCCTAGTTGACCTAGTTTGACTAGTGTAATTGACTGTAGTTGACCAAGAGTTGACTTTGACCTAGATTGACCTAGAAATCATGTAGATTGCATCGTAATGTTCTATATTATCATTCTGGACATGTCATAACCAATATTGCTCTATTTTGGATATTGTGACTCCGGTGCAGACATCTGACATTACACTACTCTTTTCAGAGTGTCAGGTGAGTACATTCTTTTATAGTTCTCTCATTTACTTGTCAATTACTGTACTTTAGTTCTAGTTAGTTCTATGTGATTCTCTGTTACAACACGTATGGATATTTCTGGATTTATGTATGCGACACACATACCATCTTGTCTGGCCTCTATTACTAGAATCATTACTGGTGTTATCATGTTTGACTGGACTCATCTCGATTCTCGTATCGAATTCTGGATTCACTTGTATTGCGGGACGGGGAAATATTGAGTAAGACATGTAGACATACCCCAAAATCTGGAATCTCCAAACTGGAATATACTGGAAGCATAGCCATCCTTCGCCTAATCAGTGAGTGATGTGCCTGATACCTACAGCCGTTTACATGTCGATCTCGGTATTTTAAAACACACTGTTAGAATATAGCTGGTCTCACCTGGATTCTTGATCTCTGACTAGAATCATTTTGTACTGGATTCATCTTGTATTAGATTCATCTCATACTGGATTTACATTGAATTTACACTTGTCTTACATTTACTGTCTGGACTTATCATGTTACTCTAGTTCAGCTAGAATCTTCTTTTACAATCTTTATTGCTATGATTCTTCTCTTGTTTTAGTTACCTTACTTACCTTGTATCATAACTGTTTCTCTATACCATCATCTGAATATAAACTACCATGTTCATAAATAAAATTATCTATAACTGCTTTATAGTTCTCTGTCATTTACTTGGCTTTTCTAGATGAGTTGTGCTCGTTTCTGTCCTGACTGGACCTGTTGAAAATATTACAGATGATTGCCCTGAGGACATTTTCCCTACTTGCCGTGGAGCAGGAGATGGCTTAGCTACCTATGGCCCCGACACTCAGGAGTGATCGGAAGACTAGCTAGTGGACTTGGTTTAGTTTTTACGTTTTAGAACTTGAATTGTAATAAGTTGAGATATTGTTTTATTTTGAGATTATTATTATTTAGTAGTTGGTTTGGTTGTTATTTAGTCTTAGTTATAAACTTCTGTGTTATCATATCATGCTTAGCCAGTGATTGAGATTTTATTATATCTATACTTGTCCTCCGTTCGGAGTTGAGATTTTGATAAGTATATTATATAATTGCGTGAGTTGTTATTTAAATAGTGACCTAGAATAGCGTTTTACCGCCGACACTGCGGCGTAGGCTGGGCGCTGTTACGTACTCATACCCTCACAGTGGGTGCGGGTCGTGACACATTTTTAGTGGTGGCCCATGTAGGTCGAGAGTCGCATTAGTACGATGTCGTGGTAGTACAACGATTAGTTGTACTATTGTGCGTCTGCGATAGAAACTAAGAAATAGGCTTTAGCAGAGAGATTACTCAATCATAGTTAGGACTACTTGAGAAGATTCCTGGGATGACCCTTGAGAATCTCATTATAAACTATCTTGAAATTCGATTTCGACAGTTTCTGTCTACTTCCTTGTTCATCGTTGAATTTGATTCTTGGTATTCATTATTGACTTGATTTTCTACCAAGATAACATTATGGTCTAGGTTGCCTCAGTCATGGAATCTAGAGTCATCTACAGCCATATTAGCTGGTTTGGCCATGAGATAGAGTCTGGTTTTGGATGTATTTCTCGGGTGTGAAAATTTAAAGTTTTCGCAGCCAGGCTAGCGGCAATGCAAAAATTTTGAATACCATGATTTTAGAGGTATGTACCTTAGTTGAGGACTCTATGGATTATTGCTGTTGTACTTACTGGCGTAACGAGGATTCTGGTAACATGGTTTTGGATAGACGGGTATGATTATCAGATTTCAGAATAGATACCATATAGATGGTGCCCTAGTATGATGGAATGGAATATTAGTATGGATGTTACTTGAGTATCATGGATTAGATAGAGGGAGTTAGGCCACTTGTAGCGTAGCACCGTGCCCCGCACCATCAGAGGGATATACCCCAGAGGGGCAGGAATTTTGTGCTGTCAGTCGAGTAGACCGATCGACGCTACGGGTGACAGATTAGCAGGTCTGTCTTTTCTGTTCTTCTTTCCATCTTGTTGTGTGATTCCATTAGTCCCTGTCAGGATGTTTTGTGCTGTGATAGATAGTATAGTGACCCTGATCAAGACCGTGATATCACGACCTGTAGGACCATAATTTGCATGTTTTAGATATAGTTTTCTCGACCTTGATTGAATTGGGGGTTTGACCTAGTAGTCACGACCCGCTCCCGAATAATCGGACACGAGTCGGACACGTCCAGCCTTCATTGTTAGACAAAATGAAGTAAGCTGTACCAAAAGCTAGAGAAATCTAACCAGATAATCAAGGCAAGTAAAAATCACAGCATCTATAACGTATCCCAGAAAGATCACCATAATCCACAAATCCAGATATCATAATGTACCAGAATCAACAGGAATGAAAAGTGCAATGAACTCTAAAGTCAATATCTAGAAGTAAAGCTAAGTAGTCTAAACCTGAAGCCTCAAGCTAAGTCTCATCCTGCTCAGCTAATATCCTGGGCTCTGGCCCATAGAGTAGAACAATATCCTGCAAGCACCTGCAACATATCCTAGTTAGGAGCGGAGCTAAGTATATCCAAGGAAATGAATATGAACATCATGGTATGAATCAAGAAACAGAAAATATATATATAGAACAAGAAATGAGATAAGACATAAAACTGAGCAGGAATACTGAAAGTAAATACAGGAAACATGGTAAGAGTCCTGAACATGAAATACAATCCTGAACATGAAGTACAACCTAAATCATGAAATACAACCTGAACATGAAATACAACCATGAATCCTGAAATACAACCTGAATCCTGACATGTGCAATAATAAAATACATCTAGATTGTGATCGGCTTGGGTAGATGCAATGAACATGAAATGGTACGGCTTTGGTCCCGCGTGCACGGTACGGAACCCAAGCTATTCACATGAGTAGTAACAGGGTTTGATCACATATCTACAGTATTTCCCCTCCCAGACACAAGTAATATATGAAACATGGAACCAGACAATATCGTGATACATCATGTCAATCATGGAGATTCAAGAATGAACATGCAAGACATGAGAAATGAACATATCCGAGGAGAATACTTGCCTTGCTCCGGGTGATCGAGAAAGGGTAGTAGAGTTGGGAATCCTCCTGTTTTAGATACAAGTTGATTAATATGGAGTAACTACTATAAATTTCTATGAGTCTAATTATCTAACTTACCAAAACTCTTCCTGTCTAACATCTTAAAATTAAAAGTAATTGGATGAGGGAAATCATGTAATGATAGTCATCAATCACATAGTGGACTAGCATTAGTTAATTAATTAACAAACCTTGAAATTGCTTCCTACTGTTTAAGACTCAAAAGATTGTTAGTAGCCAAAATTTAATAGAGTGAAACCAAGTTTGGAATGTTGGTCATATCCCAAAACATTACATATGGCCATAACAAGGACTGCTATTTAATCAAAACTTAAATTCTAAATCCCCTGCTTCCATGCCAGAGTATCCCATTCCCAGGAGCTGACTGCTAACTTTCCGGTCAAAAATATATCCAAGATTCCCAGTCCTATCCTCCTCTAAACTGCCATTATCAACACAACACCTTCATAACCAATCAATCCTTGATCCCCTTCATTCTTAAACTTGTAATCTCCTCAACCGAGTTGAGTAACTGCCAACATCCCTTCCATCCTCAGCGCTTCACAGTGTTAATCCCGAACATGATTGGATAATCACCAATCCTTCATTCTGCTCAGTACCAACTGACTTACTGAACAGTGGTTTAATTCACAAATGGACTGATAACTCAGTCCTGATATGGTGTTGGACTGTTGGACCCATTAAGTACTGGCAGTAACAGGAACATATCCTAATTCCATGAATTCAAGTATGAATCCAACCTGCACAAGCAGGGACTCACAGATGACAGAGTCTTCATGCCCATATACATGGTTCAGTTATGATAGAAATTCAAACACAAAACCCACTCATCTAACAGCCTTAGTAGGACTGTTATTTACAGTTACAAATAGTCTAATAGAATTCAACATTCAGTTCCCTTCCTCAATGCCACATTAGGACATAACAGTTCCCCACCAATATCAACGGTTATGTATTAAACCAATTATCAGTCCTATAGTTCATTCTCAGTTTTGAGAAGACCAACTTCTAATTAGAATTTGTGTTCTCAGTCCTTAATAGAACTGAGATCGAATCAATCCAATTGTACTCAATATCAGCCCAAAAATGTGAAATCATTATTAATCCAAATGTGAAATCAAGTATCATTAAAAATGTATACTTCAAATACCATTCTCAGGTTCCAGGAATCAACCTCAACTAGGAATACTGCAACCCTCCTAATTATGATACTAGCACAACAATCTACAACTATAACTCAACATAGGGAATGAACTCCTTTAAAACAAAAATAAGAATGATTGAAATAAATCCCAAGCAATCTACTTATTCTCAGAACAGAGATAACTTTTAGTGATTGAAGGAACAATTAAATTCAACCTTAAATACTGTCTCGAACACAAGGTGAAGGTAATGTATGTTCATAAATTTGTACTAAGCTAACCACGTCCAGGACTGAACATCATCTCTGTTTCCCACAGTTCCTCACTGAGGATCATAGCCTCCATTCAATCCACAAAACAGAACATAAGTACCAGTCCTGTGTAGTATCAGTCCAAAATCAGGACATCCCCCAGTCTTGTTCCAGTCCAGGTCTCATTACTATCATAAAAAAAATCAAGAAATTCTATTACTAACATCTCAGGAAATCACATCTCAGGAAAATCTCATGTCTAACATCTCAGTTCTACACAATATACAAAGGAGGTTTCAGTCTCCTAAGGGTTATAAAGTTTTTAATATAAGTACCATATTGTCTGTAATTTTAGAGTAAGTAGGCTGTCATATACACTGATAAATGATGGGTTCAATCTAACCACTGATCTTCTTAACCCTTAACCCAAGCTCGAAACCATTTAACCTGCTAATCAGCTACCCAGTTCAAGAACCTGGAAAACTTAGGACAGATAAACTCTTCAATGATCACAAGATGCATACATAAAAATCCTTAGATTAGGTATCCTGAACTGGAGTTGGTTCTCAATTAGACAAAGTAACAATTCACTAATTGAACTATCCTACTGTACATTTCAGGATATTGACAGTACACATTAAATTAGTTGTAACACAGCCTCCTGCCCATTCAGTCATGAATATCAGCCACTCTAATTACGAGATGTAACATAATTACGAACACCACACCTCATTATGACCCTTCAACAAGTTATTTGAATTATTCATATCAATATTACTATCCCAATAATTCAGACACTCAGTCACTGCACATTCAGGATATATATAGATAAGATAGCTAGAGAAATTTGTTAAGATGATTACCTTCAATTTGCCAAACAGTGGTTGACTCGACACCTACTCAAGACTCTGATCTTGGATTCCTGAGTCAAAATGAAGGAAGGAAAACAAAGGTCATTGCCTCGACTGGATCCATTGATCATATCCCAAAAAGAATGAACCACCACTTACGTAAAGTCGAAGAGATCAATACAAATTTTCAGAGCTCTATGTGATGTCGCAGAGATCTACAAGGAAATAAATCGAACATCAAGAGTGCATCACACTTAGGAACACATGAATTGTTTACTCGACCTAGCTCAGATCTGGTTAATTGCAGATCACTATATTCTTACAAAATTAGATCCGATCCAGGTACAGTGAATTAAATGAAAGTGATGAGGAATCGATACTCCCATTCTTCCACATCAGACGGATGCACAGGGAGTGCTCAATCGAATCATCAGAGCTTCGAATGTTCAACCGGTTGATTCAAGGAAGAGCAGTCTCGAATTCGTTCAATCCTTCAAAAAAGATGAAACAAAGAGCCAATGAACAAATTGCCTTGGCCGAGAATAAATCAAATCAGGAATCGAATTTCTAGATACTTACTAAGAACAGATCGAATTCTTGGTCGATCGATGAAGCACACTCTTCAATTTGCTGGCTAAGATCCTCAAGATCAATTCCTGCTCCTTTCTCACGCATCCACCATGATTCTGACTCGAGCTCAGTTGCAGGGATGAAAAGAATCGATTTGATGAATGGTGCAATTTCCAGGGAGAAAAGATGAGATTAAATAGGCAGTTTATGGGAATTACTGGTTGATGTGGAGTGGAAAAGGGCGAGAAAAATTAGTTTTTTGAGGCTGCACATGGCATGTGCAACTGCCTTTTGAATTGAGCCAACGTTGAGAATGTAGTTGTGAAGGAAGAGAACACTAATCCCTCTTTAAGGTTTTAAATAGAGATTTGATTTTGGCCAACAGGATTTTTAATAGGAAGGGGTTTTGGGCTTACTGGAATGGGCCTGACCCATTAAAGTTGATCAAAAGATTGGTTAGCCCATTTCTTAAAATAAGTAAATAAGTTGGTAACTTAGGAGCTACTGGTTTTAAAATGTAATTTAAAACAATTGACTGAAAATAAAATGATACACATATATATAAATTCACATGTATTTTAAAGTATATATGAAAATTCCTAAATTGATTAAAAATTTTTAAATATCAAGAAGGTGGAGTTACAAATCTCTCCTCCTTGAAAAATTTTGCCCTCGAAATTCAGAAGTATACCAAAATTGATTCATGAACACCACAAAATATTATTGAGAAAGAGAAATATAGAAATCTCAAAATACTAAAATACAATCAAGTGAATAATCTAGGGTAGCGTTCTCGCATTTCGCCCTCGCGCTCCCACGTGGACTCTCCCGGAGAGTGGTATCTTCACATGACGCGGACACGAGGAATGGTCTGGTTTCGCAAGCACTTCTCCCTACGATCCAGGATCTCCACTGGCTGCTCCTCGTAGGTCAAACTCCGGCCCACCTCTAACTCTGAGTAGTCTACCACATAGCTTGGGTCCGGAATATAACGTCGGAGCTGAGACACGTGGAAAACGTCGTGCACTTCCTCCAAGCTAACTGGAAACGCTGGTCGATATGTCACCTTGCCAATCCGTGCCGTCATGTCGAAAGGCTCGGTGTATCTCGGACTGAGATTTTTGCCTCTGCCAAAACGAAGGACGCCCTTGATTGGTGAGATCTTCAGAACACTCTATCTTCAATCGCGAACTCCAGTTGTCGTCTGCCGCTGTCCGTCCAGTGCTTTCGCCGATCCTGTGCAACTCTGAGACGCTCTCTGAGCCTTGAGACCCTGTACGATAATTATATACAAGAAGTTGAAATAATATGATCTGACAATGATCAAGGATTTAATAGGTACGAATGGAATGAAGTTTCGATTACAACTTAGAAGAACAAAATCATGAAGACACAACTATTAAGTACGATCAAAATCGATAGTTTAACACAAATGGACTAGGACATGATAGAGGAATCATGGTCAGATAGACATGATTTAAGATCAAAGTTTAGACAAGAGACAAACGAAGTATGAAATCAAACTCTGGCAATGTATAATTTGAGGAATTCAATGATCTAACAATAAAATGCTAAAGGAAAGTTAGCAAGGGTTGATTGAGAAAACGTACAAAATACTCAGGAGATACAGTATCAAATCAGGATAAGCGTGCAAAGATTTATGATTCTCAAAAACCGATAATCATAGGGAAAGGAACATAGTTTCTATGGTATCCAAAAACATATAGATATTTGAAATCACTTTACTCAGAATCCCTACCTCGCCAGGGTATACATGGCTGTAGTGAACTTCGGCTCCGTAATTCAAATAACGATATGTTACCGAATATTTTATGCACTATATCCATTTCCCAACAATCATCAACAAAGCAACCCAAGAGATCACGACATAAAAATTTTATGACAAGTCTCCATAATACCCGAAACCTATGAATGTCTGAAATTACTTCAACTTAGTGTTCCTGCCCCGCCAGTGCACTGCTGGCTGCAGTGAACTTTCAGTCTCCGTAATCCAGATAACGGCTACAACGCGCAACTGTCACGCCCTAGTAGGTCATCGAATAGTCTTTCAACTTTTTCCACAGAAAATTTCAAGGAATCAAAATGAGTTTCAATAGTCTAAGTCACGAGAATGGTGAGGTTATCTGACTATTAGAATACAAGGGTTTATTAGGTACTAAGAGATGACAAGGGATCCAATCAGTGAGTACAAAAGGGCAACCAGGGAGATTTTAAAATTTCAAACAGGGAGCGAAGTTTCAAGTTATAACAGAATTTCAACTGATATCTGGAATGGTAACAAGATTCCATATATGAGACATTATACCAAAGGGATAACAGAGTCTCGAAGGATGAACTGAAGCAAGATATCAAATAGGAGACAATTTTCAAAATAAGAAATAAAATCCCGTACTGGAAACAAGTTTTAATAAAATCTCGAATAACAATGAAATCTCGAGCAAAAACTTGAATTGAAAACGAATTCTCCAATAAGGTACATAGTAAAAAAAGAAAATCAAGTATCAATAAGGTCGTGAATAAGGAATAAATTCTCGAATAGAAATCTCAACGAGGAAACAAAATTTTTGAATAGTAACTAGAAAACAGGTTTTAATAGGAAACAAGGTATCGAACAGGGAACACGGTCTTCACAAGTCGCGAATAGAAACTAAAGTTTCAAAGCTTGAAAAATCTTAGATATGAGACAAAATCACGAACGAAAGCAAAGTCTTGAAATAGGAAACAGGGTCTTAAAATCTCGAATAAAATCAAAGTCACGAGTAGAAAAAGAAAGCAATGGGTGAGTAGGAAACAAACATCGATTTGTGGATACGAATCTCAAATAAGAAACAAAATCTTCACAACCCTCAAAGGGATCCTCAATAAGGTGCTGCATAGGACGGAGCTTTAAACAAGTTTCGAATAAGGAACAGAATTTCAAAATGAACTCTCGAGAAGCGATTAAATATCAAATAACACAGAGTTTGATAAAGGAACAAAATTTGTAAATATGAGCCATCACTAGGATACAGGGTCAGAAATGATGAATATACAACGGTATCGAATAATGGATTTCAAACAATTATCAAATTGTGGATCTGAAACAAGTTTACCGAAGTAGAAAAAATATCTTGAAGTAAGTTTCGACGTCAACCAAGGTTTCAAACTAGAAGTTTCAAGAAATGATCTGGGTGCTTCAAGGAATTTAAGGGAAAGCTAGATTGTGAATTAAGATATATGGTTTTCTCCAACCAGACAAGAAAAGCCTTCGGTCTTCAGTCCGTCTTCAGTATTTCTTCAGGAACTAGGATCACTTCAAATTCTTCAATTGTCCTGACGTAGGCTGGTCCCTGCGGTAGTGCTCCATGTGATTGTTGAATCTGGAGAGGTGGGTCCCCCTTGTTGTAGTTCTGGTGCTCCTCACGTTCATCCTTGGACAGTGTGATCTGTGGCCTCCGGGCAGTCCTTGACTTGGTGGACAGACGATCTGCAGTACAGACATAGCTTCTGTCTTTTGTTGCACTCTTTGTGGTGATGTCCTGGCGACGACAGAAATTACAAGTGATCGTCATCTGAATCTGAGTCTAGATCTCCCGCTGAGTTAAAATACAGGGCTCTGACAGGAATATATGGCTGCTGGTGTGCTGGCTACTGAGATCTTGCTGCTCTTCAGCATAAGTCTTCATGTCTCTCCTAGGCTTCAGCTTTCCATCTTGTTGTATGTGTTACGAGCTGGGTCTCCCGGTTGGTGACTTCAATCTTCAGAGGAGTCGGATCCTCAAAGACTTGGATATTGATCTTCAGTGGAGGCTCCACGTTCTCGATCAACTCCTTGGTGCAAGATATGCACTTGATGTCGGAAAAATCCAATTGTCTGAGAGTCTGGAAATCAGAAGTCCTTTCTGGCTCGGAGAGTGCATTTGCAAATCTGGATTGGAAAAGGACGGCCTGCTGGTGTCAAGGAACTATTGAAACATCTCCGTCAACTGCGTACTACCCATGGGGATAGTAGAATGATAGAAGGTAGTGGAAGCTCAAAATCCCTCAAGTGAGGGTGGATCAACTGTTCCGGTATTCCGTGCTTTTGAACTATCTGAAAAACAGAAAACTGTTAAAATAACCTAGACCTAAATACAACAAGTGTTTATAGGATATCAATATACCTGATATACCTGATATACCCTTATTTTTTGATTTTTCTATGCTGTGATCCAGTTTCCCTAGTTAATAAAGTCCTCCAATAGTACGCTAAGACCTAGGTACCATTAGGATAGACCTGCATGGACCACCACTAAAAACATGTCACGACCCGCTCCCGAATAATCGGACACGAGTCGGACACGCCCAGCCTTTATTGTTATACACAATGACATAAGCTGTACCAAAAGCTAGGAAAATCTAACCAGATACTCAAGATAAGTAAAAATCACAGCATCTATAACGTATCCCAAAAATATCACCATAATCCACAAATCTAGATATCATAATGTACCAGAATCAACAGGAATGAAAAGTGCTATGAACTCTAAAGTCAATATCTAGAAGTAAAGCTAAGTAGTCTAAACCTGAAGCCTCAAGCTAAGTCTCATCCTGCTCAGCTAATATCCTGGGCTCTGGTCCATAGAGTAGAACAATATCCTGCAAGCACCTACACATATCCTAGTTAGGAGCGGAGCTAAGTATATCCAAGGAAATGAACATGAACATCATGGTATGAATAAAAAACAGAAAATATATATATAGAACAAGAAATGAGACAAGACATGAAACTGAGCAGGAATACTGAAAGTAAATACAGGGAACATGGTAAGAGTCCTGAACATGAAATATAATCCTGAACATGAAGTACAACCTGAATCATGAAATACAACCTGAACATGAAATACAACCATAAATCCTGAAATACAACCTGAATCCTGACATATACAATAATGAAGTACATCTAGATTGTGATCGGCTTGGGTAGATGCAATGAACATGAAATGGTACGTCTTTGGTCCCATGTGCACGGTACGGAACCCAAGCTATTCACATGAGTAGTAACAGGGTTTGATCACATATCTATAGTATTTTCCCTTCCAGACACAAGTAATACATGAAACATGGAACCAGACAATATCGTGATACATCGTGTCAATCAAGAAGATTCAAGAATGAACATGCAAGACATAAGAAATGAACAAATCCGAGGAGTGTACTTGCCTTGCTCCGGATGATCGAGAAAGGGTAGTAGAGTTGGGAATCCTCCTGTTTTAGATATAAGTTGATTAATATGGAGTAACTACTAAAAATTTCTATGAGCCTAATTATCTAACTTACCAAAACTCTTCCTGTCTAACATCTTAAAATTAAAAGTAATTGGATGAGGGAAATTATATAATGATAGTCATCAATCTCGTAGTGGACTAGCACTAGTCAATTAATTAACAACCCTTGAAATTGCTTCATACTGTTTAAGACTCAAAAGATGGTTAGTAGCTAAATTTAATAGAGTGAAACCAAGTTTGGAATGTTGGTCATATCCCAAAACATTACATACGGCCATAACAAGGACTGTTATTTAATCAAAACTTAAATTCTAAATACCCTGCTTCCATACCAGAGTATCCCATTCCCAGGAGCTGACTGCTAACTTTCTAGTCATAAATATATCCAAGATTTCCTGTCCTATCCTCCTCTAAACTGTCATTATCAACACAACACCTTCCTAACCAATCAATCCTTGATCCCCTTCATTCTTAAACTTGGCAATCTCCTCAACCGAGTTGAGTAACTGCCAACATCCCTTCCATCCTCAGCTCTTCACAGTGTTAATCATGAACATGATTGGACAATCACCAATCCTTCATTCTACTCAGTACCAACTGACTTACTGAATAGTGGTTCAATTCACAAATAGACTGATAACTCAGTCCTGATATGGTGTTGGACTGTTGGACCCATTAAGTCCTGGCAGTAACAGGAACACATCCCGATTCCATGAATTCAAGTATAAATCCAACCTGTGCAAGCAGGGACTCACAGATGACAGAGTCTCCATGCCCATATACATGGTTCAGTTATGATGGAAATTCAAACACAGAACCCACTCATCTAACAGCCTTAGTAGGACTGTTATTTACAGTCCCAAATAGTCTAATAGAATTCAACATTCAGTTTCCTTCCTCAATGCCACATTAGGACATAACAGTCCCCCACCAATATCAACTGTTCTATATTAAGCCAATTATCAGTCCTATAGTTCATTCTCAGTTTTGAAAAGACCAACTTCTAATTAGAATTTATGTTCTCAGTCCTTAATAGAACTGAGATCGAATCAATCCAATTGTACTCAATATCAGCCCAAAAATGTAAAATCATTATTAATCTAAATGTGAAATCAAGTATCATTCAAAATGTATACTTCAAATACCATTCTCAGGTTCCAGGAATCAACCTCAACTAGGAATATTGCAACATTCCTAATTATGATGCTAGCACAACAGTCTACAACTATAACTCAACATAGGGAATGAACTCCTTTAAAACAAAAATAAGAATGATTGAAATAAATCCCAAGCAATCTACTTATTCTCAGATCAAAGATAACTTTTAGTGATTGAAGGAAAAATTAAACTCAACCTTAAATACTGTCTCGAACACAAGGTGAAGGTAATGTATGTTCATAAATTTGTACTAAGCTAACCATGTCCAGGACTGAATATCATCTCTGTTTCCCACAGTTCCTCACTGAGGATGATAGCCTCCATTCAATCCACAAAACAGAACATAAATACCAGTCCTGTGTAGTATCAGTCCAAAATCAGGACATCCCCCAGTCTTGTTCCAGTCCAGGTCTCATTACTATCATAAAAAAATCAAGAAATTCCATTACTAACATCTCAGGAAATCACATCTCAGAAAAATCTCATGTCTAACATCTCAGTACTACACAATATACAAAGGAGGTTTCAGTCTCCTAAGGTTTATAAAGTTTTTAATATAAGTACCATACTATCTGTAATTTCAGAGTAAGTAGGCTGCCATATACACTGATAAATGATGGGTTCAATCTAACCACTGATCTTCTTAACCCTTAACCCAAGCTTGAAACCATTTAACCTGCTAATCAGCTACCCAGATCAAGAACCTGGAAAACTTAGGACAGATAAACTCTTCAATGATCACAAGATGCATACATAAAAATCCTTAGATTAGGTATCCTGAACTGGAGTTGGTTCTCAATTAGACAAAGTAATAATTCACTAATTGAACTATCCTACTGTACATTTCAGGATATTGACAGTACACATTAAATTAGTTGTAACACAGCCTCCTGCCCATTCATTCATGAATATCAGCCACTCTAATTACGAGATGTAACATAATTATGAACACCATACCTCATTATGACCCTTCAACAAGTTATTTGAATTATTCACATCAATATTACTATCCCAACAATTCAGACACTCAGTCACTGCACATTCAGGATATATATAGATAAGATAGCTAGAGAAATTTGTTAAGATGATTACCTTCAATTTGCCAAATAGTGGTTGACTCGACACCTACTCAAGACTCTGATTTTGGATTCCTGAGTCAAAATGAAGAAAGGAAATCAGAGGTCATTGCCTCGACTGGATCCATTGATCATATCCTAAAAAGAATGAACCACCATTTACATAAACTCGAAGAGATCAATACAAATTTTCAGAGCTCTATGTGATGTCACAGAGATCTTCAAGGAAATAAATCGAACATCAAGAGTGCATCACACTTAGGAACACATGAATTGTTCACTCGACCTAGCTCAGATCTGGTTATTTTCAGATCACTATATTCTTACAAAATTAGATCCGATCCAGGTACAGTGAATTGAATGAAGGTGATGAGGAATCGATACTCACATTCTTCCACATCAGACGGATGCACAGGGAGTGCTCAATCGAATCATCAGAGCTTCGAACGTTCAACCAGTTGAATCAAGGAAGAGCAGTCTCGAGTTCGTTCAATCCTTCGAAGAAGATGAAACAAAGAGCCAATGAACAAATTGCCTTGGCCAAGAATAAATCAAATCAGAAATCGAATTTCTAGATACTTACTAAGAACAGATCGAATTCTTGGTCGATCGATGAAGCACACTCTTCAATTTGCTAGCTTGGATCCTCAAGATCAATTCCTGCTTCTTCCTCATGCATCCATCATGATCCTGACTCGAGCTCAGTTGCAGGGATAAAAAGAATCGATTTGATGAATGGTGTAATTTCCAGGGAGAAAAGATGAGATTAAATAGACAATTTTGGGAAATTACTGGTTGATGTGGAGTGGAAAAGGGTGGAAAAAATTAGTTTGTTGAGGCTGCACATGGCATGTGCATCTGCCTTTTGAATTGAGCCAACGTTGAGAATTTAGTTGCGAAGGAAGAGAACACTAATCCCTCTTTAAGGTTTTAAATAGAGATTTGATTTTGGCCAATATGATTTTCAATAGGAAGGGGTTTTGGGCTTACTGGAATGGGCCTGACCCATTGAAATTGATCAAAAGATTGGTTAGCCCATTTCTTAAAATAAGTAAATAGGTTGGTAACTTAGGAGCTACTGGTTTTAAAATATAATTTAAAACAATTGACTGAAAATAAAATGATACACATATATATAAATTCACATGTATTTTAAAGTATATATGAAAATTCCTAAATTGATTAAAATTTTTTAATTATCAAGAAGGTGGAGTTACATAGGGGTACGGTCATCTTAATTTCGAGGATGAAATTCTTCTAAGGGGGTAGACTTGTAACACCCAATTTTCCAAATGAGGGTAATTTTGAACTTTTTTAATTATAATCATTTATTTATTGATATTTATATCACATTATGAATTTTGGTGATTTTTAATCAATTTAAAACTGTTTTAAGTCATGACTTGTGATTTTGATGTGCTGCTAGTGAAATCCTAGAGATTACATGACCTAGAGACTAACCATGGCCAAGGAGGCCTAGCCATGTGATTAGGATGATTATTTGTGACTTTTTAGCCTAGGGGTATTTTGGTCATTTTTGACTTATTTGATGAAAATGAATTTTGGTTGATTATTATAGTGCTAATCATTTTATCAGAGACTAACCTAGTTTTGACGTAACCTAGAAGCTAATGATGTTCATGGAGGCTTTGTTAGAGGGTTAGAGACTTAATGGCTAAGTTAGATTAATATCTAGATATTTATGGGTAGATATTTTAGTTAGATATTTGTGTAGAGAACCTACTTTCAATTTGAGCCCTTAGATGAGCTAGAAATTGGTGGAGAAACCTTAGCCACTCATCTAAAACCCTAACCCTAGCCTTTACAATAGCCATCATAGCCTCCTTCCCTTATTTAATCACATCTTCCAAAATTCTTGCCTTTTTTTCATCTCTACAAAGAACCTTAACTTTGTTCTTCACCAAACCTTCACCATTTCTTTATTTCTCCACCAAATTGGACCAAATCAATTGCATCATCAACCCCAACAGTAGAGGATGCTAAAGGAGCCTAGCTTGCAAGGATTCGAAGTAAATCGACCATTTCATTTGAAGAAGAACACCTTCCCTTCCTTATTTTTTTATTGAGATTTCCTTTCAATAGGTATATGCCATAAAACCTATTTAAATTTCAGTTTCTTTCCATAGATGCATTCATTTAGGGTTCCCCTAGGTGTAGCCCAAGTTTGGTAGAAATTCGTGTCCATTTCGTGTCTGTATCGGACACGTATCTGTGTTTTTGAATAAGTGTTTGGTGAAATACCACATAAGAAATTATTTTTGTAATTTTTAAAACTAATTGAACAAATTTGTAGCCCTATGCATGTGCTTTGGATTTTATATGGACTGAGTCGATTTTTGTGTCGTGTCCGTGTCCAAAACGGACATGAACACGTTGCACGAGCAGCCGCATGCGTGCCCTGCTGCTCAGGGGTGTTTTTTTGCAGCACAGGCCACGTGGCCGCATGCCACTTGGCATGGAAGTGGGGGCCGCGACTGACAAGTCAGCACCCAAGTCCCAGAGCTGTTCGTGTCATGTCGGATATGCTATGATATGTGCACGCATTTTTTCCTACACTGGTTCAGGCAAAAAATGTGTGCTGATACGGTGTCCGTATCGAGTGTATGCGTGTCGTGGACACATTGTAGACACTCGAGTGTGTAACCCTATCATTGGCGAACCTTTATACACGAGCACGAGGTTCGAGGGTGGACACACGAGTCCCTATACCCTTCGACACCTTAGCACGACACTTGGTTCACTGCTTGTGCACTGTTTCACTGATACTTTCTATTTTAAGATTTTGACACTGTTTGCATGAGATTTTTGTACACATGGACACACCTAGGATGGACACCTACCTGATAGACACCCTTCACATTTGATTTAGGTATTTGTGATTCAAATTGGGTGTTGGTTTAGGGTTCATCCATGATTACTGAACTGTGTTCCAAATTTGGGATATTTGAGAACAGGTTTTGATTTAGGTTTTTGAAATTGAATATATTCATTGATGTGTGATTTTATTTAAGAGTTGAGATTTGATTCTTTAAATGAGTACCGACATGAGAACATAAACTGAAAATGACATGTATGTAAACCTGAGAATAGGAATGAGAGTGATGTTATATGTTAATGTTAAACTGATATTTAGTTGATAATAAAACTAATGTAAACTGAGATCAGTGAACTTGTAATTGGAAACCAGAGTAGAGCCTCATGTGAATAATTTATTTGAACTTGAGTTTCTAATATATTAACCTGAGATGGAATTGGGAATACTGAGATTTGTATTTGGTTAAAACCTGAGACACACACACATGTACACTGTTTCAATGAAAGCCTGAGAACATTCCATGCCACTCCCACCTAGCAGCATATACACACACACAGTGACTAAAAACCCACACACACTCTCATCACATACACACACACCCCCACACACCCACACACACTAAACCTTTACTGTCTATACTCCTAACACACACACACACATGTGTACCCCCCCATTTTTTTTCTTCTGAAAACTGAAATGAAACCCCTATATGCTATCCTACTGTTCAAAAGACAAAGCCTTAAAACGTGAGAATTTCCCATACATATGCTACTACTCTCTTGTTTTCCTGAACTAAGACACATACCCACATCTTTGCATGCCTCACCTAGTCCCCCTCTCTATCTCTTTATATATATATATATGATGTATATATGTACCTATGTATGTATGTATCTATGTATGTAGGTATATAAATATGTATGTATATACCTATCTATAGATGTACCTATGTATCTATCTATGAATGTATGTATGCATATATGTATAAATGCAATGATAAAAGCATTTAAATATAATGATATGTAATACATGAATGCATGAATATGTAATGTAGGTTGCATTCATATATGTTTATGCATATATTGTAATGAATATATGCATATAGGCAATGTAATGCAATAAAACATGATATAGTGTAATGTGTATAATATAATGTAGGATGCAATGTATATCGGCATGTATGAATGGAAATGTATGCAAGTATCTATGTATATACCTATGTATAAATGTATATAAATATGCATATATGTATGTAAATATGTATGTATGTATGCATATATGAATGCATGAGTGTAATGTGTGCATGAATCAAATGTGTATATAGTGATAACATGTATGTATAAATTAATGCATGTATGTAACTTAGCCTATGTGTATGTGCATATATGTATATATGGGGTATATGTATATATATAAATATGTATTGCCCTGTGACCTTGTGCTTGTGCTTGGATGCTAGTCTAGACTTAGTTAGGCCTAGTGAGACTTTATTGGACTAGGATTGGCCTAGTTGACCTAGTTTGACTAGTATAATTGACTGTAGTTGACCAATAGTTGACTTTATCCTAGATTGACCTAGAAATCATGTAGATTGTATCGTAATGTTCTATATTATCATTCTGGACATGTCATAACCCATATTGCTCTATTTAGGACATTATGACTCCGATACAGATATCTGATATTACACTACTCTTTTCAGAGTGTCAGGTGAGTACATTCTCTGATAGTTCTCTCATTTACTTGTCAATTACTGTACTTCAGTTCTAGTTAGTTCTATGTGATTCTCTATTATAATTCGTATAGATATTTCTGGATTCATGTATGTGACACACATACCATCTTGTCTGGCCTCTATTACTGGAATTATTCTGGAATCGTTGCTGGTATCATCATGTTTGGCTGGACTCATCTCGATTCTCGTATCGAATTCTGGATTCACTTCTATCGCGGGGCAGAGAAATATTGAGTAAGACATGTAGACATACCCCAAATTCTGGAATCTACTGGAAGCATAGCCTTCCCTCGCCTGATCAGTGAGTGATGTGTCTGATACCTACAGCCGTTTACATATCAATTTCGGTATTTTAAAACACACTGTTAGAATATATCTGCTCTCACCTGTATTTTTGATCACTGACTAGAATCATCTTGTACTGGATTTATCTTGTATTAGATTCGTCTCATACTGAATTTATATTGGATTTACACTTGTCTTATATTTATTGTCTGGACTTATCATGTTACTCTAGTTCAGCTAGAATCTTAATTTACAGTCTTCATTGCCATGATTCTTCTCTTGTTTTAGTTACCTTACTTAACTTGTATCTTAACTGTTTCTCTATACCATCACCTGAATATAAACTACCATGTTTATCAATAAAACTGTCTATAACTGCTTTATAGTTCTCTGTCATTTACTTGGCTTTTCTAGATGAGTTGTGCTTGTTCCTGTCCTGACTGGACCTGTTAAAAATATTACAGATGATTGCCCTGAGGACATTTACCCTACTTGCCTTGGAGCAGGAGATGGCTTAGCTACCTTTGGCCCCGACACTCAGGAGTGATCGGGAGACTAGCTAGTAGACTTGGTTTAGTTTTGACGTTTTAGAACTTGAATTGTAATAAGTAGAGATATTGTTTTGTTTTGAAATTATTATTATTTAGTAGTTGGTTTGGTTGTTGTTATTTAGTCTTAGTTATAAACTTCTGTGTTATCATATCGTGCTTAGACTGTGATTGAGATTTTATTATATCTATACTTGTCCTCCGTTCGGAGTTAAGATTTTGATAAGTACATTTTATAATTGCATGAGTTCTTATTTAGATAGTGACCTAGAACAGCGTTCTAACGTCGACACTCCGGCGTAGGCTGGGCGCTATTACGTACTCGTACCCTCACAGTGAGTACGAGTCGTGACAGTCGCCGTTGAGGGCACCATAGTACGCACCATCGTCGGTGAGAGCCGATGAGGCGAATCCAGCACTCGAAGGTGATCATCGAAGAAGATGATGAACATTAGACTTAGTGCCATATGATGGCAGCGCCAAAAAGCCAGCGTCAACTACCTCTTTCAGAGTGCTGGTTGGCGCTGCGTAATTTCACCAATAGTGCCACCTCTTTCAGAGTGCTGGCCAAAGCATATCGTGCACTCTTTGTCTACACAAAGTGCGTTGCACGCTAAAATTTTACACATATAAAAACAATAACTGTCATATACACAAATTAGGGACTGTTGTACTTTATGTGCAATCTAAGAACTGTTGTTCTGTATGATCAATTTTAGGGACTTGTCATGCTTCATGCACAAATAACAATAAGATTGTCATAGGACACAAACTTAGGATTTTGTCATGTGCCATTCAGAGGCTGTTGCACTGTATGTGCAAATTAGAGATTGTCATATTTGTGAATATTTTGTGCAGAATTTGAAATAATCTTTCATGATTTTGAACTTTGTTTCTTCTTTTGCAGTTCACCTCAGAGAAGATCCTCATGCAGAGATACTGGCCTCTGCTTTTCGAGTATTCGACTATCAGAAAGATTTATCTCGTGTCTTCTTCCCTCAATAGGACCTTTCTACTACTAGGATAGCTCTACTAGAGTCCCAAGATAATAGGACTCTACTATGTCTGATGAATGGTGAACCCTTCATAAGTTTAGATCAGGTTCTCCACAAGAAACCAGCCTTCTTGTTTGGCGAAGCTATTGAAAATGACTCTCAGTCCAAGTCGAAGCGGGAAAAGCGAGTTTATCAGAGTGGAGATAGATTAATGTATCTCACCGATATGATGAGACATCTATCTCTATCCTGTTATGCTCATGCCAGCCATCCTTGAAACATGGCATGGGATCTGACTTTCCAACAGGCTTGGGTTGGAAGGATATGTCATAGAGTAGGGCCTCAGAGGAGGGACATTTTCTTCAGTTCCTCAGAGAGACATAGCACCCACTTGAGAGGCCTAAGACCGAGTTGTATGCCGGCTGAGGATTCATCTCTGATGATTCCAGTCAGAATACCTTTCTTTGCGAACATATTTGCTAAAACCGGAGGTAAGTATCTGACTCTGAATATGCGGCTGACGGGTTTGATGAATCCAGAAATCAAACGCTGGAACCGACTTTTAGTATGGGCCTTGAACAACTTTAAGGAGAAGTTGCTTGAGTTGGAGCTTTATGAACCCATTTTGACTACTTCTTGTAGCATTCATACCAACTCTAATATGTTTTTAGCCCTAGTAGAGAGGTACAACAATTCGACTGGTACTTTCATGACCCCTCGTGGAAAGATAGGCCTCGTCTTTCATGAGATGAAGTATATTTCTCATCTGCCAATGGATGAGAATCCCTAGAAAGAATACGTGCCAACAAACGAAGAACTGGATGCCTTAGCCAAGGAGAACCCGCAAATGGTGATAGTTTTTGATGAATTATTATGTCACTTCATGATCTGCACTCTGTTGTATAAGAGCAAAGCAGTAGGGACGTGCTACCTGTCTGAATGGCTAGTGTATATATTCTTGGGCCACATCCAGGAAACGAAGGTGCAAGAACACTTAGATTGTGAACCCCGCTTTTTCGAACCACTTGACCGCAGTATTATCGAGAAATTGATAGAAAAGTCGAGGCATGTCGATAATTGGCATGATTTTGTCGCTGGTACTCCCATCGAGACTTATATAAGACAAGGTGACAGAAAGATGTCTCGAGAAGCTACCTTGCCAGGCTTCCTCTCTTTTTGGCTGCGACGGTTGATGGTTCCCAGAGCCAGTGCCGTCGACCGAATCCACCGAGGTGTACTATTCACAGCTGTGTATTTAGTATTTGGGCACACAGTGGACATTCTTTCAGCGATGACTTGTCAGCTGAATGCAGGTCTTCGTTCATTCACAAATACCATGATGGAGAATACCGACACTCAAGACGAGTTTCCTCGCACTGAGATGCCGTATACTTATTTATTTGGCTGGTTACTGCTGCACCACCCTACCCTAATGGATCAAGCTCTAGGTGCTGCAGAAGGAGATTTCATTAGACGTTATGCCACGTCTCGATGGAAAGTGAACACCCTTACTGATTGCAGAATGGCACTAAATATGGGTTTCGAGTGGAGATTCTTCAACGTTGCTCCTCCTCTTGGATATAAGAATCTTCCGCCTCTGCTCATGGACTTAGAGCCTATGGCTACTCGTCCACCTCCAGCTGCTTTCATGTGGTTGAAGATGATCAAACCTTCTCACCTAGTATATCGGTTCGAGGGTGAGTGTTTTCTGGATCCATATCTGCCTAGCCGATTTGCTCGCCAATTCGGCTACAATCAAATGCATGTTGGAAACGCAACCACCTGCCTGAAAGCTTTTGGATATTTGATCGATGGCGCTAGAGGATGGAGGTACTACAGTGCGAGGGGCAGTAAGGCTACATTTACGATGCCCTCTGCTATTTTTGAAGCGGGTCCGCGTATGTTATATACATACACGAATTTCTATACTTTCACCAATATCTTTTTCGAAGTCTTCTCTTTGCCTGATAGTTTTGTTAGTGTCAGAAGGTCGCGAGCAGGGGCCAAGACTACTCTGGAATTCAGAGAGGCTGAGGAGAATGCTCATGCTGATGAGCCTCTAGAAGCTACACTCGTCATTTTCCCTAATAAAGTTCATGATGCGCTTCATGTCACGCTCAAGAAGAGGAAAGAGAAATCTTCCGTTAAAGGGACTAGCAAAAGACAGAAAACTAGGGATTTATCTACTCAATTTGCCCTAGTTGAACCTCCTTCTCCCCCAAAAGCCCGAGGGAAAAAAAGAAAGAAGCAATTGTTATTGTTGAACAGCCCATGGCAAGGACAATATCTCAAATGCGATAAATGAAGGCAGGACTTTCCTCTGGGGGAACGGAGGCAATCCCTTCTCCAATCCCAAAAAAAGTAGAATTTCTACTGAAGAGACTAGTAGAGGGCCGGATGTGCAGGATGAACCTTCTGGAACCGAGGGATTACCTCCCATCTCGCTCAAGCGTAAAACGAGAAGAAAATTGTTGGCAAACAAAGTTGTGCAACAAGAAACTGTAACCTCGCCTGCTCTATCAGTGCCGGGGCAGTGTCCCGGTCAACCAGAACCGTCACTACCATCGTAGGATTTACTGTCTCTAAAAGGTGATACTCTTAACCTTTTAATGTAACAAGAGTTATTAGATGTTAACCCATTGGGCATTTGTGTTAATATATATTTTCTATTTACAGAGGCCCCAATAATCAGTACTCCATCTCTAGCTGCTACAGCGGACACTCCTTCGGTTCCTATCTCAGAATCAGGAGTCATAAAGATCACCATTCCTCTGTCTACCCTTGCTGTAATAGGTGTGACGTTGCCGCCATCTATTGATGATGTTCTAAGGGTCGCAGTTCCTGGAGAAATGTTAACTTTAAAAGACATTATTCCGGATGTCCTAGCTCTTTCTACAGTTCAAAATCATGCACTCTCTTGAGAAGACGAAGAGATGATAGAAGCATTGAATGGCTATGATTTTGATGATGAGCTAATCGAGGAAGATCCCATAGATGATGTTTCTGATCTTGATAAAGCTGAAATAAACCAAGACCCAATGGAGACCCAAAAAGATCAAAACTTAACGACGAAGGATGGCTAAATCACTATTGAGGGTGAAGAGCACCCTGTTGAAGATGAGGGCCATCAGAGCCCTAAAGATGATAATCAGAATCTTAATGAGCCGCAGGGCGATGAGAATTCTGATGACGAAGTTGAGGGTGACAAAAGCCCAGATGATGAAGGTGATGATGATAAAGTTGATAATAAAGGTGATGATGAAGGCCTTGCTGAAGGTCTTGATGATGTTGAGGGTGATGAAAATCCTAATGATGACCAGAAGGATGATGAAGACCTAACTAAAGATCTCAGAGAAGCGGGAGGGGGGGGGGGGGGGGGTGATAAAAACCCCGACATTAATGTGGAGGGGATTCAAACCCCTGCTAAACAAGTTTTTGAGATAGAAGGGCCAGAAGTGGTAGCCCTAGAAAGCCAAGCTGAGTCGGAGGCTGGAAGCAGCTATTTTGTATGGGGTGGCTCGGAGGATGGAAGTAGCCAAGCAGTCGTATCTGAGAATACCATGGTGAGGCTCGTTACAAAACGAGATACCATACCTCATAAGATTCCATATATACCGTCGAGCTTAGGTAAATTTTTGACTTTATTCACCATTGTTCCTTTGATGCTGTATGATATAATAATTTTGCTTTTGGATTGCAGCAGGTCATGTGGGGACGATCACTGAAATCTCGTTGACTTCTACCGCTTTCAGCCTAGCTCTATTATGGCTCCCCTGGACATGGGGACTTATACCATGGAGGGAAGCTCCTCAGGGATGCCTGTACCAAAATCTCCTGGTGCACAAGCTGCTATTCTTCCAATCTCTGCTGAAAGAGGAGCTCCTGTTGAGGTGGCAACACCTAGTGTATCGGCAATGACCAGTAGCATTGTCGAAACATATAGGAGTGCCTTCTTCACTTCCTTGAGCACTCTGGTACAAATGGCCATAGAGAAGCAACATCCTTATGATTTAGTAAGGAGAACTTCTTCTTTTGCAATTGAAGCCATACGCGGTCTCGGCGATACTGAATGGGTCAACTTCCTGGAGAAGATCTTGAATGATCTTGAAGATCCTATCAGATCTTATCAAGAACTGATGAGAGGCAATATACAAAGACTGGTAGATGAGAGTGTGAGGCTATAACTCGTGAATATGAAGAACGAAGAGTCACACTGGACAATTATGTAGTTGCCTTCTCGATACGATCTGGAGTGATGGAATCAAGCATTGCTGAGGCTACTTCTTCTGTTGAGCATTACAAGATTGATGTAGCGGAAAAAAAGAAAGAAGAAACTGAAGGTCAAGCTTGCCTACAAGAGTTAGAAGTTGAAATGGCCAAGCTTCATGCATCGGTCACGGTAGCTAAAAAGCGTCAGGAAGAAGTGCTTGAATTATCTTAAGTTGCCTCAAGTCGTCTGGATGATCTGATTCAGCAACATAATGACTTCCTCCAAGTTCAAGGTACAGAGATAGAACGTCAAGTTACATCAATGTAACCTTTGCAACCATAGTCCAGGAGAGATTTGGCCAGAACAAGCGTAATTGCCACCAAGGTAGAACGAGCTGAGTCTTTGAAGAAGATTATTACTGATCTTAGCACCCAGCCTTCAAAGTAAAATTATCTATAAGAATGACTGTAATAACTTCTTTGTTTTAAAGATTTTTTTTTGATAAATGTAATAGTTTTTTTATGTTTGCATGATATCACATGGAATGAAAAATTGATATTCTTTTATGGCTCTATTACTTATTATGTATCTGTTTTAAGACATAAGTAATAGGTAGTAGTAAGAAATATGTTCAGAGGTACTGAACGTGACATATCTCTTAAAAATAAAAATGCTCATTATATTTGTTCAGAGATAATGTGGACAGAATATAATTTTGGTATATTGTCATTTCTGGGACAATATTATCAGAGGTAATATGGACAAGACAAGTTGACGATATAGATAATAGAATTCAGAGGTAATATGGACGTGAATTCGAATATTTTTTGATTATCTTTGGGTCAACTGAGACTCAAGAATAGGATATCTTTTAAAACAGCTGGGTTTCAAAAGATGATGCTTATTATGATGTAGTAGATGTTATGGGTTAATCCTTTGAGGATGTACCATAAAATCTGGGTAGACTCCACTGGAGATTTTTGAGGATTTATTATCTGTGGTAAGTAAAAGATAATAACTCGAAGAATTGGGATATATACAATATTTAGAAGACGTAGTATACACTTTGAAACATGGTATCTTCAGGAATTTGCCGTTGATAGGCATCATAGCGATTCGGTCGTCCATCTCGATTAGTTGATAAGCTCTGTTTGAGAAAAGTTTGCTTACAACGTAGGAAACTTCCTACCTTGGTTCGAACTTGCCCTTACTCATGTGCATCATAGTCATAGGACGTCTGAGAGTAAGGACCATTGAATCGAGTAAATTTTTGACTGACGAATTTAGGTCCATTGTCATAGATAATTTGCCGAGGAATACCGAATCGATAAATTACATGATGTTTGATGAAGCTGATGAAACTGCTTGTCTTGTCTTCTGCTAAGGGTATAACATCTGCCCATCCATGCCCCAAGCTTCAAAGGGCCAAGATGCAGTCGTGGGATACAGGAATTCTGATGGTTGGTGAATAAAATCTGTATGGATTTGACATGCTCGTCATTTTCTTGAATATTCGATGGTATCTGCCACCATAGTGGGCTAATAATATCCCATACGTCGGATCCGATCCTGAAGCTTGGGACCAGGCTGGTCTGTACTACAAACACCATCGTGAGCTTCATATAATATCTATTTTTTTATCGCCCGTGAGACAACGTAAGAGCATACTGTCAAATGATCGTCGATACAGTATTTTGGAGGCATGATTAAAATAGAATCGGAGTGATCGACGGTGAATCGCCATAGCTTCTTTAAGATCTGTCGGCAAGATATCATGTACCGCAAAGTCGATGAAGGGAGCTATCCAGTCTTCACTAATAGTACAGACTTTAACCGAATTACAAATTTTAACATTCAAATTATTCTCGACACATAATAATTCCTTTTTAGTAATGACGATCGACTGTTGTCTTTTCACAGGGATCGCTAATACTGCTGCTAGATTAGCCAGTGCGTCAGCTTCTGTGTTGCATGCTCGACGTACGTGTTCAATGAAGAAATCCTTGAATGATGAGGCTAATTTGACTGCTGCTTCCTGGTATGGAATGAGATCTTGATGCCGAACTTCATACATGCCTCTGACTGATGGAACTGGAGATTCCCAGGACCCTTACTTTGGTGTGCGTATTGATCGATAGAAAGTTAAACAGACTTAATATGTGTTCTAACCCTTCATAGGCGACAACTAGGGTTCACGAATTATACCTACGACGGGAAGAAGACAAGTAGTTTCTGGCAATCTTGAGCGGACGACCCCAAGATCTTCTGCACGTATTCCTTCCTCGAGTTGGACGTCGTGTGGACGACGATCTCCCAACCTTTTCTTCTTCTTGGCAGCCCTTTCTTTCTCTTCTTACGTGAATCACGAATTTAGAGAAAGCTTCAGATTTTTGATCAGTAATTTGGCGGCCAGAGAATAGAGGATAAATATAGGCTACGACAGGGACCATGAGGAGAAATTAGGGTTAGACTCCTAACGGATCTGGATATCCTGTGTTCAACCCGAACAAACAATCCAGGCCCATTAACAATAGCTCGGTCCACTAATGATTTATTGTTGCACTACCTCTATAATCCTAAATTATGTTTGTGGGCTCCTTTTATTATATGCTCGTTTGGTTCCCCATGTTAAGATATCGAATGTCAATCGATCAAATTAAGTTACTTGCAACTATATTGATTCAATATCTTTTATCCTTAAGTAATGACGCTTAACTTTATTTGTCATATCGGATATAATCCACCTGCAGGATTTACATAAAAATCCTTATGAGCTTCTTAAGGGGACATCATCAACCCGATATATCGGGACATGGATTCCATTTATAATCAACAGCCCATTATACATACAACGTTATTCCCTAATTCATAGAGGTTGTTGACCCATAATGAATCTCACTCTTTCACGAGACAAAGTAATGCACACTGCATATACATGTCTGCTATTATTTCCGAATTAAGAGCACAAGCATCCATAATAATAGAGGTGTTTGTTCTCTTATGTAGTCAGTATAAAGAGAACAACCTCAAGGGGTCCTGTTTAATACACACAAAGTATACTAGTGTAAACCTATAGTCAAGATAGACTAATACCATATTATACTACAACCTTTCCAATAGATTGTCCAAGTCCATCTAGGTTGTGAACTATTTATATATTCCATAGGGAACTGATAATATGATCTTCTGTGTGACACCACACACCATATTATCTACAATATAGAATATCAGACATTTGCATTAACACTTGCAACAAATACAATATGCAAACATTTTCCCATATGATTCTCATTCAAAATTTAAGGAAATAAGGTTACTACAAAAGTGATGCTTTTAGTATATAACCCTTGAATGATGAGGCTAATTTGATTGCTGCTTCATGGTATGGAATGAGATCTTGATGCCGAACTTCATACGTGCCTCTGACCTGGTTGACAATCGGTTTAGAGTCTCCGTATACTTCCAGATATTCGATATCCAACTGTTTAGCTAATTGGAGACCGATGAGTAGAGCATTATATTCAGCAACATTGTTAGTGCATGGCGTGTCCAGGGAATAGGCTTTTTGAATAACTAGCCCTTCTGGTGATACAAGGATGGCCCATGTAGCGAGTCTGGAATTGAGTGTACTGGGCTTCTTCATCAAAACTCGTAGAGGATTGACTCGGAAGATGACATAAAAACTGAGCTTCTTAACAGACTTTTATGAGACGTAGACCATATCATATTGTGCTAGTAGTATCGCCCATGTAGCGAGTCTGGAATTAAGTGTACTGGGCTTCTTCATCAAAACTCGTAGAGGATTGACTTGGGAGATGACATGAATGGTCTGGCCTCTGATATAATATCGCATCTTCTGGACAACAAATTTCAAGGCTAGACATTCTTTTTCCATAGGGCTGTATCGATGTTCAGCACCAATCATTGTGCGACTAGGATAATAAATCGCTTGCTCATGGCCTTTCTTGTTCTTCTAGGCTAATAGGGTACCCAAGGAGTGATCTATTGCTCGAACGTACATCAAGAAGGGTATTCCTGTGATTGGAGGAACTAAGACTGGAGGGTTTATTAGGTATCATTTTATGTCTTCAAATGCTTGCTGGCATTTGTCAGACCAAACGAAAGACACACATTTCTTCATCAATTGAGTGAACGGTTTGCAGCATCCAAAGAGATTTGAGATGAATCTTCTGATGTATGCAAGTCATCCTTAGAATCTTCATAGTCTTTTAGGTTGTGTGGAGGACGCATCTCTTGAATGACTTTGACTTTCTCGGGGTCAACGTGTATACCTTTAGAGGTAATAACGAATCTGAGAAATTTGCCACTAGAGACCCCCAGGAATGACTTGGTGAGATTCATCTTAAGTTGATGCTGGCACATTAGATCAAAAATAGTTCTTAAGTCTTGGATGTGATCTTTCTTTAGATGACTCTTGACAGCAATATCGTCAACATAGCATTCGACTATCTTTCATAAATATTCACGAAAGATGGTGCTCATGGCCCGCTGATAGGTGGCACCAGCATTCTTAAGGCCGAATGGTATGACTGTGTAGCAGTAGACTATTAGAGGAGTGCAGAAAGATGTATGCTTTTCATCTTCGGGGTTCATCCTGATTTAATTTTATCCAGAGAATTCGTCCATGAAAGACATTCGCTCGAATCCGCATGTATTGTCGATCATGACATCAGTGATCGAAAGAGGGAACTCATCTTTGGGATAAGCTTTATTAAGGTCTCTAAAGTCGATACAGACTCAGACCTTTCCTATTTTCTGTATAACAGGGATGACGTTAGCCACCCAATTTGGATGTTGTTCCTATCCGACAAAGCCGTAAGCGATGAGCTTTTTGACTTCAGCTTCTATGGCATCCATCATATCAGGTCAGAATTGACGCTGTTGTTGTTTGACCGGCCTAGCATTCGAAAAAATGTTGAGCTTGTGAGTAGCAATCTGAGGATCTAATCCTGACATATCTTTATAGCTCCAGGCAAATACATTAATGTATTCTCTAATGAGCTGGATCAGCTTTTATTTGTCTGCTTCGGGAAGGCTTTTGCTGATAAAGATTAGCCTTGGAGAAGCTTCATCTATGACGTCGATCTGGACCAATTGATCTTCAGTGGGTGGTTCACGTTGTTCGAAGCGAAGTTCCTATTGAGTATCTATCCTTTGTGCCCAAGGCTCTACTTCATGAGTCTCGGTGAAGTCATCATCGTACTCTGAGAACTCAGCGGTCACCATATTAGAAGATAGAGCCACTCGACGGACATGGCCTATGTTGGTGTCTGAATCCCATGACGAAGAATCAGAAGAGTTAGACTGTTCTTCTTTATCAGACTCAGAAACATCTGGGGTTGAGATTGGTGAAGTGTATCCTAACCCATGCTTTGTTTTATTATAGTATTGCAGCGACTTTTCTTTCGAGGTGGGTATACGAATAGGAGTTCGCCTACCTTTACCACCATTGAGGCCATATTTGAAATTGTAGCCCATTTTCCGAATGATATCTTTAGATTGCTGACTGTAACGATGTAGTTGAAGTCACCTGCTATCGTCATTTTTGGAATCACTATTAAATGTCACCTTTTGATTTAGTCCTTTACTAAAAAGGATAGGTTGCTCATCTTTCTTCCGGGAGGAAATTAGGAAGAACGAGTTTTGCACCGATTCTAATGATACCTCAGTTTGGAGGGGTTGAATTGCCCCTAAGGTAAGAGGTTCGAAGTTATCCAGAATTTTTAGATAACATTATGTGCAATGGTTGACATCAATGTACTACAAAGGAGATACTACTTTATTGATATTTGTATCAACATTTACAACAGTATCTTTAACCTTGGCCGATGGCTTACCAAGATTAATAATAAGAGGAGGAGAAGTAGAAGACTTGTTACGACGAAGGTCGATAACAAGAGGCTCAAAAGAGGTGAGCTCCCTATGCTCAATCTTTTCAGCAGGAGGATGCTTGGTAGAAGGAGAGAGATTAATGGTCAGCATCTGAGAAGACGAGGGACGAGAAGTGTGTCCCTTGACTGGAATTACCAGGACCTCATCTGGATTGTTCTTCCGGTCTTCTTCAGTGTCCATAGCCAGTACGACTTTCATGAGCTCTTCTTTATACATTCTAGAGTGTGTATAATAGGCTTCAATACCTCGGAAGGGATTAAGGTCAACCACTTCCTTCCGGACTTCTCCGTTGTCATCAACATATTTGAAGCATTGATGGAGATTTGATGGCACGATGTTATGTTCATGCAACTACGGTCTTCCTAACAATACATTGTAGGAGACGTGATTGTCAATCACATAGAATGTAACTTTTGTGCGGAGGTTGCCAATTTGGACTTTTAGGCGAATCTTTCCTAACGGTTCGCTTCTTCCAGAATTGAACCCCAGAATAGTTGTTATGGTCGTAGAGAGGTTATGGACTGGGATCCTTAGCGCATCCAATAGAGTTTTTGGCATAATGTTGAGTTCAGATCCAGGGTCGACCAGAATACGGTCGACTTTTATTATGTCGACATACCCTGTAAAGTAGAGAGGTCGGTCATGTCGATTGTCTTCAAGTAATATATTATCCTGATCAGTGAAGGTGATATTGGTAATCAATTCCATCATACTATGACAATGAGTGCATGTCATAGGTTCTTCATCTGGTTTCTTGAGATATGCCAGACAAGCGTCGGCTTGCATCAAAGCTTCACTTAATGTTTTTCGAGTTTCCCTCGAGAGACGCAAGACTTCGAAAAATGATAATCTTGTCGGAGTGTTGGCCAGTTGAGCCAATATGTCAAAATTATACGGCTTTTCGAGTCCTTGCAATATAGTTTTCTTTAAGCTTTTGTCAAAGCGGGCCGGCTACTTATCTTTGTCAGCTGCTGTCGGCTTGGGAGGGATAAGTTCCACTTGAGGTGATGATGCCGAAGGAATATTGGAGACAGGAAGAGACGATGTTGGAGGGGGCATCGGAGATAGGAGGAGAAATGACAATATTTTCTTGTCCTTCTTGGTAGTCTCTGAGTTAGGGCCTTCTAGACCTAGTACCAATCATGGCTTCTTCTTCCGGAACTGGTGCAAAGGAAACCATGTTACAGTTCTTCATCCGGTTTTATTTCTGGAAGATCTCTTCTTTAGAGGAGATGAAAGATCTGTCCAGAATTCCAGACCTACACGGGATTGATTATCTTGAAGGCGTAGAAAAAGAGGTATAGGAGACCCTTTCCCGTTATTCAAGCCAGGGGCTTTCTGTAAATTATATCCTATTTTTGTCATCAATTCGCGAGACTGTTGATTGTATCGATGGAATTCTGGCTGGTACTCGATCTCCAGCTTTGGTAACACCATTTTGGAAGAGGAAGATGAAGCGCCACTAGAACGAATATAGCATCCAAAGTTGGATGATGACTGTCTAGTGATGTCATGTGACACGACTTGTACTTGGCTACCTTTCTTGACTTGGTAGAAGGAGCAGGTGTCTTTGTTTCAAAATCAGCGACCAAGTCAGGGTGAATCCACATCATTTCTCCTTTGTCGGTTGATAGAGGTACAAGACCGTCGCTTCATGCTGGCGAAAGGTTGACAATCTCTAAGGTAGCCTTTGGAATGGGGATAACACCATCAGGTACCAGCTGAGCAGGGAAGTCACCAAACTATAGAGAAACGATGTTAGCAGTCACCGTCTTCTCGTCTTGCTGAAGAGTGATTGCCTTGGCATTGATTATCTCATGGTTCTTTCCTTTGAGTATGTAGCTCGTCCTGGTTGGATGCCCCAAGAAACTATGATACATACAATATTTGGGATTGTCAGTTTTACCTACTTCATCCGGACGTTTAGTGTCAGGCAGTTGATGTTTGTTGCTTTTGATTAGATAATCAAATATTCTCAGGATGTCGTCTTCATCAAAGGAATACTCCTTCTTGGGACGTGCTGCTCTCTGTGGAGGTGCTATTTTTGCAGGAGTTGATTGGCCTACAATGATGGCTAAGGCTTCTTTGCCTTTGCAGTTGTTTTGACGACCACTATTGCTGGTAGTGGGATGTTCATCTTTGTCACGGTTAGGCATCTGGATGCCTAGCTGCTTGAATTTATCAACACTGTCTTCAGCTACCCTGGCACTTGCTATGAAGGAGGCCCAATCTTGGAATTGTGTAGCTCCGGTCAACATGCTGACTATAGGTAACAAGTTTGATTTACATGTATCTATAGTCAATGCATCTGGAGTAACCAAAGGCATCTTGAGTGCTTCGCGATGGAAGTGCTCTATGAAATGTTCATCAGTTTTATTAGGCCTTTGTTTGATCTTGATAAGGACCGACATAGTCATATCGTTTGTTCCCTCATAGAACCGTTCCAGGAATATTTGTTTTAGTGCCGCGAAAGATGTTTTGCAACTATCTGTAAGCTACGATACCAGTCATAGGCCATGCCTACTAAGCACCCGATGAATACTCTAGTGAGTAGAGCATCGTTCTGTTGAAGTTGATCAGTCATCACCTCGAAATGATTGAGATACTGACTCGGAGATATACTGCCGTCAAATAGCATTATAGTTGGCGGCTTATACTTGGGTGGAAATGGAACCTCCTTCCACTCTACATGATAGGGTTGTTTGATTCCTAACTTCTGTAGACCATCTTTTGCTTAAAAGCTTCAAACTGATTTCGTAGAAGCTTGACCTCCTCGAGAGGGTCCCTTGGTGCTTGAGGAGCAGTAGATTGGTTTGATGGGTTGAGAGGTAGAACCGCATGATAAGTACCACCCTAGCACCAAACTGACTTAGAGTAGCTTGAGCCGGTATGGTAGCATTAAGAGGGGATTGTACCACTAAGCCGGTGTTGAAAGGTGCATATGCTGCTATGTATTCTTGGGTTGGAATTGGATTCACAACCGATGGAACAATATGTTGTGCTACAATCACGACATGCATAATTGTAACCATTTCAGCCATGGTTTTCAAGTTAGCCTCTAAGGCAGCGATCCGCTGTTCTTGATTGGCGGAGCTGGAAGCATCTTGTTTCTCATTAGTGATGTAGGCAGTCACTTCTCTAACAACCGAAGACGAACTGCTGGATAGTCCAATCAGAGTCTTCACTATCGACATCGAAGTCAGGTAGAGAGTGTAGAAGCATGAAAAATAAGCGCATCAATGACATAAGCACATATAGCAACAAACACTGCCTATAGTTCACAAAAGCGCAGAAGATAACGATTGACTAAAAGCGCAGACAAGAACGAGTCACAAGAGACGAACGAAGATAGTGCATAAAGGAAAAGTTCTTTATTAAAATTATGTCTACAAAGATCTATTACAGATTCTTCATTATTACATATAAAGACTAAAATGCCTAACGTCTACAAATGGGCAGTCTTCAGAAAGTGCATAGTCTCCCAAACGTGCAGCAGTATCAGAGCGAATCACTTTCCTCGTCAGATCAAGACACTTCATAGTCAAACACGAAGGAACTCCAATATGGCTAATGAAGCAGCTATTGGCCTAAGCAAGAACGCAGCTCCTGCTTGCAACACTACTGCGACTCTTGAGCAGGGCAGAAGACAACCTGTGGCTCTTCGGGTTGGCAATAAATCCAAACCCGGTAGCTTGGACCTCGAAGACCTCCAAGATGTTATTCTGGTTCGAACTCCTTATGCCAAACGCTCAAGTGCATCTCAAAACGCAATAGTCGTTCTTCTACAAGGACACAACTTCTTAAACGAAGAGATCCACAACCAACAGTCGATTTGTGCAAGGCCAACGACCGTTTGAAGCTATATCGGGATCAAGCATGACTGCGGGAATGCTAAGAGACAATGGATGTAGCTCCTTAGAAAAGCTTTCCTTTATATAGGCTGAGTATGTTCCAACCCCAAATGCCACGTGCTATCGGTCAAAGACCGCCAAATTAATGGGATGAACCTAGGATTCAGCATAATGAATCTCATTCAATAGGTTCATTTGATTGAATCCTAGGCCACGAACTCCTTTAATTCTCCAAAAGATGGCAGTAATTAAAAGAGACGTTTACTCAGCAGACACAAAGGGGTGACATTAATCACAAAGACCACTCAGAAAGTCCTTAGACATTTCGAAAATGCGTAGTGGCTTCACAAAGCTCTCAGAAGTCCCTCATTGCTTCGTAAAAGCGCAGTGGCTTCACAGAACCCCACCAATAGTCTCCTTGTCGCCCAAAAGTGCAGTGACTCCATCGCCTTCGAAATACAGTCTCCTCGTCGCCAAAAAGTATAGTGACTCTATCGTCTTCGAAACATAGTATCCTCGTCGCCCAAAAGTGCAGTGACTCCGTCGTCTTCGAAATATAGTCTCCTCGTCGCCTAAAAGTGCAGTAACTCCGTCATTTTCAAAACACAGCCTCCTCGTCGCCCAAAAGTGCAGTGACTCCGTCATCTTCGAAACACTGTCTCCTCGTCGTCCAAAAGTGTAGTAACTTCGTCGTCCTCGAAATACAGTCTCCTTATCGCCCAACAGTGCAGTGACTCCATTGTCTTCGAAACACAGTTCTCGTTGCCCAAAAAGTGTAGTAACTCGGTCGTCTTTGAAACACAGTCTTTTCGTCGCCTAAAAGTGCAGTGAATTGAAGCCTCACTAGAAGCACAGCTCGTATAAGTGTGCAGTCCTATGAGGTGGCATTATTCTACGTGGTCAGCTTGGCATCTATATATTTTCAGATATGATACAATCAGTTTGTTTAAACTGCCACTCCTAAGATAAGAATAGAGTTTGGTTCTGTTGATAAGAGCAATATCCAATCGGTTTGTTTAAACCTTCGCTCCTTATATAAGAACAAAGTTTTCTTCCTTTGATAAGGGCAGTATCCAATCAGTTTGATTAAACTGCTGCCGCTATGATGGGAACAAAATTTGACTCTATGGATAGGAGCAAAACCTGCTCGGCTTCATCCGATTAAGATTATCGAGCAATAGACGTACGCCATGTGTCATTTATTCGGTTATGCTGATAACCACCCAAGATCTTGATAGGAGGGAATCTCAACGTCCGCTACATGTCAGCTCAGCAAAAGCCCTCACCGTATAATTACAACAGATTCTGTCATATCTCAATGCGCAACGCTCCTACGTGCCTAAAAGATCTTATGCACGTCGCCTATGTGCTAGGCCTATAAATAGAAGGAGTTTTCCTTCATTAAAAAGGGCAGCAATTTCCTGATTGGCAACCCAGAGTTCCATTCAGAGCACCAGAAAGTTGGAGCTAGTTCAACTCGTTGTCAGATCGTCAACAGAGTAAAGGAGCCGCTGTAGTGCTCGATCTCCACCACCACACTTTCCAAAATTTTTTGTACTTAAATCTTCTATTTAGGAGTTCTTTTTGTACTTTTTATACGTTTGAATACAAAAGTTCGTTCAACTTTTTGTCATGGCAAACAGAGAGCTACCCCCAAGATGAGGAGTGTTTAGATTCCTTTGACCGAGGAAGTCTCGGTTGGAATCAAAAAGATTCTTTTGACAAGTCTCGGCTTCTTGACCTTGTGTTTTAGTAGACTCTTTCGTCGAAGTCACAAATTTGATCAAGGTATTGCTGACTAAAATTACGGGATGTGTTACATCTTGGACGTTTTCTACCCCAATGTTGCGGGAAGTCATGTCGACCAAAGCATATAGCAGTTTGTCTTCGTCTACCATGATCAGTTCAGGAGTCCTAGTGTAATTCAAACGGTCGAATACAGACCATTTAGCTAATTGACAGCAACACTTGATTACTATCTCGTGATGTTGATTACAGTGATGACTATGATGTAGAATTATTAGTGTATGTGGTGATCCTGTAATCTTTCATTTTTGTATAAGAATCTCGCAGAGATCAGTTACAGTGATAAGAGTTCAAGATGAAGAAGCAGGTACATGCTTTCTGATTATGTTAAGAACATGGTTCCTGTTTTTGAGTTTTTATGTCCCCTGTATATATAGAGAAGTGCTGAGTTCAGTGGCATAAGTGGAAGGATTCTTGATTTTAGAAGCTTTCACTATGCGCAGTTTAGTAGATGGCGCAGATTGTGTCTGGTGCATCATATGATTTAATGAATTTGGTTCTGTTCTGCACTAGTTATAATAGGTGCGCATGTCAGAGTTATGTGCCACTTGCTTGTCTATCTGAGACACCATCAGTTATCCCAGCCTTGATCTTGATATGCGCAAGGTAGGGAGATTCTGGCTTTGGCTTGACTGGTGCTGGCCAGCTTGATGAGGAATAGGCAAGATGCCCTGTTGTTCTGCGTATACTGTTCCAACACGTTTGGCACGACACAGATGGGTAGGAAGTGAACTTTGAGTAGAGTCTATTTTTTTGCATCAATTTGATTGTCTCTGCCAAAAGAAGTAGAGTCTCTATCCAGAAGTGTTCTAGCATCGATTGGCACAGAGGCGCAATTAGATGTATTTTCCACCAAGTCTAGGACTGGGAAAGAATAAGGAGATACCATAGGGCGCTTTCCGTTGTTCTGTACAGAGGCCATGGTTGTTGCTCTCAAAGAGGAATGAGAGATGGCCATATGGCGCTGTCCCTTAATTAGTGCTGAGGCAGTGATTGGTGCGCTCTCCACCATGTTCAAAACTGGTGAAGAATAGGGAGTGGCCATAGAGCACGTTCCCTTACTTTGCGCAGGATCTATATTTGGCGCACTGGATGACTTTGGAGTCCAGATGGCACGAGTCTTCCTATCTTTAGAGACAACAGTAGATGCACACTTGGCACCCCCCAGCGTCAATCGACTATTTGGTCGACTTTCAAGACCAAAGTCTTCTGCATCATGCCGACCGACGCAACATCGCATTGAGTTGTCACTTTCTCGTCAGAGAAGAAATTTGTCCCCAGCAGAGTCGCCATTTTGTTTGTGAGAACAAAAGTTTTCCAAGAAAACTAGTTTATAAACTAAGAAAAAAAAGTATAAAGGTATAATTTGATTATGGAGAAATACAACTGTAGGAATCTGATCAGAAGACGATCACTTTATCCCTTGGACGATGGGATGTCGAAGAAGAAAACCTTCTGAGAGTGTTGCAACAACTTAGTCAGGAGATTATGATAATTAGTGATGATTTAGAAGTGTTTTGGAACTCTATTTATAGAGTTTTGAGATAACTGTCAGATAGTTACCCTTATTGGCGTACACTTGCAATTGGCACGCCATTATCCATTTGCGCGAACGGTTGGTTTAGCAGCTTGGGACGTGTGGCATTCTGTGAGAGAGATGCACTTGGTCGTGGGCAGTGTCATGTGTACGTTCTTCGAGATTAGTGGCATACATTCGACATTATTTAACTGCTTCTGGATGAAAATCGATCAAGTGGCACCAACTGATAAGTGGCGCTTAGCGCAATTTGCTGATTAGCACCATCTGCTTCATATAGAATCTGTAGGAAGTGATTACCTCACGCCAAATGAAAAATAGTACGAGGAAGCTATCAATTATTATGACAAAATCTGACACAATCTTCTCGAGCGCCGTACGCTCGAGATTCAAAAGGATTTTCCTCGACTGACGTGTTGTCAGTCACTACGACTAGTGCCTGAGCTTTTCGAGGAAGCTTGCCACATGGTCAGCCAACACTATTTAAAGTCCAGCATCATTTGATGATCAATCCAGCGCTATTTAATTAATAACTCCTGGCGCTATTTGTAAGTAGTGCGATATATTCTTTTTAGTAATTTTTAGCTTCTACAAGGACTAGGAATACGTAGCATGCCAATTGTATGTATACGAATAATACACCAATATATAAAATCCTTGAATACATGCATAAGCTGTAAATGAAGTATAACAAATAGACAGTCACAGATAATCTATATCTCATCCACGACAACAATAAAAAACTAGTCCATTAATAATTAAATATATAGTAAAAAGAAAAGGTAGCCGGGTGGAGACAAATCCACTACCAAACAGCTATAAAAAGAGTATGAGATAAACTAGAGTTCGACCTCCTAAAATAAATAAAGTAAATGGAAAAAATGTAGCAATAAACATGTCAATCTAACACAAAATATCACTGAAACTCAGAAGGCAAAATCTCCTAAACAACAAAGTAGAATATAGTGTCGAACCATACTCCTGTAGATAATCCTGCTCATCTATACATGGAGAGATTACTAGGTCCTCAACAGAACGTAACAAGATACATACAATATGCCATATAACAACTGAAAATAAATTGATAATGAAAAGGGGTTCATAACCATTTTATGTGAGTTTTAAGAACAAACCTTCAATGCGTGGGATGTTTGGCTAAAATAGGATTGGCATAGTCTCCTCTTGGACACTAGGGGCCTAACGTGCATAATACTCATCAAACATCAGAGACCATCTACAAATAAAACCAGGGTTATCTCACCCACGTCTTCGGTGGAGATTCCGAGTTACAAAGAAAATATGCAAAGTAGACCATTAGCTATAGAACTGTGTTCCCCACCCCATGCCTATCTATGCCGTATCTACAACACATATATACCTCTAATAGCTGCTAAGTCCACTAATTATGCAATTCTATTAGTAGTTATATTTTATCCGTCACACGTCCCACACGTACCGGTGGTCAGTCGGATACGCAAGTCCATGTCCTGCATGAGACTTACAATCCATGAAACACATGTTTCATGGCCAAAGGATATATATCAATACCTGACATTAATGGGGTGGTCCTATAAAACTAAGTCAACATACAAAAAATAAAGAAAAAAATAGAAATGACTATCCCAGTCGCTTATACCCAAGTATGACTTGGACACACAGTTTAATATAAAATAAATAAGCAAATAAATAAATAATAAAAATAAATATGCTGAAGTGACAATAAATAAATAGAATATATTGGCATGGTATACTTGTCTGGAGGTGGTGTGAAGAATCGACAATGTCTAGTAAGCAAACTCGTCAAGTCAAAAAAGCAATGAAAGTGGAACTTCCGCAAACGTTTCCGAATGTTGAAATAGATATCACCAACATTTTCGGAATAAAAAAAGACTAAGATTGACTAACCATAAGTCCAATTTCGGACACAGGAGCAAAACATAATTTTAGATCAAAACGTTGTCCGTCGTTGAAACCGCTTTCCACCGAAAAGCGTGCCAAGTCTAATGGTCTATAAAGTCAACAAACTACGTGTCTACAAGTCGAATTTGGCAATACGAATTCAATGGTATGTCCAATTTTGGATTCCGGTGAGCCGGTCACAAAAACATTCATTGATAGGGCCCGCGAAATGACGATCAATTATCTCAGGATTGGAACAAACTTGGGTCATAGGACCAACCAGATGCTGCAAATCCAATGGCACAAGTTTCGTCGTGAGTTGAGGAGCATATACAAAGTAATCAACAATTTTGCAAAATCACTGATATGGTATTTTTTTACGGATACGCCTCGAATTCGTTGCGCACACGTAACCAATTCCAGTTTTGTCAAATCCCATACATGCATGAAGTCCATATGCACCTTTTGATACAAGTGGTTCACGATCAAGTCATCCGGTTTGTCGGAATGGACTCTGTATCAGAAAAATTTAAGTTTTGAAAATAGATTTTTTTTGACGTTTTGGAACTGGATTATGACAAAAAATAATCAACTAAAATAAAAACTAAAAATTAGGTTTTGTAGTCGCATAGGTTGTGTAAAAGTCTGTTCAAGTAGATTTGTAAAATTTACAATCCTCTGATTGTAAATTGACTTCAAACATAGGTTTTCGGGTCCCAAAAATCTGTCAATACGATAGTGGTTTTCCTAAATTTCCTAAAATTTTTGGCAGAAATCTTGCATGAAACAACACAAACTATTTAAATGGGTTTGTCGAGGTCAACTAGGCTACCCGTAAAAATTTACGGATCGAGAAACGGTCGAGTATATTAGAAGAAAAATGAGGATAAATAAAAGGTACCTAGGCTCAGGTTTAGCAGTGTTGTCAGTTTTGGGGGTGGTTGCGACGACTGTCCAGTCGGCCAACGATTGTTTCAGGCAGTCTCGGCGGCGATCGTCCATGATCGTGCTGGTTCGGGGGTGCTTTGGGACTTGGTCTCGAGAGAAATTTACTAGGGTTTTTGGTAAACAAGTTATTTTGGGTTTAGTTTTTATACCTAAATCGATTTCCACCTGAATTTAAATCCAATTTAAACAAGATTTTTGGTAATCTAGTGGAGAATAGTTTAGGGATTAGCTAGGATTTTATTTGAAAGGTTTTGGTTCGGATTTGATTAGGTTTTGAAGAATTTGTAAACTTTTTTTCCTTCTTTCTCTCGCGACTATATGGTTGGGCTCATAGTGGTACTATTCCCGCGGGGAACTATACACTGAAGTTGTTTTTCTTTGTTTTTTCCTTTTTTTCCTCGACCAATACACACACACACACAAAATATTTAAAATCCTAAAGTATTTATAAAAATATGCTAAAAACATTTCTAAAAAAATTGACATAATAATTGTATCATTTATTTATGTAGAAAATATATTTATTTAGTATATTTTTTATATTTAATAATACTTAATTAATTAACAAACTATTTTAATTTATTTAATAAACACTAATAATAATCATGGCCTAATATAAATTAACTAAAATATAATTAATAAATACTTACTGGATTTTTAGGGGGTTTACAAAGTATGCCCTTATCCAATTCATTAAATTTAATGAGGACGTCTAGGTAATTACATATAAAATCTATACTACTATATAATAAGGAAAGTTGGCTTCACCATGAATTTTTCTTCTTCCAACTATGCCTTTATCCAAGTTTACTAATTAAAATTGTTCATTAAATTTAATGAGGATAGCTAGGTAATTACATATAAAAAATTTTGAGAACCTTTTGCTATGTACAAGGCATGTATGTCACTCCCCAGTCCCAAAATATATGTGGGACAGAGACATAACCTGGACAACTGATACAGTCTAGAGTGAGTTACCCAATTTAATATACTTACCTAGGTGTACTAGCTGTCAATATTACTGCACTAAATAGACAACATGTAAAATTCTAAATCTCATCCACTGAAACAATACATGAAAGTACTGAAGCAAATGCTGGTAATAAATCACAGAAATAGCCTGAATATCCATAGTACAACAGAAATGATTCTGGTAGGATCAAACCCACTAAGTACAATATTGAATAAAAAATACTGAAAGCAGAAAGATAACTACTGATGAGCATCAGCTAACTAGATAATAATACTCATGACCCAACCAGCTGCATACCACGAGATCAGGGGTACTCCTTCGGAAGGCACCACAACGTTCTCAGCAACAAATCCTATCTCTACTCCTTGTCCACCAACAGTCGGATACAAGTGCTCGTCTGGATCTAGAAAGGAACCAGGTCCTTAGAGGAACATAACAAGATACAGAAAGAACATGCCATAAAGTAAATACTAAATAAACATAAAGGGAGTGAACTAACCAGCTAAGTGAATGCACTTTGAAGATAACTCTAGTACATATGGGTAGGTAAATAAGGATTTTGTGTCGAATCACGGGCCGACGTCGGATCACGAACCGATTCCTATAACTGGGTAACAATAACCCATAACCGGGTAACACTGAGGCTGATGTAACTATTTGTCCCATACGCCTATTAATTGTCTTGCTCATCCCATGAGATGTACAAGTTGTCTCCACAACTTGGACATATTATACCTCAATTTAAGGTCTAACTAGATCATCCCAATTATGTAATGTACCGTCACATGCGCTATTCATACCTATGGCCAGTCGAGAGCGTCAGCCTGTTCCATAGCATGAACTCACTCAGTGTCGTATAGTAAAACGTGTCAAGGTCATGGGAGTTGTGATGATAACTCTGATACTGTAGGGTATGTCACCTAGTGCTAAGTCAAGCATGTGTATCACGATGTCGATGCCATCATCGACTACACCCGAGGCATTTTTGGACACTCACAACTTCGTCCATTCTAACAAGAGCACATAAACAAAATTATGAACAAGTTTAACCAGTATAACGAGGCAAGGTATACTTGCGTGCGACTCCGAAATGCACAAGCAAAGATCCTAACTCTCCGGTCACGATCATATTGTCCCGAGCACCTACGAATGTACAAGTACAACATGTTAGTTGCTACGCTATGGTACAATAACCACATATTAGTTTGTGACTACATATGGTCGCTACTTTGATCATGGGACTTCTAATTATTCTACCAACATATATACTCTAGGGTTTATCATTCTATAGCTCACTTGCACAAGGATGGTCACATACCCATCCTTGGAATCATATTTGACCTATTAGTCACCATTTCCTAGGGTGGCTATCGACTCATCCTCGGGTTAAGCTAGATAATCTAGTCAAATGAAATATCATAAATGTCGCTTGAAATATTCTTACTCTTGCATAACCATGGCATAGACTATCATACAATACTATTTTTACTACAACAAGATTAATCATACACGTGGATAACTACCCTCTATATAGTTACACATGATAACAATTCAAACCATACTCATACACATGCATACTCGCATTTCCTACTTAGGTTACATTCGCATCGTGCTAACTTAACTTTGTGTCATTTTATGAGCATGGACATTTTCATGTGTTCCTACATGTAGGCTTACTAATATACATGTATCATGCATGATTAAACATGGTTTCTAATACAACAATCATGGCCAATATTTTCGTAAAACCTATTCATGGCTTCTAGGAGTAGCAAATGGCAAGTGTTCACTTAGCACAACATCTATGTCACATATTTTCTAGACAAGTATCCCGTATGTCCTGTAGTTTAAACACAAGTGTGAACATGATATCAACTTGACTAAGATATGACTTCTAACACACTCATCATGGCTCAATATCCTTCTAATCTTAGACATTATAGATATTTTCTACTAGCAATTATGACAATATACATGATATGTGTGAACCATTCTTTCTAAATAAACTACTTAATACTTGAAAGTGGCTAACAACATTACGTATGTGTCATTAATGTCCAACATGACCACGTATTTGGTTATGAGAGCGTACAAACAAGAGTGCAATCCAGTGAGAAGTGTTGTAAGAAAAATGTATACCTATATGAGCGTACACGTTCCCGGTTGCTCGTGCGAGTGTGAAATTCCATGGGGGTGCTCCCTCACTATTGTGGGGGTATCCTTGTGCCTCAAAGAGTGTCGTGCGACACCACAAAGGAGGGCAACATCTATGTAGCTGCGACAGCAGCAAGTTAACTGCGGCAATAACAACAACAGCTAGCTGCTGTTGTTTTGCCTTGTTGGCACCCCTGGGGCGATGGTCGGACGGTGGGCCCCCTCCAGGGTGGTGTGTTGCCTGTTGTGGCTGAACCTACTGGCGATAATGGCCACAGCAGTAGCAACAAAAGTAACATCAGCGGAATGAACAGCAGCAGCTGCAGAATGGCAGTAGTATAACTATTTGCAACTGCTGTGGAGCAGTTTGCAGCAATAAAAAATAGAGGAAACAAAGGAGGGGAAGGTGGGGAAGTATAGGGAAAAGTAAGGAGAAGAAGTTTGGAGAGGTTTGATTGGGGTTTTGGTTGGCCACGAGGTTATGGAGGAGTGTATATAGCGTGAAAAAGAGGGTTGAGTGTGTGAGTGGTTAAGTACATGTGTTTAGTCATGTGTGAATGACTTGAGAGTGACGTATGAGTGTGTATGAGTGAGTGATGGAAGGACGATGGTAGCCACCCTTTGGCTTAACTATTTATGGGTTGCATTTAATGAAAGGGTGGTAATGTGTATCATGGGTTAAGCCATGTTTAAGGGTTATGGTCATTGGGGTTGTCCCTTTGTTTTATAGGTGTGTATGCTAGGTATTTTGTGTTTTATGGAGAGGAAAAGTGGCGTGGGGGTGTTTTGTGGGTGTCATAGGAGTGTGTACATCGGTTTGGGTTGGGTGTTTGGGCTAGTTTTGGTTAGGCTGGGTTGGATGTCACAATAACTAGGTATTGGGTCAATTATGATCATTGATGTATAGGTAGCATGTGGGGGCTCAATTGAGTGGGACACAAGTGTCATGTGTGTTGTTAGCTTAGTTCGGGTCATGACCATGCATTGGGTTGGAGGAATACGTTTAATTATGTCTCCAATTCCAATTGGAAGTGATTATAGGTGCATGGTAGGGATTAAAATTAGGCTATATGTTAGAAATGTTGTGTGATTAAAATGAAGCATAATGAGATGTGTTTGTGTGGGACATGAATATCATGGGTGTAGAGGGTCTTGTCTAGGTCATACATGTGAAATTTATTGGAAGGGAGGGCTAGTGTTGTGCTCCTAATATTAAAGCCATGGAAAAGTGCACCTAATAGTCATAAAAGAAAGTGGTAATCTTACCACTAATCTATTATTCCTAATTAAGTCCAAATTAAACCTATTCATCAACTAACTCTAAAATTTTCAAATATGGGCTTACAACGTGCATATATGCTAGTAGGAATAAAATATGAATCCTATTATATCTAAAACTACTACGTCTATTTCAGACTGGACTCCAACAATCTTTTTCTCTAGTTTGATGAGAGGGTGTTGATCATATGGCTCCTCAATTAGACTCCATGCATGTCATCCCCCGACTGAGTTCTTGTTCCACCATGCTACTGATCTTTGATCATTCGAGCTGCTTTGTATCTTCTGCACCACAGGGATCCTGCCGACATTAATAATATGGCCAAGACCGAAGTCCCTGAAAATCAGCCTCACCGTAAGTCTCAGCTTCCTTTCCCTACTTTTGTCTTCCTCTAAAATGTGCTACCATTTCGTCGAGCTTCTTTACCCTTGGCTAGCCCAACCAAACGGATGGTGCGATCCTCCTGAGATTCAAACTCCTGAACCTGCCCATCTTCGTGTCCGACACCGAAGCTCCCCATGCACATGCATCCTCGAGTAGAACATCATGCATTGTGCACGCTGTTGATGACCTACATCTCTCTATGAACTGGGTAAATGGTAATACACCCGCCTCTGATTGAGTTTGCTACAAACCTTATGCTCCTCCCTAGCTTCAAACTATTGAAACCAAGGTTGCTTTGTGAAGCGTTGGCAAACCAACCATCGCTAAAATTGCATTCGTAAAACAAAACCCACGGGAGATCGACCAGCTGTCATGGGACCGATGGACTAACCCTCAATCTTTGACTCATCACCATCACTTTATCTCGATGAACCAAATCCTCCGTACCCCTCAAAACATCTTTAAGCCTTCCATAGCAAGTTCCTGGTGATCCAACTTCTGTCGAACACCCCTCGAGCCTCCATCTAGTGTCTGTGGCATGCCTGTACAACTCAGCGACTTGAGCCTATTCATGCCACAAAAGAAATCTCCTCATGCCAGCTGTTGGGAACCCTTTGCAAGCATCCAATCTTTGTCCCCAAACAAATTGTGACATCTATTGTCTACCAGCCTTCCTACCAAAAATAAGTTATAGAACAAACTTGATATATATTGTACATACTTGAGGACAAGCTTCTTACTAAACTTCGTCATCAAGTGCACATCGCCGATACCTACAACTGCAGCTGTCCTCTTGTCGTCCATCTTCACACGTCCGAATCTGCTGCTATAATATAACATCAAGATCCTTTTCTATGAAGTGGAGTGATATGATGTCCCCTTGTCCATGACCCAGTCATCAACATGACAATGCCACATGGTTCCTCTGCGTCGATTACTGCGATGATGATAGCTTTTATTGACGAAGATCTCCTGATAATCCTTGTATTTTGCCTTCTAAGCTTTGAGCTTCATGCAGTTCCTCTTAATATGACTCCTTTTGTCATAATGATATCAGCCTTCTTTGTGGTCTATAGTCACAAGTTTTTGAGAACTCCCCCTGTCCTCGCCTGCGACTTGGGTCTTCCCTACATGTATGAAGCCACCGGAGCAGACTCTTACGACGATTCAACTTGCTTGTATTGGACCTCCTTATTCAACGAGCTACTTTTGACTGCCTCCATCATGACAACTCCATCCAGTATGAAGTTGCTCATAGACACCACCAACATCTTTCAGCTTTCCTGCAGTAGGGCCTGAAGCTTATCATCAATCACCATCTTTATTGCAGACAACTGATTGATGATACCACGAACCTCGTCCAGATGTTGTGCTATTGGGACACCCTCTTTGTACTTCGAGTTGACGAGTTAGTGAATAAAAAACGTCTTGTTGCCAGCCATCTTTCTTTCATATAATGAATGTAGCTTCTTTCATAATGCTTTTGTATAACTCTCCATGGACACACGATAAAATACCAAATCGTCCAACCATTGTCGGATAAATCCAACGACCTTCCAATAACTATCGGCTATTTTTGAATTTTCTAGGTAATTAAGTGACCTCCTACTATAGTGCAATAATCTGATATAGAAGCTGATTGTGAACCAGCCTTTACTCCATAGGCCCTTTCTCGTAATATGATCAGAATTGGCAGAACACGAAGGTGCCCATTTCGAGAGTAGAGAATCCAGTAGTTTCCAGTCTTCAACAACTTTGTCCGAGGGCTTTGGTTCGTCGCCCTCCAACAGACCATGCAAGTCCTTGCACTAGAGTAGATCATCTATCATTGGCTTCCAAATCATCCAGTTCCTCCCCAATGAGGGTGATTACACGAATGTTCATCTGCTTTATAGATATGGTTGTCATAACCCCTAAAGCTCTGATACCAGATGTTGGAAATCGAACACGCCCTATAAGAACTCTGATACTATGCCTGAGATGTTGCCACAACAAAAACTTAAGCCAACCTACCTAAAATAATCAACCTCCTTCTAACACACACCAAGTATAGATAAAGACAAGCATATGACGGTGACTACGTCACCTGGACAAGTTATAATCTATATAACTCAGATAAAATTATAAGATTGACAAAAGCAAAAGTTGAACCCTTTGCCATAATAGGTTCACCCCCCTCACCACACTCAAGAAGAAACAACAAAGATTATAATAAAATCACTAACCAACCCGTAGCAATCTTCCTGATTGAAGTTGACGAATCCTCGATTAGATTTTCTCCTTCCTTCTATCTTATATGGAAGCCCTAAGAGCAAAGTACATGCTTTTTCTAAGATCTCTTGTGGACGAGGTCCTCGAATCTCAAGTTTATGCTATCCTTTGTACCTTCGCCCTCACCACATATATATAGGATGAGAAAATTATGTTCTAGGACATAATATGATTTCCTAAATAGGAATAAAATATGAATGCTAATATACCTAAAACAGCTACTCCTATTCCAGACTAGACTCCAATATGTCCACTTTATGGAGATTTTATACTTGATGTCGGATAATTAAAGTTGCTCCTCTATTTATCTGGGGTTGGAACTAGTGTTTGAAAACATAATTAGTGTTGGAATCTAGTCTGGATTTGGTAGCAACATATTTGTGGGACCCAAATATGGTCAACAATTTAATTTAATGTGATTTGGAGTTCTATATTTAATATTTAATTTGATTATATTTGGACATCCATAATTAATGTTGACTATTCTAGGATTTTTCTATTACCCAAAAATAGGATATCTCATTTTAGGTAAATATGGTTTCTTAATTTAGGGTTTCCTATTTAGTAAATCCTATTATGACCTAAATAGATTTTCTCATCTTATATATATGGTTTGAAGGTGATAGAAGGAGCACAAGGAGGAGATTCATGGTGCTTGTCCATATAAGATCTAAGTCTATACTTTGCTCTTAGGCTCACCATCCAAGACAGAAGAAAGGAGATATGATCGAGGAGTCGTTTACTTCGTTTAGAGAGATTGCTACGTATAGGGTGAGTGATTTCAAGTTGTATTCTCTGTATTTTCTTCTTGAGTGTGGTAAGGGGGTTGAACCTATTAGATTCAATATTACTTTTTTGTCAATCTTGTAATTTCACCTGAGTTATATAGATTGGAACTTGTCAGGTGACATAGTCACCCACCATATATGTTTTCTTTATCCATACTTAGCGTTCGTACGAAGGTTGGTTATCTCAGGTGGGTTGGCTTAAGTTTTTGTTGCCTCACATTTCAGTCTCAGTATCAGATCTTGTAGGGCATCCGATCCCAACATCTGGTATCAGAGTGGGTTTCATTCATTCTGGGCTGATACCATCATCTGGTATCAGAGCTCTTAGGTTCTCAAGATGAAGGTACAACCATGTCTACGCAGTAGATAAATACACGTATGATCACCCTCACAAGGGAAAACTAGACAATTTGGAAGCCAAGGATGGAGGATCTACTCTGGTGTAAAAACTTGTATGGTCCGTTGGAGGGCGACAATGCCAAGCCATCGGACAAGTCTACTGATGACTAGAGGCGATTAGTTGGAAAGTCCATTTGATTTATCTGCCAATGGCTAGATGATTCAGTGTTTCATCACGTCTCCATGGAGAGTTATGCAAAAGCACTTTGGGAGAAGCTTAATTCGTTGTATGAACGAAAGATGACTGACAACAAGGTATTACTTATTCGCCAACTCGTCAACTTAAAGTACACAGAGGGTGCCTCGATGGCATAAAATATGAACGAGGTTTAGGGTATCATCTGTTATCCCAATGATCTAATTATATTTTTGATTATGGTTATTTGATTAAGTTTAACTTATGATATCACTAATATTTATGCTATCACTATAGTATTTGTACTTAAACTTAGCATAGTCCTAATGTGCATTAAATTTATCATACTTGTTATAATGTATATTGCTTTGTTCGTCGAACATGTAAATACATAAAAGCAATAAGCAAGATATACATGGACATATGCAGCGAAGAAATTATGATGGGCCAAAGATGACGATATCCCACCAGATTTCTCTGAACGTTCCAACGATATCTCCGGGGTCGCACACTCGGGGGTTCCGTTGCCCGGTCAGCGGATGAAGTAGAAGGGCAGGGCTTCCGTATGGGTTCTAGGGTGAAGCTTCTGAAAGGTATTCAGATTTCATAATCTGGATAACTTTGGACAACTGTCGTCAAGGGAAAATGCCAGCATCCATCAAGTGAAGATGCCAAGCCATGCCATCATCATTTTAAGACTCTGAAGAAGTATACACCTGCTATAGTATATCTGGAGTCTGTAATGAGTCTTAGGAATAGTTATAAACACAAGAAATGGATGAAAAAAATCGAAAACGATGGTAGAAAATAACCTAGGACCACTTTGGGGCAGTCACATGAAAGATCCGACGAATCTCCGTAGAGCTCTGAAGGATGATCCAAATGGACCACATAAAACCTTTTATGAACTTTCGAATATGATAGAAGTCTGCAAAAATCTGACGAATTATCCGTCATGTGACCATTTGAACTCAAACGATCAAATTCTGTCCAAAAGTGTCCCCAACTGCTTTTTTTTTGCCATTTTACTATGCAAGCGAATGATTTGACAAACTTTCACGGATGACTGACGTATCTACTGTCTGCTGACTGGAAGTTGCATTATTTGTAGTTTCCATTGATTTGGTTATAAGTAGCCTTGGAACCTTTCATTCAAGGTTGATGCATTGAGCCTAAAATTTCCTCTCTACCAAAGCTTTCACTTGCCTATCCACAAATTGTGTTAGAGTATTCTTGAGTTGTAAAAGTAAGATATTCATATTTGTTGTAAGAAGATCAAGCTATTTTATAAAGATGTTGAAGCATACAAGCCTTCGGATCAAAGATTGTGTAAAGTCGAAGAGTCTTCGGATCAAAGCTCTTGTGTATTGAAGTCGGAGAGCCTTCGGATCAAAGTTCTCATATATTGAATTCGAAGAACCTTCGGATCAAAGATCTCGTGTAAAAAGTGGTGAGCCTTTAAATCAAAGCTTACATTGTAACTATCTCAACAATAGTGGACCAATGTTGGAGAGAGTTCCGGGACTGGAGTACCTCAAGGGAGGATACCAGGATACATCGGGTGTCAGTATTTTGTTGTTTCTTCTTTTGTACTTTTAATCATTAAATTGCCTATTAGTAATCATATAATGTTTGATTAGTTAGCTTAACCCTATTTATCCCCACTTCTAGGGTGCTTTCACCATCAATCAGTTGTCTGTGATGAAGATGGTGATTGACGATGAGCTTCGGGCCCTTCTATTTTTGAATTCTTTGTCAGAGAGCTGGTAAATATTGGTGGTATCAGTGAGCTGCTCCACATGATGGAGTTGTCACGATAGAGACAGACAAAAGTAGCTTGTTGAACGAAAAGGTCCAATATAAGCAAGTAAAATCATCATAGGAGTTCGCTCTGGTGGCTTCCTACGAAAAAGAAAGACTCAAGTCACAGGCGAGGACTGGGGGGAGTATTCGAGATTTTATGACTATGGACTGCAAGGAGGGCTGCTACCATTATGGCAAAATAGGTCATTTAAGAAGAACAATATGAAGCTCAAAACTGAGAAGGCTAAAGGCAAGGATGACAGTAGGATCTTATAGTATTTGGAGATATTATCATCACAACAACTGACACAGAGAAACCTTGTGGCAAGTGTCATGAAAGCTATTGGTTTATGGACATGTAAACACCGTATCACGCCACTTCAGATAGGAGGATCTTCACGTCATATGGAGATGGTAGGTTTGGACATACAAAGATGGACAACAAGGGGACGACTGTAGTTATAGGCATCGGTAATGTGCATTTGACAACGGAGCTTGACGAGAAGCTCGTTCTCAAGGACGTACTGTAGAAGCATGAAAATGAAGGACTATGCACCCATATGGAAGGAGCTGTTATGCGCCCACATGATAAAAGGGGCTATACGCCGACAGAAAACTACTTTATATACTAAATCATGCACCCAAGTGTGGGTGCATAGTCTGCTCCCAGTACTATGTGCCCAAGGCAAAGACAACCCTACAACTCGGTCAACACCCACGATCAGTCATGGGCCGAGGCATGTAGCCACGTCAGTCTCCACGAGCAGTCATGCATCGAAGCATGCGGCCACGATCTACCCACGATCATGCAGTCTTTATGCGCCTACGTCCTATGCGCCCACAATAAAATCAGTGTATTTTTTACCTGTGTGCACATAACAGCCGTTTCAGTGTAAAATGACTATAAATAGAGGGCATGTGTCTCTTCAACTCAGAGAACAGAGAGTATTTCAGAGCCAAATTGCTGCCCTTCTTGTCAGTGAGCTGAGATTTAGCAATTTTCTTAGGTTTTCTTCTACTTTTGTATATCGGAGTGTCAACGGAGTAAAGGAGCAATTGCCGCTCGATCTCCATCGTCCCATCTCTCAGGTGTACAAAAAATACTCCGATTTACAAAAGTGGGAGAAAACCTAAAAATATTGCTAACTCTCGGCTCACTGGCAAGAAAGACAACAATTTGGCTCTAAAATGCTCTCTGTTTCCTGAGTTGAAGAGGCACATGCCCTCTATTTATAGTCTTTTTACACTAAAATGACTATTATGCGCACACAGGTAGAAACTATACTAATTTCACTGTGGGCGTATAGTGTCCATTTGGGCGCATAGGATGTAGGCGCATAGGATGTAGGCGCATAAAGACTGCATGATCCGGTGTAGATCGTGGGTAGATTGTGGCCGTATGCTTCGATGCACAACTGATCATGGAGACTGACGTGGCCACATGCCTCAGCCCATGACTGATCGTGGGTGTTAACCGAGTTGTAGGGTTGTCTCTGCCTTGGGTGCATACTGTTGGGAGCAGACTATGCACCCACACTTGGGCGCATGATTTAGTATATGAAGCAGTTTTCTGTGGGCACATAGCCCCCTTTATCATGTGGATGCATAACAGCACCTTCCATGTGGGCGTATAGTCCTTCATTTTTATGCATCTACAAGACCCCCTTCAAAGTTTTTGATACTCGAACGAGTTCAGAATACTTTAAAAGAAGCATGGAAGACTTTCTATATCTTTATAGGCGCATGATGGATCATCTTCTTGAACATATGACGAATCATCTTCTTGGGCGCATAAATGTTGCTAGGCTGTCAAATATGGCTGTTGAAAAAAAATATGAATCAACAGATTCATTGGAACATAATTTGAAGAGGTCCACTCTCTGTGTGATGTCTATGCGTAGCCTACGTCAGCAGAATGTGGGCGTATAATACCCAACATTTAAATTTGTGTGGGCGCATAGCCATGTGGGTGCATAATTCCCTTCTTTGCCTATAAATAGGCCCGAGGAGAGAGAAAATTCATTCTCTCCTCTTTTTAGAATTTTCCAAGAGTTTTTTTTCTTCTTTTTCTTTCTCGTAAAATTATGTCTCCCAAGGCTGCTTCAACTCCCAAGAGGTCTGTGAAGGGTAAGGAGGCTGTAGCGAGCGGTTCTCCTCCTTCGGCAACGTCTTCACTAGTCCAAGACCCCATTCTGGGTGAGACGATGTCCTTAAAACAAAGTCCAGAGCGTTAATTTGCGACGCTCGGACTGATCTCTGCTTGGACTTATAGGTATTGATATGCGCCCAAAGCAACCTTTCTCTGTTTAGCATTTTTATGCATCCACAGAGTCATGACACACATACTTGTTGGTTTTGACTGCAACATGTTATGCGTCCACACATAAACTTTCTATATTCAAGAAGGAATTCTATGCGCCCAAAGCCACTGTGGGTGCATAACTCATAGGTGCATAGAAAGTTTTTCCAGGACTTAGTCGTTTTTCTGACATTTTGTTCTGTTTTTGCAGTTGACATGGTTGTCCCGGCTTTTGGTGGGATTCCTCTCAGCTCTGCCTGCTTCTTATTTGTAATTGGCTCATTTAGCCATAAAACTCTTGTATCCTGCTTTTTTTTTTAGAACAATTCAATGAAGAATCTTTTGGCTTTCTGAACTCATGAATATGGTTTGTGAAAGATCAGAACTAGAGGTAATATGGACGTAGTAGAGATATTTCTGGTAGGTATTCCGCTGGGAAATTGGATGTGGACTCATTACCCATTTTATATTCAAGGTTCTTTAATATAGATAATAAGTTGAAGAAGCTGCTAATAGAGGTGATATAGACGTAATAGCAGAGAATGTTTTATATCTCGACCAAAGGTAATATGGACGTGGACGGATATATAACAATAAGTAGGAGTCAGTAAATAATTAAGAGACAATATGGACGTGATTATCTTTGACGAGTGTTTTGCTCAGAGGTTATATGGACGTAGTAAAACATTTTTTAATTATCCCACTGGGGAGTAATTATCGAAAAATAGTTCAGAGGTAATATGGATATGACCGTTTTCATAAGATCAAGTTTGGACAGAGTTCAAATGAAGATAATTCCACTGAGGAATCTTTCTAGAGGACCTATTATCCATGGCGTACTCAAGACTCTTGAAATACGGATAATAGTTAGACGATTCTCTGAATCACATAAACATCACACTGTATATTTACATAATTAAAGTAGGGTATCTGTGAATGTGGAAGGTTACACATAATATTTCTTCAGGAATTTGCCGTTGATTGGCATCATAAGCAAGTCACCATCAGGGTTGGTTAGTTGATACACACCGTTAGAATACACCGATTCTATAACGAAAGGACCTTCCCATTTAGGTTAGAATTTGCCTTTTGTCTTGTGCGTCATGACCATTGGTCTTCTCACTGCTAAGACCAGATCACCAACTTGAAAGATTCTTTCCTTCACCTTTTTATTAAAGGCTCTAGAAATGCGTGCTTGGTATAGCTCAATACGCTGTTGAGCTAGTAAGCATTTTTCGTCTAGCGCTTCTAGATCTTGTAGTCACAGACGGTAACTTTCTTCGGTAGTAAACTCATTGGCTAAGGCTACTCGAAGAGAGAGAATCTGGATTTCTAGGGGACGAACTACTTTACTTCCATAGACCAGAGAGAACGACGTACTGCCCGTTCGAGTCCGAACTGTTGTGAGGTAGGCCCAGAGGCATTCACCGAGCTTCTCATTCCAATCGCGCTTGTTTGAAGACATGAATTTCTTAAGAAGTTTGATGATAGTCTTATTGAAAGCTTCTGCTAATCCATTAGCTGCTGGATTATAAGCGGTAGAGGCTACATTCTAGATTCGATTCTTATCGTAGAACCGATAGAATGCATGGCTCACAAATTATGGACCATTATCATGGATGATCCTGTGAGGTAGGCTAAAGAGGTAGATGACGTGATGCTTGACAAAACTGATCACGTTTGATATCTTTACTTCGATGAGTGGTATAGTTTCTGCCCATTTGGAGAAGTAATCGGTAATAACCAGGATAAATCGATGTCCTCTGGAGGATGGCGGGCTAATTGGGCCGATGACGTCCATACCCCAGGCTTCAAAAGGCCAAGATGCCGCCGGCGGGTATAGAAACTCCGAAGGTTGATGAATAAAATCAGCATAGAATTGACAAGACCTACACTTTTTTTGCATATTCAACAACATCTGCTATCATCGTGGGCCAATAATAACCTATTTGTCTGAGGCGATCTTGTAATTTGGGGCCTGGTTGGTGTGTACCATAAATTTTGTCGTGAACCTCACGTAGTACATGTTTGGCTTCTGTGTCCGATAAACATCTTAACAGTAACCTATCATAAGAATGTCGGTACAACATTTTGGTAGCTATATTATAGTAAAATCTGAGGGATCGCCGTTGGATAGACACTGCTTCCTTCGGGTGACAGCGTAGTCTATGAAAGGAAATCTTCAGTCTTTGCGTCTCTACTACGTAGCTGTGATGAATATGCAAGGCATCTTTCAGACAAAATAACTCTTGACCAGACACTGTGATTGAATGCTGAGTATTGATATGAACGGTCAAAGAAGTAGCCAGACCGGCTAAAGCATCTGCTTCTATATTCTGCAATCGAGGTATGTGCTCGATGAAGAATCCAAGGAAGGTAGAAGCCAACTCGATCGTCGCTTTGTGATATAGGATGAGATCTTCATGACGAACTTCATAATCCCCTCGAACCTGACTAACTATTAGCTTAAAATTACCATAAGCTTCAAGATAGTCAACTCCCAGTTGTTTTGCCAGTTGAAGGCTAATCAATAGGGCATTATATTTGGCTACATTGTTGGTGTAATGCTCCACGAGAGAATACACACGGTGTATAACCAGATGATCGGGTGAAACAAGCACGATCTTTACTCCGGCCACAATATTTTCTTTAGGTTATATTCTTGACGCACCGTCAAAGAACATTCGCCAAATGGGGATTTCCTCAGTTGCAGTGTTAGACTCAACCACTTCATCTGGAATTTCATCATAGAGTTTGGAAGATTCTGGTACTGGATGAGCTGCTAAGAAGTCAGCTAATGCTTCGTCTTTTACTGCCTTCTAAGGAACGAACAACATATTGTATGGAGTCAACAACATTGCCCATGTAGCTAAACGGGAATTAAGAGAACCCGGTTTTGTCATGAGTATTCTGAGAGGATTGACTCTAGATATGATATGGATAGTCTGTCCAGACACATAGTGTCGTATCTTCCGGATAGCAAATACCAATACAAGACATTCCTTTTCTACATGTGTGTATTTGTGTTCGGTACCAACCATCGTGCGTCTGAGGTAATAGATTTCATGTTCATGACCACCTTTATTTTTTTGCACTAATAGGGCACCAAGAGAATGATTCATAGCGCGAACATATAACAAGAAAGGCTTTTCGACTATCGGAGCCACCAACACTGGGGGGGATTGTGAGATACTTCTTGATATCATCAAATGTGCGCTGACATTATTCAGTCCATGCGAAAGATACTCCTTTCTTCATGAGCTAAGTAAACGGTTGACACCTTCCAGAAGTATTTGAAATGAATCGTCTGATGTAGGCTAACCTTCCTTGGAGTCCGCGTAGCTCTTTGAGATTTCTTGGAGGACGCATATCGAGGATAGCTTTAACCTTCTTCGGGTCAAGATGTATACCCTTTGAAGTGATAACAAAACCAAGGAACTTTCCGCTGGAGATTCCCAGAAAAGACTTGGTTGGATTCATCTTGAGTTGGTATGTACGTATCAGTTCGAACACTGTTCTCAAATCTTGGAGGTAGTTGCCCTTGAGCTGACTTGTAACGGCAATATCATCTACATAGCATTCCACTGTTTTGCACAAATGATCGCTAAAAATTGTGTTCATAGCTCGCTGGTATGGCGCACCCGTATTTTTCAATCTGAAGGGCATCACCGTATAGTAGTATACCTCCAACGGTGTTCGAAAAGATGTCTGTTTCTCATCATCGGGGAACATCTTGATCTGATTATAGCCTGAGAACCCATCCATAAAGGACATTCGCTCAAAGCCACAAGTATTGTCGATCATTACGTCGGTGATCGGTAGAGGAAACTCATCTTTTGGGCATGCAGAGTTCAAATCATGGTAATAGATACAGACTCAAACTTTACCGTTCTTTTTCATGACCAAAATAATGTTAGCAACCCATTCATGGTGTTGTTCTTCGCGAATGAAACCACTTGAAATAAGCTTTTTGACTTCACTTTCGATGGCCTCCATGATATCTGGTCGGAATCGTCGTTGCTGTTGCTTCACTGGCTTAGCTTTAGACGAGGTATTTAGGCGGTACATATCAACTTTAGGGTCTAAGCCTGGCATGTCTTCATATCTCCATACAAAGATGTCGATATATTCTCTTATAAGCTGTATAAGAGATTGTCGTTCTTCACTAAAAGACTTTTACTGATAAAGATTGGTTTAGGAGATGATTCATCACCTAAATTAATTTGGACAACTTCGTCTTCAGTAGGTGGTTTACGTTGTTCGAAACGTAACTCCCACATGGTGTCCATTTTTGAGCCTATTGTTCGAGCTCGATTGATTGGACATCTTCTACAATTTGGTTAACTGACACCATGTTGACGGATAGAGTTGCTTTGAGCATGTATCCAATGGTGGAGTCTGAATCCCAGAGGCAGGAATCAGAAGAATGAGAACAATGATCAACTTCAACGTCTGATCCTTCATGAGTTATTGTAGGAGTAACATAACCCAAACCAATGCTGTTTCATTAATAATAGTTCATGGGTTTGTCGGGAGGAGCAAAGTGATGTATTGGCAATCGTCATCCTTTACCGTGGTATAGTCCCTGGTCGTTTTTTATATCATACCCTATGTTCTGGATGATATTCTTGGCCTGCTAACTATATCGGTAAAGCTGCATTATACCTGAATCATAGTCAGCTTCGGCATTATTATCGGGAGTAGTAAAGTCTTGAACGAACTTTCTTTCGCCAATTATTCGACCGAAGATAATTAGTTCTTCACCCTTCTTTCTCGCTGGAACGATGAAGTAGTGATATCCTCTGGCCAGACTATTTCCTGCAGACGGGGTATCGTGACCGGGATGCAGAGATGTGGTCTTATGCCATGCTCTAAGGCATACAATGTATCTACGTACTGGTTTATAGACTGGTAGACAGAGTAATTCAAAGATAAACTTTTACTCAAAAAATATGCAAGTTTTTCTTCAGGGATAACAAATAACATCATCTACTGAAGGTACATTATTTTGAGTATTGATATACTCATTAAGGGCGTCATCATCCGGGACAGGAGTCACAGACTTGGTCAAGTTAACTACGTAGGGTAACTCATCAGGATTGGAAGGATGGGCTTCAGCAGGTTTCACCCGAGTTATTTTGCGAAGAGTGATGGTCAATGGTGCGGCAACATCAGGACGCTTATTTTTGACCCAGATTTTGAGAGGCTTTGAAGTACTTTGTGGAGTAGTACGTCCTTTGACTCGAATAACCATGGGACCGTCACTAGCAGATAAATTAACTTCAGCTTCATCGTCAGCTTCGTTGCCGTCATCCTTGGGAGGCTGAGATTGCTAGAGTACCAAATATCCTTAGTAAGCTTCAATACCCTTGAAATAATCGATATCGGCAAATTCTGTCTTCACGATGCCATCACTGTTGACATACTTAAAGCACTGGTGAAGGTTAGAAGGAACAATCATGTTCTCGTGTATCTACGGACGTCCTAACAAGACATTGTAGGACACATTGGCATCGATTACATAGCAAGCAACCTCTGTCCGGGGATCACCAATCTGGCACTTGAGACGGATCTTGCCCAGAGGGTGACTTCTTCAAACATTGAAGGCCATGATAGTTGTACTGGTTGCAGACATCTTATGCAAAGGGATCCCTAGAATTTGGAGTAAACTTCTAGGGATGATGCTGAGGGAGGAACCTGGATCGATATGTATCCGATCCACCTTAATCGCCCCAATATACCATGTATAGTACAGAGGTCTATCATGACGATTATTTTTTAGTAACATGTCCTCTTGTGAAAAGGTAATGTTGGAAACCACTTCCATAGTGCTATGGCAATGAGGACAAGAGACGGATCTTCAGCGGAAGCTTTGACTTTAGTGAGATAAGAGTCGACATGTAGTAATGCCTCACTTAAATCTTTACGCGTCTCTTTGGAGAGCCGCAGCAGATCGAATAATGACAATCTGGCAGGTGTATTGGCCGGTTGTGCCAGTATGTCAAAGTTGTAAGGCCGATCTATGCCTTCGGGAGTTGGTGACTTCAGAGATTTATCAAATTGCGTCTCCTTCTGCTTAGCTTTGTCGGCAGTTGAAGACTTAGACTAACCAACTTCTGAACTTGTGGGGGCAGCAGGAGCTTGAGAAGGCATTACGTCCTCTTGTGCGGTGTCATAAGTTCGAAGGTAAGTCTTGTCGGATCGTGTCTCTCCAGATAGGACTTCATAAATAGGAGAAGACACCATATGGCATGGCTTGTATTTTTTGCCCCTCTTTGCTTTGGAAGACACTACCCTCTGCTTTATTTTTTGTACAAGGTCGGGGTGGACCCACGTAATCTCACCACGCTCCGTCGTGAGTGGCACCAGAGTTGATGTTAAATCGTGAGCTGGCGGCAGGTTGACGACTTCCATTATTGCCTTAGGAATTAGAACTACGCCGTCTGGAACTTCTGTGGAAGGAAAGTCACCAAACTGAAGAGAGATCAGGTTAGAAGACACGACCTTGTCTTTAGCTTCGAGGTTGATAACTTTGTTGTCGATGAGCTGTTATATCTTCCTCTTCAAGACAATGCAATCCTTGGTAGAATGGTGTACGTACTGATGATAGAGACAGTACTTGGGGTCGCTGAGTCGGCTTGCCTCTTCAGGATGTCGTGGTGGAGGCAATACTAGTTTATTACCCTTTATCAACGTATTGAAAATGGTAATAATGTCATCCTCGTCAAAGGAGAAAGTCTCCTTGTGTAATGCCATAGTCCCAAAATACTTAGGACTAAGTATGTAAACATGTCAGCTATATATATATACGAAGTATACTCCAATGTATGGAACCCCGTATGTATACAAAAGCTGTAAAATACAGTAAAACTATGATAGCTAAATCTCATCCATAATAATAAAGAATAATATTATAATCAACTCAAGAATTTGTCATTTATACATGTAGTTGGGTGGAGACAAATCCACTACCAATCAATTTAAATAAAAAAAGATATACAAGAAAATGATCAAAAAAATGACAAGACGAACGAAGAGCAATTATCCTCGAAGAAATGGAGAAGATCACGGCCTTGGCTAGGACACGTGCAAAAAGTCACAAAACACACACCTAGAGAGATAACTAGGTCCTCAGAGGGACGTAACATGATACATAAAGAATATGCCATATAATCTGTGATATATAATAGAGAGTAAAAGGGGATGCATGCAATAGGGTGCCTATCTATTCTACAATAAAAATACAGTTAAGAACAAACCTTCAACGCATGGGCACTCTGGCTCAGGTGCAGGAACTCAGGTATGGTCCCATCAGGATACCAGGGACCTCAAAGCATAACATTTCTCGAATGTCAGAGGCCAGCAGAAAATCAGGTATCAGGATCCAGGACCGTATCTTCAGTGGAGATAACCGACAATAATAGAAAAGTGCATACGTGGCCCATATGTTAAGGAACTGTTCTCTCCACCCAATGCCTAGTAGGGTCACATCCATGAATCATAGAAACCTCTAGTAACTGCCAACTCTACTAGCATACAATTCTATTGGCAGTTACTCTTAACCGTTACATACCTCATACGTATCGGTGGCCGACCGACTACGCGAGTACGTGTCGTACATGTGACTCATATCATGTGATAAAGTATGTGTCAAGGCCGCATAAGATATGTTATGCCCCGACCCGGGAAATCGCTCGTCCTCGCTAGATTTTACCCGAATCATCGTCCTTATTGGGGCGTGATGCCGCACGAACCTGGAGTTGCGTTCGTACAAGGTAAGATAATAGGTTCACACAGAACTATCTCAATTTGATAACATAAGCAGCGGAAGAAAAACAGAATATACAACAAGAATCTCTTTTATTCATAATGAACTAAAGGTTACAAAGGCACTGAATAGCCCAACTTAACATGCCAATTGGCTACAACGCTCATGATCTCTCTAGCTCACAAAGGATTATATTGTTCCATACATTATGCCTCTTTATAGCCACCAAGTAGTCTTCGGCCGAACATCTTCATGTCGCAAGTCCGAACGCTTATACGGTAGCTCCTCTTGAACGCCAAGGACTCCATGCCTCGGCACGTCCAAGCCAAGCCCCGTCCCGAGCCGATCATAACCTGAGCCTGCACATAAACTAGTGGGGGATTAGTGCTTTCGTCCTCGCTTCGCACTGATCAAGAACCGCTCACACCCAAACCAAACACTTAATCATTTAGTGAAACATGCATCTTAATTGGTGATCTTTCTATTTAGCCTTAGGATCAATTTCATGGCAATACTCATGCATTATCTTAAATGTGTCCCATACCGTGTTCCTGCAGCAGATACAGTTAGCCATAATATGAACGTAAACATAGTGTTCGTGCTCATCTCCGTCCCATATTCCCTAGCCTGCAATGGTTAGCACTTAGCATAAGAATTCATAAAACTCATGCAACCAACCGATCATAAACTTAGACAATGCATAAGGGTCGCAGGACCTGCGCCTGTACCCAACTCTCATCTCAGCCCGCCGGCCCTATCTATATGAAGGTCACGGTGTTTCCCACCGTAATGGACTTGGCATCTTATATGTGTAAGCCTACGATCACTTCGATACGGGTTGCTAGCCCAGTATCCGAAGGATCCCAAACTTACGGATATCATAGCTTATCACAGCACTGGATGGTCGCAATCCGTCCGAATGATGTGCACCATAAATACCACACATAATTCCCTTCTAGGCCAAACGGTCCCGGCGCCCCGGCATAACCGTTCGAGTGAAGCCGTACCCGTGTACGGGCCATCCGAGTCCATTGACCATACAATACGTGCCATAGCAAACACACATAACAATCCAACCAAATCCTCCGTTGCATAAACATAGTCTCGATCCATAAACGGTTTCCCGTGCCATAAACGGTTTCCCGTGCCATAAATATATTCGCATCTCATAAACATAATCCACCATTCATATGGAGAGCTCCGTCGGTGTTATGCCCCAACACATCCATATTGATGCACGACGCCCAACGGCTTAGTCATCTCGTACTTGTATTCAACGCGTACCATTCGTAAGTTATTCTCATAGCATAATTTCGTAATTACTTAGTCTTTTCGTAACATAAGTGCCCGAGGGCACGTTCAACACCGTAATCAATGTTCTACGCCTAGTGTTCAATGTTCTCGGAGCCGTGCGCACGATGCACATCTCAATATCGTCTTTCAATGTTCTACCATTATTGCCCTACCGCGACTCGTACACTTGATGCACGTCACTTCAATTGTTCGATTTTTCAATGTTCTATCTTAGTGTTCAACGCATATTTAGATCTTTCATCGCCGAGCCACGCTCGCTAACTCGATAACATCTTACGCATTCCATAACATATTTTATTAGACGTGAAGGAATAGGTAGAGAGAGTCAAGAACCCGCCCACCTTAAGCCGATATGCGTTGCCGTCTCGCCGATTGAAGCGTCTCACTTCCATAACTCGATCGCATAGCTAACTCTCAGACTTAGCCATTCCTTTGAACTACTCGGTTGATTTGGCCTATCGTGCCCATACCACGATCCGTAATCCAGAATAAAGGCATAGTCTGCACACCGGATCAACCAACATTAGCACTTGCTCAACGAAACTTATCCTTTGCATCGATATTATTCATAGATTCCAACCGACTCAAAGCTTACCTTTGGCCAACGTAACTCTCGCATCGATTCGCATCGATACTTCATCGGGTCAACGCAACTCTTCGAGTCAATGACTCATCATAATGTACCGTGCGGAGCGGGGCATTACATAATATACCACTCAAAATCAGGTTCGTCCTCGAACCGAAACCAACACTTAATCCAAGTGCCTCGCTAGATCGTTTCACGATCTCGTACTACTATCGTTGGAATCAAACAACTTAGTTTGGATCATACACATATTTTAGGCGTCCCACCAATATATGCATTTCAGCCAAGCTCCGTTGTAGGATATCGGGACAAACTAATACGTTCATCTTAAATCCTCAAGCACCCATCGTTCCATTCTTGACTTAGTCATCTCTTAGCACATATTCCTAGAGTCCTGCTCGCAAACATCTTCACATATAACTTGATCCAAACTATAACTTTGATCTCATAAGTTTCTTGCCGGCTATCTAACGCATGCACTGCATCGAGTCATTGCGCATCCGATCATAACAATTCTCTGTAACGCTTATTCGCCCAACCGTTTTCCTATCTCTCGTATAACTCAAGTCTTTCATCCTATCATTCATAACATTTGGCCTTAATGACATGGACTAAGTCCACATGTCACGAATTCCTTTGTCCACAATCTGTACTAAGTCTCGCACACAACTATTCCAACATGATCCACGTTCTCGAACTGCCTACGCATCGCGTTTGGGGCTACCCTCGCTAGGTAACTTATCCAGATATCGTGCTTAATCTCTTCCAACACCAGAGGTCAACTTGAGTCTACGATGCTCAAAGGCAACAATCTTTTCGACCCAAGGTCTCTTACGATATGTCCATCTCCTATTCTCGGCCGAGTACAATCCTTTACTCAATTTTCGAATCAATTCCGACTAGTTTATTTCGTAATATCGATGGTGCGCTCAACACACATAGCCTAACCGTTACTCAAACCGATCTACGACACAACTCTTAGGAGCATTCTATCATTCGTCGCTCTCGCGCATTGCAGAATCCTTGCAATCGCCTTACCATATCACTATACTAGGCACGTTCCTCAACATCCATTCGATCCAACATAACTTTTTTGACCATATCGATTCTAGTACTCGCCAACTTTCGAAACACGATACTCACTCGCTTAGACTTATCCTTAACATGCACTACCTCATCTTTCATCCTCGACGAAATTTCTTATGCGACTTTATTGGGTCATCCTATGGGACTTCAACATTCACTTGATTTGGCGGTCAAGTCTTCTAGGGTCATCTGCCCCGAAACTACGCTCGATAATTAAAGATCATCAATGAGGGACAGTTACATCGAACCATGCTAAATCCTATTGCAAAGCCAAATCATTTTTTGATAATTCCTATGGAACTTTACCCAATCCAACATATCAATCCATAACTTATCTACTCCCGCGCAACTGATGTGCCGTTGCTACTAGAATGACTCATGCGCTTGTGTGCCATTACTACTCGAATCACTTAGGCACTACCATTAACAATATCAAAATCGAGCACTATTTGTTCGCCTCCGTTTGAGTCTATACACTTACGGCCAATATCTGACACACTTCTAGGCTTATCGTACAATCCTCAATTCCACCTTCGCATCAAACCATGAGTCCATATCAAATTTGCTACGCCTCGCAAGTTCAATCATTCCCGCTGGATGAATCACCATACCAGCGCTCACGCAGAATGATCGTTCTAAATTGACGTGACGCATGTGCGAGGCTGGTGTTGCGCTCGCTCAAGACAAGAATGTCAACATAGTGGTGATCTGCGAAGCAATCCAGACACTTTCGTTTTCATCCAAGTAACGTACATCCCCTCTCGAATTTTTTGAAGCACTACCGTTATCATTTCAATTGCCATAACTTAACTTGCATCTTATTCATCCAACAACAATGCTCAACATAATTTTCGTTCATTCGATCAGAGTATCCCCGAGTTATTGCATATCGTCTTTGATACACCTCAATACCATCGTCGATATGCATAACTTGAACATCTTCCTTTCTCATAAGCTCAAACCCATTGCAATCATTGCCATTATCCGAACTCGAATACGAATCAAGTCTCGCACTTATCAAGATTCATTCCGTTATAACTCACTACCAAAATCGCAACACAATTTCCAATTCACATATTCATTCTCATATCCCTAACTCGTACTTCAAAATCGTGCTACCGATTCATCGCACTAACCCAATTTCGTTCGTACGATTTCTTCGTACCTACTCAACATAATCTCGACCGAGTCGACTATTTCCTCAATACAATATTTCTTTCGCTATGCTCTGTCTACCGTTCGACTTACACTTAACGAATCCTCGTCCGACGTATCCTCCGTGGATATGACTTCGCACATAATCGTTCGACTCAATTCATCGAAGCATACTTGCATCGACTTCTCTCAAGTCATTCCCACTCAAGTCTCGGTACTACTCCGTCCGTTGCTGACAAACCTATCGTAACAACATAATCGCCTCGACAACTCTATCGCAAGTCACCAAACGGCTTAACATAGCTATCGCTAATTGGTATTCCATATACCACTCAGGATCGAGCCTATCGTTATCGATATAATACTTCGCTACACTTGCTCGCATAATTGGTATTGCATATACCACTCGAAATCGAGTCATTACTCGACTTTACACTCCGCATAGGTCCGACGTCTATCTCCAATCAACTATCCCGTATGGCGATCCTTCCGATCCCAGTTCTAGCTTTCGCTCAAGTTTGACGCACATTCAATCTAACCGTGCCTTGGCGATCATATCGATCACACCCGCAACATTCGCTTATTCACATCTCAATACGACATACGGCCAACATAAACGTTCGCCTACTCGACTCAACTTAGCGACCAACTCGACTCGTACTATCGCATCCGCGATCTTCCAATCTCACATGTTGCAACATGTACAATAACTCATTTTCGATACTTAAGGTCTTTACTCAATCTCGTGCAACATATCGCTATCCATCCGTATAGCCATACAACATGCATCATACCATATCGACTCGTTGCACCGATGCAACGAACGATTCATGACTTGCTGCACTCCGTGCAACCGACAACACATAACCATTCACATAGTCACATACACGCACCGCCTCACATATTGACCCGTTGCACTTAGTGCAACCAACAACACATATCTCCTCGCACCCTGTGCGACCGATAACACATAAATCCTTGCACTTCGTACGACCGACAACACATAACTTCTCGTATTTCGTATGATCAACAATACGTAAATCAATGCACTTCGTGCAACCAACATCACCATATTCATTGTACTTCGTACGACCAACATTCCATATTGCGTTGCACTTCGTGCAACCAACGTTCTCCGATGACACCCGAAGATAACGTGATAGTCACGACATACTTGTGGCAAACGTACGAACTTAATATAGACTTATTGTATGGAACATCCAATGTAGCGTCGAGCAGATCCATGAGCCATGCGGTTGCAGAAACAACTTAGAGTCAACTGAATTCGATAGCGAAGCAACTGAAGAGGTTCATGCACGGTCCAAAGGATAAAATCGCTCTGATACCAACTTGTCACGCCCCGACCCGGGAAATCGCTCGTCCTCGCTAGATTTTACCCGAATCATCGTCCTTGCTGGGGCGTGATGCCGTACGAGCCTGGAGTTGCGCTCGTACAAGGCAAGATAACAGGTTCACACAGAACTATCTCAATTTGATAACATAAGCAGCGGAAGGAAAACAGAATATACAACAAGAATCTCTTTTATTCATAATGAACTAAAGGTTACAAAGGCACTGAATAGCCCAACTTAACATGCCAATTGGCTACAACGCTCATGATCTCTCTAGCTCACAAAGGATTACATTGTTCCATACATTATGCCTCTTTATAGCCACCAAGTAGTCTTCGGCCGAACATCTCCATGTCGCAAGTCTGAACGCCTATGCGGTAGCTCCTCTTGAACGCCAAGGACTCCATGCCTCGGTACGTCCAAGCCAAGCCCCGCCCCGAGCCGATCATAACCTGAGCCTGCACATAAACTAGTGGGGGATTAGTGCTTTCGTCCTCACTTCGCACTGATCAAGAACCGCTCGCACCCAAACCAAACACTTAATCATTTAGTGAAACATGCATCTTAATTGGTGATCTTTCTATTTAGCCTTAGGATCAATTTTATGGCAATACTCATGCATAGCAACTTATCTTAAATGTGTCCCATACCGTGTTCCTGCAGCAGATACAGTTAGCCATAATATGAACGTAAACATAGTGTTTGTTCACATCGCCGTCCCATATTCCCTAGCCTGCAATGGTTAGCACTTAGCATAAGAACTCATAAAACTCACGCAACCAACCGATCATAAACTTAGACAATGCATAAGGGTCGCAGGCCCTGCGCCTGCACCCAACTCTCATCTCAGCCCACCGGCCCTATCTATATGAAGGTCACGGTGTTTCGCACCGTAATGGACTTGGCATCTCATATGTGTAAGCCTACGATCACTTCGATACGGGTTGCTAGCCAGTATCCGAAGGATCCCAAACTTACGGATATTATAGCTTATCACAACACTGGACGGTCGCAATCCGTCCGAATGATGTGCACCATAAATACCACACATAATTCCCTCCTAGGCCGAACGGTCCCGGCTCCCCGGCGTAACCGTTCGAGGGAAGTCGTACCCATGCACGGGCCATCCGAGTCCATTGACCATGCAATACGCGCCATAGCAAACACACATAACAATCCAACCAAATCCTCTGTTGGATAAACATAGTCTCGATCCATAAACGGTTTCCCGTGCCATAAACGATTTCCCGTGCCATAAACATATTCGCGTCTCATAAACATAATCCACCATTCATATGGTGAGCTCCGTCAGCGTTATGCCCCAACACATCCATATTGATGCACGACGCCCAACGGCTTAAACATCTCGTACTTGTATTCAACGCGTACCATTTGTAAGTTATTCTCATAGCATAATTTCGTAATTACTTAGTCTTTTCGTAACATAAGTGCCCGAGGGCACGCTCAGCACCGTAATCAATGTTCTACGCCTAGTGTTCAATATTCTCGGAGCCGTGCACACGATGCACATCTCAATATCGTCTTTCAATGTTCTACCATCATTGCCCTACCGCGACTCGTACACTTGATGCACCCCGCTTTAATTGTTCGATTGTTCAATGTTCTATCTTAGTATTCAACGCATATTTAGATCTTTCATCGCCGAGCCACGCTCGCTAACTTGATAACATCTTATGCATTCCATAACATATTTTATTAGACGTGAAGGAATAGGGAGAGAGAGTCAAGAACCCGCCCACCTTAAGCCGATATGCCTTGCCGCCTCGCCGATTGAAGCGTCTCGCTTCCACAACTCGATCGCATAGCTAACTCCCGGACTTAGCCATTCCTTTGAACTACTCGGTTGATTTGGCCTATCGTGCCCATACCACGATCCGTAATCCAGCATAAAGGCATAACCTGCACACCGAATCAACCAATATTAGCACTTGCTTAAGGGAACTTATCCTTTGCATCGATTCAATTCATAGATTCCAACCGACTCAAAGCTTACCTTTGGCCAACGTAACTCTCGCATCGATTCGCATCGATACTTCATCGGTTCAACGCAACTCTTCGAGTCAATGACTCATCATAATGCATCGTACGGAGCAGGGCATTACAAGATATACCAATACCTCATCAACAAAGGGGTGGTCACTAGACTAAGTCAATGCAAGAAAAATAAATAAAAGCGAAAAAATGACCGACAAAGTCGCTTGCACCCAAGTGTGACTTGGACGCACAATTTTATAATATCAAAAAATAAAAAATACTGAAAATAACAACTGAAAATAAGAATATATAAATCACAGAGTAAGGTGGAAAGGTATCTTGTCTGATTTCGTGCTGTAAATATAAAATGCCGCTCCTGCGTCCACGCCTCCGGAACCCGACGCTCCTAGATAATTAATTAACTAGATTAAGTCACTACTCAGGAAACTTACGATACAACTTAATTAGTCAAATTAATGTGTTAAAATTATTCAATCTCTCGTGGAACCATTTAGATCCATACAATCACACACAGGTTCCACGAGACATCAAAATACAGTTTTAGGGTTTCTAACTCTTAATTAGTCGGTTATGCCCTTGCTTCAATAACATACTTAAAAATCATATAAATATAATAAAAATAATATTTAAACTAATTTTTTACAGATTTATCTCTGAAATTCTAGAATTAATATTTCTAAAGACATTTACGACTGGTTGATTACTAAGTCAGCTAGTCTACCCGAAACTCGTCCGGAACATAGTTAATGACTCAAAATTGCTAAAATAACCAAAAATATATTTTTAACAGCATCATTATTTCACAAAATAATATCAGAGGTACAAGGGATGAGTTATACTACAAGTTTGGGACATTCTAGGTCAGCCGGTTACCCGAATTTAGCTAGTTTTGACCTATAATTTTTTCGACAAGATTTGAGTTGCTAAAATCATGGAAAAATACTTAAAAAATCCTAATTTATGTATATGAACACACATAAAATTCAGTTTTGTGAATAGGCACCAATAACTCATAGTTCCTTCACAATGGGGTTAATTTTGATCCTACCGAAACATGAAAATTTTGCCTATATTTTATGAAACCTTTATGGATGATTATACATAACAAAAGCCATCAAAATGTAATTTCTAAAGATTTAATAACGTATTTTCTATAGAATTTAGTAAGGGTTTGAGATGGAAAGATTTGGATTTCTTACTAAAGGTCCGTGCTAGAGAGGTTGTGACGACTTCTCCTCGACAAAGCTCCAAACTTTTTCATTATCCTTGCTTGCTAATCCTCTTTTGGCAATGGCTATAGATGGTTGGATGGAGAAGATAGAGTTTTTAGGTTTTATTTTGAGGGGTTTGGGGGATGTATGGTAGAGGAGATGAGTTTTTGTGAAGGATGGAGAGATGTGCAATGGAGGAGATGATGTATGGAGGCTATGGAGGGAGAAGTGCTGCCAAAAATATGGAGAGGGAAAGGGGTGGTTGGCTATGGAGGTGGAAAGAAAGAAGGAATTAAGTTAGGGTTAGGGTTTGGGCTAAGTTGATTATATGTATGGGCTTTATTGGGTTGCATGTATGAAAAAGGAGTAGGAATCCTTTTCCTATGGGGTGTTTGGCCATGGAGGGTGGGGGGTTTCTTGGCTGAAATCAATGGTGGGGGTCCACTATGGCATGATTTGGTTGTTTGGTGAGTTGGCTAATTGATTAGATTCAGAATTTAAAAAGGTCTTTCCTAATATAGAACTAATTAATTCTATCTATGAAATACAATCCAAAATCTGAATTAAATACAAATATATGTAATTATTAATATTTATTAATGCCCAACATGCCTACATAGGGTTGGGTTTGGCTTAAAAGAGGTTTGGAAAGGTTTGGTGCAACCGGGTCTCCTAAAAAGTCATAAAGGCTTTCTTAACTAGTTAATTAAATAAAATATAACTTGTGCCATAATTTGAATGGTTAACATGCAAGAGATTACAATATGACCATGGCATTCCTAACATGGCTAGCATGCTAGTTAAAGCACCCGACTATGCTAGGCATGCCATACTTTCTAGTCGTCTTGCATATTCAAACTCAACTATGGGTATAGTCCTTTTATATAATATAAATAAGATAAAAATAAATTAGAATTAAATAAAATCCAAAAATAATTTAAATATTCCTTTAAATTATGAGGGGTTTTACATCCTACCTAACTTATGACAATTTCGTCCTCAAAATTAAAAATAATCATAATATCAAGAATGCGAGATTTTGTACGGAGGAAGAGTTGGTACGTCAAATCGTAGCTCAATTTTTGAAAGGATGGAGGGGTGGTTGGCATGGGAATCCCAATTGTCCTCATATTCTACAAGATGGGGTATGCTTTCTTCCAGATTCTACCCAACTTATAGAAGTTGGCTACCCGTAAAGATCGTCGTCATTATAAGACTTTGAGGAGGACAATTTCTAGGAAGGGGCACGAGAATAATGGACACTTCTGACCGCAGTCTTGGATTCTAAGTGAGCCTCGATATCCATGACGTTCTTGGTCAATAACAACTATAAGAAAGTCACTACAATCAAACATTGCCACTATAGGGGTCATGCTTCTGACAAGCTGGTAGCGACCTCTTGTTTGAATATACTAAGGTGTGTCGGTTTAGAAGGATTCGTTCTACGTCTAACATGGGAAACTAAGAAGTGAGCTTGAAAACTTAGGAAAGAAGAATTTATAGCCAAGTGATGAGAATCGATGATAATTAAAGAACCCAGGCTATAGAATATGATTAGGCAAGTGTGTTGAAAACTCTAAGTCATAACGACTAATATGTGTGGGCTGATGTTTGGTGTTGTGTAGGAGGCATGTGCTTGCTTGTTGGAAGGCATACATCATAGGTGTGCTACGTCTTGCATAGATCTTGAGTATTCAATTTAGTTAAGGGAATGGGTCGATATTTGGACGGATAAAATCGAATAGGTCGAATTTGGGTCTCTATGGTTTGTTTTGAGGAAACAATGTGTCATACACGTGGTGTAATTTAAATAGAGCATTGGAAAGTTCATTTGTGTGGGATAGGTATGTCATGTTAGTAGCATGACTAGTCTAGTTCGTGAGTGTGAACTTTGTCAAAAGGAAAAGGCTAGTGTTGTGCTTCAATTATCAAAATCACGATCGAGGGTATCAAATGATACGAATATGGGTCGACGTTATGAACCATTGAATTATTAGTCTAATTGGAACCAATCATTTCCAACCACTTGCTAATTCCAAAATCTTATGTTTCTTAGAGAGGCTTGCGATCTATTTGCCTCGAAAATTTTGATCTTGATTTAAACAAAAATGATTCTATGATTGACTTGAAGAATTTAGGTTACAATCTGTTACCGTAGTTATCTAAACACACGAGCAAAGGGATATAAAATGCAAAATAAAAGATCGTTTTATAAATTCCATGTAGACGGAAGAACGGTCACGATTGTAATCCCATTCTGAGAGGTAGAGAATAATAAGTTCAATGTTCTACCCAACTTATAGAAGTTGGTTAATCGGAAAAAGCACAATATTAGGGCTTCTAAGAAGGTCAAATTTCAAGGAGGTATATGGAAGTATAAGGTATTTCCAATCATAGTCACGGACTCTATAGGAAGTCTAGGTATTATCTATTTAATATGACCCATATATTAACTATGTTTGGTCAAGACAGTATGAGAGATCTTGGTTAAGTATATCCGGAAGCAAGTTGGTACCGAGAGATGCATAACATAGGCTACGAAGAGATGCAGTTATGAAATCTATGGAAGGAGAATTAGTGAGCCAAGATATGGGACCTACATAATAGGGGTGAGGGCCTATTTCATCAAGTTTGGTTTTATAGTCCCAATATGGCGATGGGCTATGATAGGTTTAAATGAGTCTCAATAGGTTCCCTAATTGGACTTCAATCTTTGATTGCATAAACTTTAGATTTTAATCTATAGTGGCTGGACAAAATTTTGTAGAATTTTAAACCATCCCTATTAGGTTAGGGCAATATAGAATAGGTTCAAATTCAAGTGGTTGGTCAAATTTCCCGTCTGGTTGGTAGAATAGGTTTTGTAAGTCATGAGATGCGCCTTCCGTGACTTTTGTGTTTAAGTAGCACACGAGGCCTCTATTAAGTGGTACACTAGTGGCATGTGTGTAGAGGGCTTCAAGTAGATCACAACCATATATTGGGCCAAAAGATTTGAGTCAAGGTTGGATCTCTAACTGTAGTCGGAAAGTACATCAATGTTATGGTAAGGGTTATCGCTAGTCCCTTTTGACCTGAAAGTCGTATCATAATAATAGAGTGCAAGGAGATGTGTTTGAGTAGGACATGATATGTCTACTTGAAGGTGGACTCGTTTAAGTTTTGCATATGAATTTTGTTGGAAGGTAACAGCTAGTATTACACTCCAAATATCAAAGTCACGGTAAGGGACACCAAAAGATCTAAAAAAAGTGGGAGTTCACGAGTCACTAATTTATCATCCTAGTGAGAACCAATTTACATTAATCAATCGGTGATACCCAAATTCCTAAAAGTAAGAATGGCTTACAATCTATTCACTCTAGAGACTAGGACATGGTTTTAGGAATAATGAGGTTAGGAATATTTGAGTCGCGACATCGTACCTTGACCTTTGGTAATAATAAGTCATGGTGTGATCGATAACATGATAGGGTAGTTGTGAATCAGTTTCGAGGATCGTACCTCGAGTCCTAATAAATGGAAATGATCGTGTATAGTGGTACCTGAGTCGATAAGATGGAATGACCCGCTTTTCTATGGTGTACGAGAGTCTATCGGTGGGATAACGAACTCTAAAGCATGTCATGTGAAAGATCTCTAACTACTAAGTCGTGAATTTCTATTTATGTCAAACCTGCCAGACTATAGTCACAAAGGTTCTAGAGGTATTGAATATAGTGCTCATGCATCACTTGTTGATTACTAATACAACATAATGACGGGACGTCATGCTATAGATTTTGGCTAAGCTGGTGAATGTGTTGTTCTAATACTAAGTCACTTCTTTGATAATATAATTTTGTACCTGGAGTAACATCTGCAGAATCTCTAATCTTGGAATGGGTGTCTACCATAGTCCTTGCAATGCTTGTCATTATTTTGGTCTATTCTTCTCTGTCTAAACTTTGGGGGCTTAGTCAAGTAAGGTTTGAGTTAAGGCATACGGGTTGCTAGTTAAGCCAAGAATCAAGATGAATATTTGGAGACTCACAATAATTAATTCCTAGAGATTAGATAGTCTCCTAGGTTTGTGGTTTACCCAAGGTAAGATCTTACTCATTTTTCAAGCTTAAATGACTAGAAGGTCACGATATTAGTATTAGGGTCGAGGGAAGGATGAGCAACTTTAGACAAGGTTGTAGTTATATGGCTTGGACGATGGTTGCTATACTTATGCATATAACTACCATGGCCATGGGGATACTCTGTATCTATCTATCAAATACGAGCGTTCGTTTTTCCAATCAGTGAAAGACAAAAGCAATAAAGAGTTCAAGAAAGATGTCATTGAATACAATTACGTGATTCAAAGGCGAATGTGTAATTCAAGAGGAATTGTCAATACAGTCGTGGATGAGATCGTAGATACCTCTATATCTCAATCCATATAGGATAATCATATGAAGAGCGAACCAAGTGCACTATGGTTGATCAGACCATAATACATTGATTCTAATTAGACAATATGCTTGTGGGCATCCCCAGTATACATATGTCCTGAACAAGCTCGACAAATAATAAGCTTGTAAAACTAGGCTATAAATAGCGTCGTCATTCATGGTAGTTTAAAGTGTAAGTACGGGAGAATACGTTGAAAGTAGTAATAAATAGTTCGAGTTTCTCAAGGATCTAAGTCTTATCCGGTATACTTACGTATACAGTCATCCTACTGGTTCTTGTATCAGACCTTGGTTGGCCAATGGGTATGGGCTACAAAATCTCTATATTCTAGGTAAACATCTCTCCTACACTAGCATATATTAATTATCACTTTGTTACACTTTAATACTAGGTTACAAGGATATGGGTGGTAGGTTGTAGTCATACTACTCAACTTATAAAGTCAACTAATAGAGTAACTGAGGAATATAACACGTATACTCGTATGAGTTATCTCCTAACCTCCCTATTCAGTAAGAAAGAAGATAAGATTTATAGTGAAAGGAATCAAGAAGAAGGAAGTCAAGGTAATCGGACGAGAGTTCGAGATTTGGAATCGAGGAAGGAAGTCAAGCTTGTGGATGAGATTCCTATATCCTATTCCTATATGCAGGCTCACATGGGTACAGTAACGTAACCGAAGTGACAAACTCGACTGTATAGGCCACCACAAAAATATATAATGCCCCAGTCCCAAAATACTTAGGACTAAGTATGTAAACATGCCAGCTGTATACATATGAAGTATACTCCAATGTATGGAACCCCATATGTATACAAAAGCTATAAAATGTAGTAAAACTATGATAACTAAATTTCATCCACAATAATAAAGAATAATATTATAATCAACTCAAGAATATGTCATTCATCCATGTAGTTGGGCGGAGAAAAATCCACTACCAACCAATTTAAATGAAAGAAGATGTACAAGAAAATGATCGAAAAATGGCAAGACGAACCAAAAGCAATCATCCTCGAAGAAATGGAGAAGATCACGGCCATGGCTAGAACACTTGTGAAAAGTCATAAAGCATACACCTGGAGAGATAACCAGGTCCTTAGGGGGACGTAACACGATACATAAAGAACATGCCATATAATCTGTGATATATAATAGAGGGTAAAAGGGGATGCATGCAATAGGGTGCCTACCAATTCTACAGTGAAAATGCAGTTAAGAACAAACCTTCAACGCATGGGCACTCTGGCTCAGGTGCAGGAACTCAAGTATGGTCCCATCATGATACCAGGAACCTCAAAGCATAACATTCCTCGAATGTCAGAGGCCAGTAGGAAATCATGTATCAGGATCCAGAACCGTATCTCTAGTGGAGATAACCGACAATAATAGAAAAGTGCATACGTGGCCCATACGTTAAGGAACTGTTCTCTTGCCTAGTAGGGTCACATCTATGAATCATAGAAACCTCTAGTAACTGCCAACTCTACTAGCATGGAAATCTATTGGCAGTTACTCCTAATCGTCGCATGCCTCATATGTATTGGTGGCCGGCCGACTACGCGAGTACGGTCCTATATTTGACTCACATCACGTGATAAAGTATGTGTCAAGGCTGCATGAGATATACCAATACCTCATGAACAAAGGGGTGGTCTCTAGACTAAGTAAATGCAAGAAAAATAAATAAAAGCGAGAAAAACGACCGACAAAGTCGCTTGCACCCAAGTGTGGCTTGGATGTACAATATTATAATATCAAAAAATAAGAAATACTAAAAATAAAAACTGAAAATAAGAATATATAAATCATAGAGTAAGGTGGAAAGGTATTTTGCCTGATTTTGTGCTGTAAATATGAAACGTCGCTCCTGCGTCCACGCCTCCGGAACCCGACGCTCCTAGATAATTAATTAACTAGATTAAGTCACTACTCACGGAACTTACGATACAACTTAATTAGTCAAAGTAATGTGTTAAAATTATTCAATCTCTTGTGGAACCATTTAGATCCATACAATCACATACAGGTTCCACGAGACATCAAAACACAGTTTTAGGGTTTCTAAGTCTTAATTAGTCGGTAATGCCCCTGCTTCAATAACATACTTAAAAATCATATAAATATCATAAAAATATATTTAAACTAATTTTCTACAGATTTATCTCTAAAATTTTAGAATTAATATTTCTAAAGACATTTACGACTGGTTGATTACGAAGTCAGCTAATCTACCTGAAACTCGCCCGAAACATAGTTAATGACTCAAAATTGCTAAAATAACCAAAAATATATTTTAAACAACAATAAAATACTTTATTTCATAGAATAATATCATAGGTACAAGGGTTGAGTTATACTACAAGTTTGGGACATTCTAGGTCAGCTGGTTACCCGAAATTAGCTAGTTTTGACCTACAATTTTCTCGACAAGATTTGAGTTGCTAAAATCGTGAAAAAATAATTAAAAAATCCTAATTTATGTATATGAACACACATAAAATTTAGTTTCAAGAATAGGCACCAATAACTCATAGTTCCTTCACAATGAGGTTAATTTTGATCCTACCGAGACATGAATATTACGCCTATATTTCATAAAATCTTTATGGATGATTATACATAACAAAAGCCATCAAAATATAATTTCTACAGATTTAATAACATATTTTCTACAAAATTTTGGTAAGGGATTGAAATGGAAAGATTTGGATTTCTTACTAAAGGTCCATGCTAGAGAGGTTGTGACGACTTCTCATCGACAAAGCTCCAACCTTTCTCGCTATCCTTGCTTGCTAATTCTATTTTGGTGAGTATTGAAGGGTTGGCAATGGCTATAGAAGGTTGGATGGATAAGATGGAGTTTTTAGGGTTTTTTTGTGGGTTTGGGGGATGTATGGTGGAGGAGATAAGTTTTTGTGAAGGATGGAGAGATGTGCAATGGAGGAGACGATGTATGGAGGCTATGGGGGGAGAAGTGCTGTAGAAAATATGGAGAGATGTACAATGGCATGATTTGGTTGTTTGGTGAGTTAGCTAATTTATTGGATTGCGGATTTAAAAAGGTCTTTCCTAATATAGAACTAATTAATTCTATCTATGAAATACAATCCAAAATCTCAATTAAATACAAATATATGTAATTATTAATATTTTTTAATGGCCAACATGCCTACATAGGGTTGGGTTTGGCTTGGAAGAGGTTTGGAAATGTTTGGTGCAACCGGGTCTCCTAAAAAGTCATAAAGGTTTTCTTAACTAATTAATTAAATAAAAATATAACTTGTGCCATAATTTTAATGGTTAACATGCAAGAGATTACAATATGACCATGACATTCCTAACATGGCTAGCATGCTAGTTAAAACACCCGACTACGCTAGGCATGCCATACTTTCTAGTCGTCTTGCATATTCAAACTAAACCATGGCTATAGTCCTTTTATATAATATAAATAAGATAACAATAAATTAGAATTAAATAAAATCCAAAAATAATTTAAATTTTCCTTTAAATTATGAGAGGTTTTACACCTTGGGTTTGTCATGAGCACTCTGAGAATTGGGAGCTCCCTTGGAAGTGTCAACCTTCAAGACTTCTTTTCCTTTACCCGCATGAATAGGGATAGTTTGGGGGTGCTTACCTTTGTCTTCAGATTTGGGTGTCTTCAACCCCAGTAGTTCCAGATTAGGAACATCATTTTCAGCAGTATCAGCGGCCCCGATAAAAGTGGGCCATGTATCATACTTACGTATACCTAGATCGAACTTCATAGTAGGAAGGAAGTTATGCCGACAAGTATCCATAAGCTCCGAGTCTGGTATACCGAAGGGCATCTTCAAGGCTAGTCGCCTGAAGCGTTCGATAAAAGCAATAACAGTCTCACTTTTCCTCTGCTTGGTCTCGATGAGGGTGGACATGCTAACATGCATGCCACTCTCGTAAAACCTATTAAGGAATAGCCTCTCCAAGTCTTTGAAGGAGTTAATGCAACCGTCAGGAAGACTACAGAACCATTCAAAAGCTACTCCCTGCAAGGTGCTGGTAAATAACTTTGACAAGAACGCATCGTCTCTTGGTAAGTGCAGCATCTGTGTGTTGAAGTATGTCATATGTTGGCGAGGAGAAGTCATCCCGTCAAATAAATTTAGCGTCGATGGCTTGTAGTTAGGAGGACAAGTGGCATTCTCCCATTCAGGAGAATAAGGTTGAGATATTTCCATCTTCTGAAGCTCGTCTTTGTGTGAGATGGTATTGAGACAGGCAACAAGCGAATCATTTGCATCCTGCTGATTGAGCAGATGTTAAGAAATGGCTGCTGTACGGTTGTCAAGTGCTGTCGGCGAAGGACCACCCCCAACATTTACGGGATTTAGATGAGGTACAACGAAATGGTACTCCCTTTGTAACGAAGGAGGGTTGTTGCTACAAACTGGACTAGCGTGTGCTAAGACGTTTGGTTGAAGTGGGGGAGCAACACCAGCAATTTGAATAGCTATGATGCTGGTAAGCATATCAGTGATCTTGGCAAACACCACTTCAAGGTTCTCCAGCCGCTTGCTGGTTTGATCACTGGCTTCAGTTCTTTCTTTATCCGCTATGTATGCCAATAGCATGCAAGGATGAATAATACAGTTGGTGCTGATACTGTCTGTCTCAAAGTTGAGGAGGCCTTCATCTTCAGGCAGGGGAGGTAGATAGTCACCGTCAGACTCGAAGAGACCATCGTCATTTATAAAGCTACCCCTGACGTGGAGGTCGTCTGCTTCAGATTCTGAGGGAGTACTACCCCTAGTTTAAGATTCTGAGGGAACACCACCCCCAGCTTGAGAGTCCTCGCCGTCTATAAGGGATCTTGTTCTTGACCGAGTACCCATATAGACTCCTTCAAGTGAAACAGCACGCTGGCTGTTTGCTAGCATACTTCTTCTTCTACTGTTCGCAAAACTAGAAGAAAAGGTTGGATTAGTGATCCACCTTCTTTGATTGGGTCTTCCATAGGGAGGACCCCATGAAGCCATGTTAGATGAAACACATAGTGGCGTTTCATTATCAGAACGTTGTATTCGTCGAAACACGGACTGCCTTGGAGGAACTTTCGTTGTTTTGGAGCAACAACATTTGATGACAATACTAGTGCACGGGTGCTCCGGTTGAGGCACCTCATGAGTAGTAATGATCTTCACCGCTTTACACTTGTGAGTTATCGTGTCGCATAAATCAACAGAAGGGAGCTTCGCCTTAGAACCCATTTCACATGCATTGCCAAGCTTTGCATATGGGTTTTTAAGGAAAGTTGGCACATCCGGGCATAACTTGTGTGCAGGGGCAACCCCCACACCTAAGTTCCGTGATAACCTTGAAGATAGCCCTGTGCTATATGCGTTGGGGTCTGCCTTTTTGTTGTGGGCGCATAGGCCCTGGAGCATGATTTTGGGCGCATGCTTCCTAAGAGATCTGGCAGCATGCTTGGCCTTCCTAGCTGTGGGCGCATAGAAGGGGTCAGCAGAGTTTTGGCACATGGGTGCAGAAAGTCTATAGAAGACAGAAGCCTTCTGACGAGAATTATGTGCCCACATACTCCTTTGGGCGCATGGCACTGGTCGTGCACTTTGGGAAACATCGACAGTTTTACCCAGTTTTGCCTTCTTCGTTTGCAAGCTTCGCTGAGTTTTCCCAGAGTGTCGAGCATTTCGATTCTTTGTATCATACTGTTGTCCTTTGTCGAGTCTCGAGTGTTAAACACTCTGTTGTTGGTTGTTCAGGAGAGGAGTCGCCGAACTAGTAGAGCCCTGAACAGCATACGCCTTCTTCGTATCAGGAGCTTCTGTGGCACAGCTATGCGCCCACAGGGGAGCTCTATGCACCCACGTGGATGGCCTATGCGCCCACATGACAAGAGTTCTTCGGTTGCACATCTTCTACAACACTGGTAGGATATGCGATACAAGCCTTCGAAAGCCACTTGTGAGACTTGTTCGGCTTCACTGATTTTGATAGAGTAGAGCCATCCCTCGAGCGTATTTCTTCGAACGCTTACTGATCGACCTTTACGATCAGCATCTTCTTAGTACCCCCCACCTTGGCAGTATCGAATTGTGTCACCACCTTCTCGTCAGAGGAAAAGGTAGTCGCCAGCAGAGTCGCCATTTTTTAGACACTTACAAAAAAAGAGAAGAATCACTGTCTTTTCTTATTAGCGCAAGGCACTACAAATCGAGTATACCTGAGAGATCCTGCACTGAGAATCCCCGAGTACAAAAAGAATTCTGGGAAATGGGACGATGGATATCGAGCGGCAATTGCTCCTTTACTCCATTGGCCCTATGATTTACAAAGGTGGGAGAAAAGCCAAGAAAATTGCTAACTCTCGGCTCACTGGCAAGAAGGACAACAATTTGGCTCTGAAATGCTCTCTGTTCTCCGAGTTGAAGAGGCAAATGCCCTCTATTTATAGTCATTTTACACTAAAATGACTGTTATGCGCACACAGGTAGAAAATACACTGATTTTACTGTGGACGCATAGTGTCCCATTGGGCGCATAGGACGTAGGCGCATAAAGACTGCATGATCGTGGGTAGATCGTGGCCGCATGCTTCGATGCACGACTGCTCGTGGAGATTGACGTGGCCACATGCCTCGGTCCAAGATTGATCGTGGGTATTGACCGAGTTTTAGGGTTGTCTTTGCCTTGGGCACATAGTGCTGGGATCAGACTATGCGCCCACACTTGGGCACATGATTTAGTATATGAAGTAGTTTTCTATGGGCGCATAGCCTCCTTTATCATGTGGGCGCATAACAGATCCTTCCATGTGGGCACATAGTCCTTCATTTTCATGCTTCTACACGTACGATGTATACCGAGTTCGACAGGAAGGCTAGCATGGCTGTCGTAAGACAAATATTGGATGTTTACGAATGATTCCTTACTGCTGGCTTAAGGAGATATATGTTGTGTCATGTACAGACTCAAGTCGCTGAGATATACATGGAGGTCACATACATAGAATGGAGGCTCTAAGGGTATTCGACATGAGTTTCTGGATCATCGGGAACTAGTCTTGGGAAGTCTTCAAGATTCTTTGAGGGATACAAAGGATTCGATTCGTTGAGACAAAGTGACGAATGGTGATGAGTTAAAGATTGAGGGTCAGTCTGTCGGTCCTATGACAACTTGTCGATCTCCAAGAGGGGGTTGGTCTATGGATCTGATTTTGGTGACGGATGGTTTGCCAAAGCTTCATGGAGCAACATTGGTTTAAGTAGTTCAAAACCATGAAGGAGATCAAGGTGAGCAGCAAACGCAATTCGAGACAGGCACATCTCCATTCACATTGTTCAGAGGGAGCTATGGGTCATCGGCGACGTGTACAGTACATGATGTTCTGCTTGATGATGCATGTGTACGGAAGAGCTTCAGTGTAGGACACGAAGATATGTAGGTTCAGGAGTCTGAATCCATGAAGAATCGCAACGTCCGCTTGGTTGGGCCAGCCAAAGGTGAAGAAGCTCGTCGAAATGGTAGCACGTTCCGTTGGAAGACATAAGACGGGTACAAGCAGCTGTAGAAGCATAAAAATAAGTACGTCAATCACAGAATCGCAGATAGCAACAGATGTTGCCTATAGTTTGACAAAAGTGCAGAAGATAACGATTTTCTAAAAGCACAGACAAGAACAAGTCACAATAGACGAACGAAGACGGTACATAAAGGAAAAGTTCTTTATTAAAATCATGTCTACAAAGATCTATTACTGATTCTTCATGATTACATATAAAGACTAAAATGCCGAAAGTCTACAAATGGGCAGTCTTCAGAAAGTGCGCAGTCCCCCAAATGCGCAGCAGTGTCAGAGAGAATCACTTTCTCGTCAGAGCAAGCCACTTCCTAGCCAAGCACGGAGGAACTTCAATATGGATAATGAAGCAGCTATTGGCCAGAGCAAGAATGCAGCTCCTACTCGCGACGCTACTGCGGCTCTTGAGCAGAGTAGAGCACAACCTGTGGCTCTTCGGGTTGGCAATAAATCTAAACTCGGAAGCTTGGACCTCGAAGACATCCAAGATGTTGTTCAGGTTTGAACTCCTCATGCCAAACCCTCAAGTGTATCTCAAAACCCAATAGTCGTTCTTCTAGAAGGACACAACTTCTTTGAACGAAGAGATCCACAACCAACAGTCGACTTGTGCAAGGCCAACGGCCGTTTGAAGCTAAGTCGAGATCGAGCATGACTGCAGGAATACTAAGAGACAATGGACGTAGCTCATTAGAAAAGCTTTCCTTTATATAGGCTGAGTGTGGTCCAACCCCAAATGCCACGTACTCTCGGTCAAAAGCCCCCAAATTAATGGGATGAACCTAGGACTCAGCACAATGAATCACATTCAATAGGTTCATTTGACTGAATCCTAGGCTACAAAGTCCTTGAATTCCCTAAAAGACGACGGTAATTAAAGATACATTGACTTAGCCGACACAAAGGGGCGTCATCAATCATAAAAAGCTCTCAGAAAGTCTTTAGACATTTCGTAAAAGCACAGTGGCTTCACAAAGCTCTCAGAAGTCCTTCATGCTTCGTAAAAGCACAGTAGCTTCACAGAACCCCACCAACAGTCTCATCGTCGCCCAAAAATGCAGTGATTCAGTTGTCTTCAAAACACAGTCTCCTCGTCGCCTAAAAGTGCAGTGACTCAGTTGCCTTCAAAATATAGTCTCATCGTCGCCTAAAAGCGCAGGGACTCAATTGTCTTCGAAACACAGTCTCCTCGTCGCCCAAAAGTATAGTGACTCAGTTGCCTTCAAAACACAGTCTTCTCGTCGCCCAAAAGCGTAGTGACTCCATCGTCTTAGAAACACAGTCTCCTCGTCGCCCAAAAGTGCAGTGACTCAGTTTTCTTTGAAACAGTCTTTTCGTCGCCCAAAAGCGTAGTGACATCGTCGTCTTCGAAACACAAGTCTCCTCGTCGCCTAAAAAGCATGGTGACATCGAAGCCTCACCCGAAGTGCAGCTCACATAGATGCACAGTCCTATGGGGTGGCATTGTTCCATGTATATCTTTTCAGACATTACCCAACCGATTTGTTTAAACCACCGCTCCAAAGATAAGAATGGAGTTTAATTCCATTGAAGGAGCAATATCCAATCGGTTTTGTTTAAACCACCGCTCCAAATATAAGAACAAAATTTGGTTCTATTGATAAGGGCAATATCCAATTGATTTGTTTAAACCGCTGCCCCAAAGATAGAGACAAAATCCGACTCTTTGGATAGGAGCCAAACCCAGTCGGCCTCATCTGAATAAAAAGTCTCGAGCAATAGATGCACGCCATGTGTCGTTAATTCGGTTATGCTAATAACCACCCGAGATCTTGATAGAAAGGAATCTCAATGTCTACCACATGTCCTCTCAGCAGCAGCCCTCACAGTATAAAGACAACAGATTCTCTCACATTTAAACGCACATCGCTCCTGCGCATCCAACAAATTTCAAGCACATCATATATATGTAAGGCCTATAAATAGGAGTTCTCCTTCGTTAAAAAGCTCAACAATTACCTGATTGGCAACCCAGAGTTCCATTCACGAGTACCACAAAGTCAGATTAAGTTCAACTCGCCGTCAGATCGTCAACGGTCTAAAGGAGCCGCTGTAGTGCTCGATCTCCACTGTCACACTTCTCTAGAAATTCTTGTACTTAAATCTCCGGTTCAGGAGTTCTTTTGTACCTTTTATATGTTTGAATACAAAAGTTCGTTCAACTCTTTGTTATGGCAAATAAGATGGCGACTCTGCTGGAGACTTCCTTCTCCTCCAAACAAAAAAGGTGGTGATGCAATCTGATGACAACTTGCTGGGATCTTCTCAAAAGATGTTGGTCGTACGTTTCGACCAGCAAGCTTTTGAAGATCTCCACTCTGAAGAGAAGTCAATTCCTTCAAAGCGGTTCATAAAACTGATGAAGACTCGACGTACTTGGGTGCCGAAGGCTGCTGTGACTAGTAGCACGACGGAGGAGACTGCGCTCCAGAACCCCTAAACGGCGAAGCCCCAAAAGAGATTTTGACTACTGCTGCCGTACCGCCTCATTCAGTCCCTACTTTTAAAAAGCGCAGCGAGGAGTACAACACTCCCATTGTAGGCCTGACGAAGGCACAACGCCGGAGGAAGTGCGCAGTGGCACACCCGTGCACGAAGATAACTCCGCAGGCGAGAACCTCTATCTTTGACAAAATTGCCTACCTATCGGGTAAGGCTATGTTGGACTCTAACCATTACGTACCTTCTAAGGATAACGTGAAGAGGCCCAAGACAGCACGTGCCCTGTGTGATCAACTTGCTACGCCGATAATCATGTTAGATTCTAAATGCCATGCACCATCCAGTAATGGCACGAAGAAATCCAAGGCAGCACACGCACTGTGCAACCAAAGTGCTACATCGACCACTCAGTTGGCCTCTGAATACTACGCACCTTCTAGGGGTAGTAGAAAGAAATCAAACGCAGTATGCGCCTTGCATGATCAATGTGCTATGCCAATAACTAACCAAAGGCCCGCGTTGACAGTCACGCACGTAGCCGATGGAAAGCTATACAAAACTGGTTCGAGTGCTTCGATGCTTCGACCGATAAAACCCCGCTGTCACTTGAGCGCTCATGCGCACGAGTCAAGCCAGGGGGTACACACTGTGGAGATAAACTCGTGCAAGCAACGTTGCTGTAAGCATGGGGTGAGTCTGTCTCATAAGCAACTCTCTGATCAGGATCTAAGCGTATCTCACACACAGGAACTGAGAAGAAGGAAGCTACCTTCACATCCTCATTCTTGTGCACAGCTTCCCTGTACGCACAAAAAGAGTGTGGAAGCGAACACCTCGGATCTATTTAAGACGATTTCCCACAAGCATAAAGCGATGGAGGAGTCTGCGGCGCAGGGCGTGTCTAAACCAAGGTACACCTATACTAAGATCACCATCAACTATTGTTGTTGCCAAATACCCGTATCGCCACCGAAGAGGCGGTCCGTCTTCTAAAGATTGTGATCGATGACGTCTGTACATCAGAGACTCGGCAAAAGATCGTCAAGTGAAGAAGAAAATAAACTCTGCATTGCTTCATGTAATACGGCACGGGGTTCTCTCTCTCTCAAGAAGGTGTCCAAGAATCCTCCCGCTTCGGCCAACAAATCTAAGGGACGACCTAGGGGTAGCAAGACGATGGTGCCCAGTACGGGTGTGTTCTAACACACGCACACCAAATCTGGATCCTTACCGCAAGGGGATATCGGTTCAAATACAATATTAGCCGGGGGTAGCCAACCCTCTACCATTCATAACAATCTCTCGTTCCAACCCAATGAAGGACTGTATGACACATATGCCTCCGTGGGTGTAAGCAGCCAACAATCTCGATATAACAATTATAACGAGTCCAAGGAAGATTGCAATCTACTTGTTTACCCTCGAGACGACGGGACTCAGACGTCTGAAACCGAGAGTGAAAGATCCACCATTCCTTATATCTATCCACACAGGATATCTATTTTTATGGCCGAAGGTGACAACACGGAAGGCATTAATGCCTAAGATCCTAATGGAAATGGTGCTTCGAACAGCGAGAACTTTCCACGGAAGATGAGGTCGTCCAAGTCGAACTAGGAGATGAGGCTTTACCTAAACCCATCTTCATCAGCAAAATCTTGATCGGAGAAGACAGAGAGTCCCTGAAACAGCTTATCCGAGAGTACATCGATGTCTTTGCTTCGAGCTATGAGAATATAACGGGTTTAGACCCGCAAGTCGCCATGCACCATCTCAACATCTTGTCCGATGCTAAGCCTATCAAACAGCAAAAACGTTATTTCTGCCCTAATATCATGGATTCTATCAAGAAAGAAGTCGATAAACTCATAGAGAGTGGCTTCATTCGTGAGAAAAAACATCCCGATTGGGTGGCCAATATTGTCCAGGTCACTAAAAAGAACGGGAAGATTCGGATCTGCATAGACTTCAGGGATCTCAACTCGGCCTGTCCAAAAGACGAGTTTCCCCTCCCGATCACCGACGTGATGATTGACAACCCTTGTGGCTTCAAGCATATATCCTTCATGGATGGGTTCTCAGGCTACAACTAGATCAAGATATTTCCTAAGGATGAAAAGCATGCTTCATTTTATACTCCAAAAGGGATCTACTGTTACACAGCGATGCCCTTCGGTTTGAAGAATGCAGGAGCAACATACCAGCAGGCTATGAGTACCATACTTTGCAAACACCTCCAAAAAATGGTAGAATATTATGTTGATGACATTGTTGTTAAAAGCATAAGGAAATCCAGCCATTTGGATGACTTGAGGACAGTGTTCAACTTGATGCGAGCACACCGACTAAAGATGAACCCAACCAAGTCTTTCCTGGGGGTTTCCAATGGTAAGTTCTTGGGCTTTATCGTCACGGCCAAGGGTATTCATATTGACCCTGAGAAGACTAAGGCGATATTGGACATGGCTCCCCCGAAGAATCTCTATAAACTTTGAGGCCTACAAGGACGCTTAGTATATATTAGAATATGCATAGCAAATCTCTCTGGTCGCTGCCAACCCTTCACCAAACTGATAAAGAAAGGGGTTTCGTATGTCTAGATCGAAGAATGCCAGCGTACGTTCGACGACATCAAGAAGTACCTCACTAGCCCTCAAATACTGGTGGTACCGGTCGTGGGGAGGCCCTTTTTGTTATACGTCTGAGCTATGGACCATTCTCTTGGGGATTTGCTAGCCCAGAGAAACAACGAAGGCCACGAACAGTCAATCTACTATCTTAGCAGGACCATGATTGGTGCCGAATATTGGTATAAATTCTGTGGAGAAGGAGTGTCTCGCTCTACTTATCACTATTCAAAAGATGCACCATTTTGTGGCTAGACAGACAATCCACGACATCTTCCCAGTCAATCCCCTCAGGGTCCTTATGACCAAGCCAGGGGCCCTAAACTCGTGATTAGCCACATGGATAATACTTTTGACTCCTTATGACATGTTCATTATCCCACAAAAGGTAATTAAAGGACAAGCATTGGCCAATTTTTTGGCGATACATCCTGTACCATAGACTTTGAAACTCTACGAAGATATCCCGGATGAAGTCTTGGAGTCCAATACAGTCTCAAACAATCCTGTTTGGCGTACGTTCTTTGATAGTGCTTCAAAAATAGGACCTAAGGGCGAGATCATCACAGGAGTCGAAGTGGTTCTTATCACTTCTGATGGTCTAGTCATCCACCTTGAATACTCTCTCATGGAGTCATGCACCAATAACATTGTTGAGTACAACGCTCTCGTCAACGGGCTCCAGCTCACTAAATAGTTGGAGGTCAAATACATCGAGGTCTATGGCGACTCAAAGCTGATTATCAATAAAGTTTAAGGGCAATATGAGGTTTGGCACGAAGATCTGGTTCCTTACCACCATGCAGCAATCAATACCATTTCCACCTTCACAGGGTTCTTTATAGAACATGTACCTAGATTGTAAAACTTAGAGCCCGACGCACTCGCTGGCCTCGTCGCTTCTTTGGCAGCTCCTACCAGAACCTAATATACCGTTATGGTGATGGTACGAGAGCTGGTTTACCCGAAGAATAATCTACATATGTGTCTGAGTTACTCAGTACAAATAGACACTAATGTTGATATTCGGGACTGGCAATTCCTATTCATAGACTATGCAGTCTTTAGAATCCTGCCCGAAGACCCGAAGGAAGCGACTTCTATCAAAAGATGCTCGCTCCCGCTCCGATTCTTCTATGACACAACTACCAAAATATTGTGTCATCGTTCATACAATGGACTCCTCCTACGGTATCTATCCAAAACCAAAGTATAGGAAGCACTCTGAGAGGCATACGATGGTACCTGCGGGGCTCACCAGCCTGGTCCTATGTTACAGGACCGATAGTGTCGCATGGGCTACTACTGGCCTACAATGATAGCAGATGCCGTGAAGTGTAGGGTATGTCAATTGCATGCTAACTTCATCCACCAACCTTCAGAGTTCCTACATCCTACAGTGGCCGCCTAGCCATTTGAAGCATGGGAAATAAACATCATTGGACCGATCAGTCCACCGTCCTCCAAAGGACACCGGTTCATCCTCGCCATCACCGACTACTTTTTCAAGTGGGCGAAAGCAGTACCACTGGCTGAGGTGGAAACCTCGAATACATTATATACCGGTTCGGAGTTCCCAGAAGGATTATCCATGACAATGGCCTTCAGTTCGTGAGCCATGCATTCCATCGGTTCTGTGATAAGAATCGAATATAGAATGTAGCATCAACGGCTTACAATCTTATAACAAATGGATTAGCCGAAGCATTCAATAAGACTATTGTCAAGCTGCTCTAGAAAGTTATTTTTTCTAATAAGTGCGACTGGAATGAGAAGCTTGGCGAATGTCTGTGGGCTTACCGTACAACCGTTCGAATACCCACGAGAAACACACCATTCTTTCTTGTTTATGGAAGCGAGGCGGTGCTTCCTCTATAAATCCAAATCCCGTCTCTACGGGTAGCTATCACCAACCAGCTGACTGACGAAGACAATCAATGCCGACGGCTATATGAGTTGGAAGTATTGGAGAAAAAGCGTCTGTTAGCTCAACAACGGATCGAGCTCTATCAAGCTTGAATTTTCGGGGCCTTCAACAAAAAGGTTCGGAAAATAACATTCCAGGTGGGTGACCTCGTCTTATCAGTTCGAAGACCAATGGTGATGACTCACAAGACGGCTGGGAAGTTCGAATCCAAGTGGGAAGGACCGTTCGTCATAGAGACGATCTACTCCAATGGTGCTTACCAACTGGCCAAGTCTAACGGTGATTTGCTAATGATGCCGATCAATGACAAATTCCTGAAGAAATACTATGTCTGACATCTAAACCAGCATATATTTCCACATCCCCATGGGTGTTCATGAATTCGATTAACGAGTTCATCTCTTTCATAATCCCCTAGTAGAAAAAACATTTTACGTCAAGATTACCTATGAGTCGTTATTCTACACCCAGTGAAGATCGTGCTTACCATGTCTATATTACCTCTGAGTTGACAATCCTTCCATGACAAACCCCCGTGATTTTCATAATTATTTATAGAACCTTTCACTTGCATATTACCTCAGAGTCGTTCTATATATCTGTAGAGTCTATCCTTGCCATGTCCATATAACCTCTGGGTAAGAAAAATTCTACCACCAAAAATTTTGTGTTTACCATGTCCATATTATCTCTGAGTAAACACCCTATCCCCAGTGGAGTTACCTCCATCCCCTCATGTCATACTACCTCTGAGGGAATTCTCATTATTATAAGAATGTTCACAGCAAATGGATAAGCAAAAAAGCAAAACTAAAATTTTTTATTCATAAAATTGGAAAGTTTTTCTTTCTTACAAAAGGGTCTCTCAAAAAAAAAGAAACAAAAAGACAAAAGGTCATCAACATTGTGATGACCGATGTAGAAGTTCTTCCAGTCGACTCCTCAAAAGAGCAACTTGGGGCCCAACCAATTCTTTGGCTCGACGCTCTGCCTCATGATGTCGAGCGGCCTCATCCTCGAGCCAGGATAAGTTTTGGCGTACAAGGTCCAACTCTGCTTGACGAATGCCATTACTTTCTCTCTTCTGAGCCAGGGTCTCGGATCGTTGGCGAAGGACCTCCTTTTGGTCCCTTAACTTAGCCAACTCACTCTCGACGAGGGCCAACGTCTCTTCTAGCTGCCGAATCTACTCCCGGAGGCTCTCATACTACTCTTCTAAGGCTGTGCGACGGCAGACCTGAACCTCCTCAGCATCAGTCACTTCTTTAATCTTGGCTTTAACCTAGGCAAACCTGTCAGTCAGAGCCTGGCGTCTCCGCCTGTACCGGGAAAATTCGGAAGCCATCTTCTCTAATTCTACAGTAGCCAGGGACGAAAGACCGCGCTCAAGATTTTGAAGCTCTAAGACGGTGGCTTCCAATTCTGCCAGGAGAGCCTCGATCACGTCCGCCCTCGCCTCATATCCTAGATAGTCGTACAATGCCACCAGTTGGGCCATTACGACAGACCGAGCCCGTCTAAGCGATTGGTTGTCTCGTAAGACGCCCTCTATGTCACATTTCAAGGCATGGCGAACTGTAACTTCCCAAACCAAATTGGTGAATTTTAGAAAATTTCTAAAATTTATTTCATTAACTTTAATTCTTAATCCGATTTTCTTTCACTAATGATTAGTGATTATTTCAGTAGAATAAACTGTTACTTGATTTAATAACAATTATGGTATGCTGTTAAATAAATATTTGCTAATTTTGAAATTTTATATTTTCTTAATTATATGGAGTTGTTCTTACTTTTGGGTCTTGACTAACTAGTAGGAATAGATTGCTACAACTACTTAGTCTATTTAATATTTAACTGGTATGTAATAACTAAATCTGTTAACTAAATTAATTAGGAGATTTAGCTTATTATTTCTGTTATTAGTTATAATTTATTTATCTCATTATTCTGTTAAGAGATTAACTAAACCTGTTATTAGCTAGTTATTCTCTAACTAATTCAGTTAGCAATTTGAAAATCCATTTTCTATTTGATTGTGAAAAAACTGTTTGAAAATTTGAATTTAAAAATCTGCTACTAAAACCTATTTTCTGCCCCCAGATCTACACGTATTTACAATCCTGTCTCTTAGCTCTCACATACATACACACAGAATATTTTATTATAAATACAGTACAAATCTTTAATTTTTTATTATTATTATTTTTCTGACACTCTGATACACAGCCTCTCTCTACTCTCTCTACAATTTTCTCTTTCTCTCTCCTCTTTGGCCTCTCGGTCGAGCACTGCTGTGCGCCATCATGAGTTCGCCGTGCCGCCACCGGAGTCAGAGTACCGCCATCAGCAATGAGCGTCTCCTCGAAGTTGTGTCGTCGTCTCGACTGTCGAGCTCATCTCGACTGCCGATCTACTGCTTCGTAGACCGTTCTGATGCCTCGTGGACCGAGCCGCTGTCCTCGTGTGCCGTACGGCCCTTCGAGAGCCGAAGAGCCACCTAGGCTGTAGCGCTGTCTCTTCGAAGCTCGTAAGGCCACCTCGAAGACTGTGCTGACCTCGGTTATCGAGTCGACGCCCAAGCCCTGAGGAGCCCGACTTCGTCGAGCCACACCGGAGAGCAGCCGCATCGACTGGATTTCGTCCACGACGCCGAACCGAGTCACCCCGACTGCTCACTGCCAGATTTTACCATCCTCGGCCGTTAGAGAGATCGCCGCCACCGGATCTACTGACAGGACCGTCGGGCCTCGCCATTGCAGAGCCTCTCGAGATGAAGTAGCCGGAAGAGTTGCTCCACCACCGTGCCGGGATTCGCCGTCTTGGTAAACTTTTCTCGATCTACTCGACCCCCTACTCTTTCTTGCTCTCTGTAAATTAGGGTTTATATGGGATTTAGGGCTTGATGGTGGAGCTTTTGAAGAAGATGAAGAGTGGTGGTGTACAGCCAAGGAAGGACTTAGGGTTGTGAAGGGGGCTGTGTATGCTGAGTAGAAGAGGGATTGAAGAAGCTTGGGGGATTCTGAGTAGGGTTTTGTACGAGTCGGACTGAAGAAGATGACCTAGATGCTGTGGTAGAAGTGAGCTCGATCTAGGGCTAGGGTTTACATGTGAAGGAGATAGGTTAGGGAAGAGAAACTTTGGGAGTCTAAATAGGGTTTCATCACCGGGCTGGAAGAAGGGAGCAGCCATGAGAGATCGGCTGTGCGTAAGGAACTATGAGAGGAAGAATATGAGACTGAAGAGAATGAACTTAGGGCTAGGGATTCGTAGCTGGAAAGAATGAACCTAGAGCTAGGTTTTCTAGCCGAGTGTAGACGTTGAAGAAGCTGGAGGAAGAAGAGAGGAGCCGGCGGCTAAATGTGTGAATGAGAAGAAGAGAGAGAAAGCCTGGGGTTAGTATTAGGGTTAAGTGGATTTTAGGCCGGGTTTGGAAGAAAATAGGTTGGGCTTTAGTTGAAACTGTTAATTTTTTTGTTTGATTTTAACAGTGTGGGTCGGGTGCAGATCAAGAATCAGGGCTAGGCCGGGTTTAGGCTTGAACAATGGATTTGAATTATGAGCTGTGTGTGTGTATGTGTTTGTTTTAGTAGTTAGGATTTTCTAGAAAGAGAATGGGTTGGGCTGGTTGGGGGTGGAGTGGTAACTAAGGTTTCTTATGGCTGAGTAAGGAGGAGAGAGTGGTTTATATGTGAGGTTTATGGTTGTAGCGGGGCTGGGCTAAGATGAGTTAGACTAATTCAGTTAGTCACTAATTGCCTTAAAAGATGTTTTGTATTAAGCTGTTAGAGAATATTTGTGGGCCGGGTCTGGGAAGTTAGATGTTGGGCTTCTTATTATTTTAGCATGATTATTATTATTTCTTGTCATGATTTGGTAGCAATAATTATAGTGATGATTCATTGCCTATGTATTTTGTAACAATTTTATAAATATTTTAGAAAAAGAAAAAGGAAAGTATATTTCAACTATATTGTCTTAACTATTCTATAATTAACTGGTAATTTTCCTATAAGTATTTTACTGGTAAGATATTTAGTAATATTTAATTTTAAGAGTAAATGATTAAGGAATGTTTTAAAGTCTAATTACCTTCTAGAAAGTAATATATTATTTTCTTGATAAAAGTGTAAGGCTAACTAATAGGCATATCTATCTAAACTTATTTTGGTTAAACTAGGTTATATGTTACAGTATTTGTTAAACTCTTTTTAAATTATATATTAATGTAGTTTTTAGTTAAAACATGTATATAGTTGGTAAAAGGAATAATTAACTTGTTAACCAATGGTAAAAGGATGTTGTAGAATTGATTGATTCATTGATTGATTGTGGTCCTTAGCCGGTCACACATTAGTTTAATATTTTAAAATGTCACACTTGTTTCGATTGTCGTGTTCATTGTCTTGTTTATTGATAGCCGTGTTCATCATCTTGTATATTGATTGTCGTGTCAATTGCCTACAGTTTTACATTTTATTTCTGGTACCATAATTTCATTTTCAGTTCTGGTATTCTGGTTTTACCTTGTATTCTGTACTACAGATTACATTGTATATTGTTCTTGTCGGGGTTATACTTTGCTCTTTTCCTGACAGGATACGTTACAGGTGAGCTTGAGGCCACATGGAGCATGTGATTGTATTGGATATTGCAGCATTTATTTTATTTATTCTCTAGAGATTGTATTTTTATGATTTTATCATTGTATATTTTATTTGATCGGATTTGTCTCCGGATGACTTTGTACTAAAATGACTTGGTGGATATTGGTGATCTTTCTGGGAACCTTATATATAAAAGATGTGGATATTTATATTATATTATGACTTAGAGTTTTCCTTAGTATTGTACAGCTTACTTCATCGTGTCCATCGACGAAGGCTGGGCGTATCCGACTCGTGTCCGATTATTCGGGAGCGGGTCGTGACATGTTTTTAGTGGTGGCCCATGCAGGTCTATCCTAATGGCACTTAGGCTATAAAGTGCTATTGGGGGACCAACGAAACTAAGGAAAACTCATCACAGCATAGGATTCGTGGGAAATGGTTATGGGTATAGTTTTACTGAGTTTGCTTATTATCATGTAGTTAGGCCTATCTAATCAATTTTCTGTTTTGCAGGGTGGTTTAGACACGCAACACCGAGTTTATCAATTTTTTTGCACTTTAAACTTCTGAGGTTATTTCCTATATGCATTTTGCTAGTATAACTATTTGATTACTAATAATTGATCTGCCTTTAGATTTTCTCGTAGCACGTAGAATTTTCCTAAAATTTCTTATTGTTATTCAAAAGTTTGTTTCTAATTTGAGATTTTATTTCCTATGGAGATTTGTTTTTGTAGTCATTTTGTCTTACTGTTGGTTTCTTATAAAATTCATTATTTTCTAAAGAGGGGATACTTACACTATTTCTCATTATGATCATAATTTCTAAAACTTAGTTAAATTTTCATAAACTCCTTGGAATTTCTAAGGACAAAGTTGAGAGAGTACTCGACGACCTACTATGACGTGGCAGATGCGCACTGCAGTCATTTATCTGGATTATGGAGACCGAAGGTTCACTACAGCCAGCTGCGCACTGGCGAGGCATGAACTCTAAGTCAAAATAATTTTGGGTATTCATAGGTTCTCGGATATTATTGAAGCTATGCCCTAAAATCATAAACTTTTGATATCTTGAGTTGTTCCGATAACAAGGATAAAATTGAAAGAAATATTCGATAATTTATTACTATTTGAATCATTGAGCCAAAGGTTCACTGCAGTCAGATGTACACTACACTGGCGGGGTAGGAACCATAGGCAAAGTGATTTCAGATATGTATATTTTTCGGATACTATTGAGATTATAACCGTGTTATACACCATGTTTTATCTCTTATTGCCATTGACAAATTTTATCAGAAAATTATCTTGACCTTATGTGAATTACTACAATTGATTTCCGTGAAAAGCTAAGTTTTCAAAATTCTTTGTTTTATTCTTAGTCATAACATTCTATATTGGTTGTATTTTGGCACTCTATTAGTTGAGATTAAATCAAGCCTAAAATTTTGGGTACATTTTTGTGAAATTAAATGATTTGAATTTTGTCATAGTTGCGCTAGTTATGCTAAACGATTTCTTCTTAGACATGTCACAATTTTAATCTTGATTATATTTAGAATTTAATCATGACTATATCATGCCTAGATTTTGATTTTGATCTTATAATCACTTATAGATAATCTCAATTTTTCAAATCGTACCTAAATTCAAAATTTATGCTTAGCTAATTTAAATCATTTTGAGTTTTTGTGTCTGGTTATATTCTTAAACATGTTTATGATATCCTTGAAATTTCGAGGACGAAATTTTTGTAAGGAGGGTAGATTTGTAACTTCCTAAACCAAATTGGTAAATTTTAGAAAATTTCTAAAATTTATTTTATTAACTTTAATTCTTAATCCGATTTTCTTTCACTAATGATTAGTGATTATTTCAGTAGAATAAACTGTTACTTGATTTAATAACAATTGTGGTATGCTGTTAAATGAATATTTGCTAATTTTGAAATTTTATATTTTCTTAATTATATGGAGTTGTTCTTACTATTGGGTCTTGACTAACTAGTAGGAGTAGATTGCTACAATTACTTAGTCTACTTAATATTTAACTGGTATGTAATAACTAAATCTGTTAACTAAATTAATTAGGAGATTTAGCTTATTATTTCTGTTATTAGTTATAATTTATTTATCTCATTATTCTGTTAAGAGATTAACTAAACGTGTTATTAGTTAGTTATTCTCTAACTAATTCAGTTAGCAATTTGAAAATATGTTTTCTATTTGATTTTGAAAAAACTATTTGAAAATTTGAATTTACAAATCTGTTACTAAAACCTATTTTCTGCCCCCAGATCTACACCTATTTACAATCCTACCACTCATCTCTCACACACGCACACACATAATATTTTATTATAAATACAATACAAATCTTTAATTTTTTATTATTTTTTGACACTCTGACACACAGCCTCTCTCTACTCTCTCTCTACAATTTCTCTCTTTCTCTCTCCTCTCTGGCCTCTCGGTCGAGCACTGCTGTGCGCCGCCGTGAGTTCGCCGTGCAGCCACCGGAGTCAGAGCACCGCCATCAGCAACGAGCATCTCCTCGAAGTTGTGTCATCGTCTCGACTGTCGAGCTTATCTCAACTGCCGAGCCACTGCTTCGTAGACCATGCTGACGCCTAATGAACCGAGCCGCTGTCCTCGTATGCCGTGCTGCCCCTCGAGAGCCAAAGAGCCGCCTAGGTTATCGTGCTGCCTCTTCGAAGCTCGTGAGGCCATCTCAGAGACTGTGCTAACCTCGGTTCCTGAGTCGACGCCCAAGCCCCGAGGAGCCCAACTTTGCCGAGCCACGCCGGAGAGCCGCCGCATCGACTGGATTTGGTCCACGACACCGAATCGAGCCGCCCCGACTGCTCACAGCCAGATTTTGCCATCCTCGACCGTTGGAGAGATCATCGCCATCGGATCTACTGCTAGGACCGCCGGGCCTCGCCGTTGCAGAGCCATCTCGAGACGAAGTTGCCGGGAGAGTTGCTCCACCACCGTGCCGGGATCCGCCATCTTGGTAAACTTCTCTCGATCTACTCGACTCCCTTCTCTTTCTTTCTCTCTGTAAATTAGGGTTTATGTAGGATTTAGGGTTTGATGGTGGGGCTTTTGGAGAAGATGAAGAGTGGTGGTGTGTGGCCAAGGAAGGACTTAGGGTTGTGAAGGGGGCTATTTATGCTGAGTAGAAGAGGGATTGAAGAAGCTTGGGGGATTATGACTAGGGTTTTGTACGAGTCGGGCTGTGAGAAGATGACCTAGATGCTGTGGTAGAAGTGAGCTCGATTTATGGCTAAGGTTTACATGTGAAGGAGATGGGTTATGAAAGAAGAAGTTTGGCAGTTGGATTAGGGTTTCATCACCAGGCTAGAAGAAGGGAGCAGCCATGGGAGATCGGCTGTGCGTGAGGAACTGTAAGAGAAAGAAGATGGGACTGAAGAGAATGAACTTAGGGCTAGGGTTTTGTAGCTGGAGAGAATGAACATAGAGCTAGGTTTTCTAGCCGAGTGTAGAGGTTGAAGAAGCTGGAGGATGAAGAGAGGAGCGGGCGGCTGAATGTGTGAATAAGAAGAAGAGAGAGAAAGCCTGGGGTTAATATTAGGGTTAAGTGGATTTTGGGCCGGGTTTGGAAGAAAATGGGTTGGGCTTTAGTTGAAATTGTTAAGTTTTTTGTTTGATTTTAACAGTGTGGGTGGGATGCAGTTCAAGAATCAGGGCTAGGCCGGGTTTAGGCTTGAACTATGGATTTGAATTATGAGCTGTGTATGTGTTTGTTTTAGTAGTTAGGATTTTCTGGGAAGAGAATGGGCTGGGCTGGTCGGGGGTGGAGTGGTAACTAAGGTTTCTTATGGCTGAGTGAGGAGGAGAAAGTGGTTTATATGCGAGGTTTAAGGTTGTAGCTGGGCTGGGCTAAGATGAGTTACATTAATTCAGTTAGTCACTAAATGCCTTAAAACATGTTTTGTATCAAGATGTTAGAGAATATTTGTGGGTCGAGTCTGGAAAGTTAGATGTTGGGCTTCTTATTATTTTAGCATGATTATTATTATTTCTTGTCATGATTTGGTAGCAATAATTATAGTGATGATTCATAGCCTATGTATTTTGTAACAATTTCTTAAATATTTTAGAAAAGAAAAAGGAAAGTATATTTCAACTATATTGTCTTAACTATTCTATAATTAACTGGTAATTTTCCTATAAGTATTTCACTGTTAAGATATTTACTTGTAATATTTAATTTTAAGAGTAAATGATTAAGGAATGTTTTAATCTCTAATTACCTTCTAGAAAGTAATATATTATTTTCTTGATAAAAGTGTAAGGCTAACTAATAGGCATATCTATCTAAACTTATTTTGGTTAAACTAGCTTATATGTATACAGTATTTGTTAAACTCTTTTTAAATTATATATTAATGTAGTTTTTAGTTAAAACATGTATATAGTTGGTAAAAGGAATAATTAACTTGTTAACCAATAGTTAGTTATATTAATTCAAACTCTAACCATATTATACTAAAACAGGTGAACAACCATGCAGTACTACTCCCGTGCTTCCAAAGCGAGGCAAGTACACCGACTCGACTTTTACTTTATCTTTCTGTCTTACATTCCTGTACAATGTTTTCATATCGGACACGAAATACACACGATTGTCTTGGACCTTGTTCATTGCATTGTGAGTCATTGTTTATTGCAGGGATTAGGGGAAATATTATCTTTTGTGTGACCACACCCAAAATAGGTATTATGGATAGCCTAATCGTACACTTCACGTACGATGAAGCCGGATCTTATAGAATTGATTGATTCATTGATTGATTGTGGTCCTTAGTCGGTCACACATTAGTTTAATATTTCAAAATGTCACACTTACATCGATTATCGTGTTCATCGTCTTGTTCATTGATAGCCGTGTTCATCGTCTTGCATATTGATTGTCGTATCCATTGCCTGCAGTTTTATATTTTATTTCTCGTACCATAATATTATTTTTAGTTCTGGTATTCTGGTTTTACCTTGTATTCTGTACTACAGATTACATTGTATATTGTTCTTGTCGGGGTTCTACTTTGCTCTTTTTCTGACAGGATACGTTGCAGGTGAGCTTGAGGCCACATGGAGCATGTGATTGCATTGGATATTGCAGCATTTATTTTCTGGAGATTGTATTTTTATGATTTTATCATTGTATATTTTATTTGACCGGATTTGTTTCCGGATGACTTTCTACTAAAATGACTTGGTGGATATTGGTGATCTTTCCGGGAACATTATATATAAAAGCTGTGGATGTTTACATTACATTGTGACTTGGAGTTTTCCTTAGTATTGTACAGCTTACTTCGTCGTGTCCATCGACGAAGGCTGGGCATATCCGACTCGTGTCCGATTATTCGGGAGCGGGTCGTGACACGAACGGTGCCCAGAATAAGGTCAACATAATACGTATTGTCAGCCAAACTCATTGGGGTCAGCGGAGATGCTGCGATAGAAGGTCCCGAAGCAGCAGTGGCCAATATGCGTCTAGGTATTACAGCTGGAGCAGGTAGTGCCTTGATTGGAATGGAGGTCGTCGGCGGTACATGGATGGTATGAGCCAACGCTGTTTGAGGCATAGCCATCTTTTCAACAGGCTCCTTCGTCGGTTCTTCTGCGACTAAAGCGGTGTGAACTGGCGCTTGAACAGTCTCATTGACCGACTTCTCGATGGTCTCTACGACCAACTCCTCAGTGGACTTTTTGACCGGTGCTTCAACCGCCTGCTCGTCAACGGTCTTCTCGACCAAGCCCATAGCAGTTGGCTCGATGGCAGCCTCTTCAAACAGTTCTGTAGTGACTGCGTTGGAGGGATCTTCAATAACAAATTCCTTAGTGGTCTTCCGACCGATTCTTTCCCAGTCTCCTTGGCCGTGCTCTTAATGGCGTCATCGACAGGCTCATCATTAGCACCATCGATTACCATCTCAGTGGCCACCTCGGCTGGAACCTCAGTAATCGGCTCGTTAACGACAGCATCAACTGGTTCTGTATTAGTCTTCTCGATCGTTTCTCCGAGGACCATATCAGCCAACTCCTTAAAAGCCTCCTGGGCCGTTTTCATAATGACCTCATTGACTAACTGTTCGATAGTCATCGTGACTGGCTCTTCATTAGCTCGGCCACTTAGCTCGTCAACGGTTTCCACCGTTAATCCTCCAGCATCCTCTTCAACTACCTCTTGAGGCCAAGGTCTGATGTACGCCAGGGATAATTCTTCAATCACTGTTTCCTCCTCGTATCCCTGGAGAGAAGGATCCGTAGGAGAACCAGCGGCAACGCCTTCAACACCCTCGACCGAATGACCCATCTCAGGTCGAAGTTCCCGAACCATGCCTTTGTGAAACACAGGGCCTAACCCCGGGCATCACTACGGAAGTCACGTCAGCAAAACACTTCATATTCGATGAGACTCTTCGAACGTCGTAGGAATTAAGAGTTAAGATCATGATGACCGTTCCCCAAAAAAGAGGAGTTATCATCAACTTTCAATGAAACAACGGTTCAAGACATTTAATGCTGAAGGCTAAGCGTGACGACAGCCTGTCAGCAAGCGTGCTGAGCATTATTTTTGCAAAGAATATGTGTCATGCTTCTGTTCAAAGTATTCCAAGCTTGATTCAAGCTCGAAAAACTTTGAAGGGGGTCATATAGAAGCATGAAAAAAAAACACAGCAATCACAGAAGCGTAGATAGCAACAGACGCTGCCTATTGTTCACAAAAGCACAGAAGATAACGATTGTCTAAAAGCGCAGATAAGAACAAGTCAGAATAGACGAACGAAGACAGTGCATAAAGAAAAAGTTCTTTATTAAAATCTTGTCTACAAAGATCTATTATAGATTCTTTATGATTACATATAAAGACTAAAATGCCTAAAGTCTACAAATGGGCAGTCTTCAAAACGTGTGCAGCCCTCTAAATGTGCAGCAGTGTCAGAGCGAATCACTTCTTCGTCATAGCAAGCCACTTCCTATCCAAGCGTGGAGGAACTCCAATATGGCTAATGAAGCAGATATTGGCCTGCGCAAGAATACAGTTCCTACTCGCAATGCTATTGCGGCTCTTGAGCAGGGCAGAGCACAACCTATGGCTCTTCGGGCTGGCAATAAATCCAAAACCGGTAGCTTAGACCTCGAAGACCTCCAAGATGTTATTCAGGTTTGAACTCCTCATGCCAAACGCTCAAGTGCATCTCAAAACCCAATAGTCGTTCTTCTATAAGGACACAGATTCTTTGAAAAAAGAGATCCACAACCAACAGTCGACTTGTGTAAGGCCAACAGCCGTTTGAAGCTAAGTCGGGATCGAGCATGACTGCGGGAATACTAAGAGACAATGGACGTTGCTCCTCAGAAAAGATTCCCTTTATATAGGTTGAATGTAGACCAAACGCCATGTACTCTTGGTCAAAAGCCTCCAAATTAATGGGATGAACCTAGGAATCAGCACAATGAATCTCATTCAATAGGTTCATTTAATTGAATCCTAGGCCATGACCTCCGTGAATTCCCTAAAAGATGGTGGTAGTTAAATATACGTTGACTCAGCAGACACAAAGGGCATCATTAATCACAAAGGGCTCTCAGAAAGTCCTTAAACGTTTCGTAAAAGTGCAGTAGTTTCACAAAGCTCTCAGAAGTCCCTTATTGCTTCGTAAAAGTGCAGTGGCTTCACAGAACCCCACCAATAGCCTCCTCGTCACCCAAAAGCGTAGTGACTTAGTTGTCTTCGAAACACAGTTTCCTCGTCGCTTAAAAAGCGCAGTGACTCAGTTGCCTTCGAAACACAGCCTCCTCGTTTCCCAAAGCGCGGTGACTAAGTTGTCTTAAAACATAGTCTCCTCGTCGCCCAAAGCGCAGTGACTCAGTTGCCTTCGAAACACAGTCTTTTCGTCGCCCAAAAGCGCAGTGACTCCGTCGTCTTCGAAATACGGTCTCCTCGTCGCCCAAAAGTGCAGTGACTCAGTTGCCTTCAAAACACAGTCTCCTCGTCGCCCAAAAGTGTAGTGACACCGTCGTCTTCGAAACACAAGTTTCCTCGTCACTTAAAAAGTACAGTGACATTGAAGCCTCACCCGAAGCGCAGCTCGCATAGGTGCGCAGTCCTATGAGGTGGCATTGTTCCACGTATATCTTTTCAGATATTACCCAACCGGTTTATTTAAACCTCCACTTAAAAGATAAGAACGGAGTTTAGTTCTGTTGATATGAGCAATATCTAATCTGTTTTGTTTAAACAATCGCTCCAAAGATAAGAGCAGAATTTTATTCTATTGATAAAGGCAATATCCAATCGGTTTGTTTAAACTGCTGACCCAAAGATAGAGACAAAACCTGACTCTTTGGATATGAGCCAAACCCGGTCGGCTTCATCTGAACAAAAAGTCTCGAGCAATAGATGTATGCCACATGTCATCTATTCGGTTATGCTGATAACCACCCGAGATCTTGATAGAAGAGAATCTCAACTGTCCGCCACATCGTCTGTAGTGCCCCACTCCTCGCGGTCCACTATGTAATAGTTATGGCTTGCTGACTCAGTCTTGAAATGAGTATTTGGGGAAACCTTTGCCGATATCGATTGATCACGGATGAAATACAATGAACCTTTCCAATTAATTGATCAGCTTCTATTGAAATGAATACAAGAGTTTTGTTGGATGTTTTTTTACTGCTTGGTTTTGATGAATCGTTTTCGTGTTAGTTTTTGATGATTGGTTTTCATTGCTCGCTTTCATCGCATTGCGCATTCATTTCGAATCTTGATAGAAAGAGATCGAAGTATGTTAATCGCTTGTTGGTGCCAATATAGGAGGATGCATAGGCGGTGTGTGATCAGTTGTATAAGTCCCTCCTTCTCTTGTATAAGATTCTTTTGGTGAGTTGCCTTAATCGGGCGAACGTTTATCTCCACGCCCTAAGAAAATGATCTTTAGTCCACTCTTTTGTTGCGTCCCTCTGACCAACGATACCACAATAACAAAACATAAGAAAAGATAAATGAACTAGATTGCTTGCTAAATAGAACTGTTGCTCTACTTGCTCAATGTGATTGCTTACAGGTTTCCAGAGTTTGCTTTACACAAGATATGTTATAGAAAACCTTAATTGGTTTGAGATCGATCAAAATGAAAGAATGGAATCGTGTCCCTATCGAAGAGAACTATTGAAATCAGATGCATGTTGTTTAATATGCCATAAAATATTTTATTTGATAGAATGCATCTCGTGCATTTGGCTTAGGATAACTTGTGCACAAGGTACGGTCTCGAGACCAGTTTTTGGGGCGCTGGGGATCGGTCGGCATAGGGGAGATTGAGCACCCTGAGGTAAAAGAAACCTCGCAATTAGGGGGTGTTATGTCTATAAGTGAGATGGGCTTGTTTGTCCCAACTGCTGAATCCTGGGAAATAACCCATGGGCCACCATGTAGTTAGGTTTATGCATATAGTGGGATTTATTGCAAACCTAACCTACAGGGACGGAAAGTAAGTATGCTTTATATATGCAAATTGTGCTAACCTGTTTTGTGCAGGGATAACTGTCGGCGATGGGTAAGATAGGTTATGGAATGTTTCCACTGTTATCTTTCTTATGAATTGTTTAAAAGAACCTAGATAAGTAGAAAGATCACATAATAAATGTATGATAGTTTCACATGGTGACTTAGTGCAGATATTTGTAAGTTAGGCCAAAAGTCGCTAGCTAGTACAAGATGTGTACTGATCCATGTTATGGGCATCCTTTTTTAGCTAACAAGGAGACAAGGGAACTTCAAGTGAGGCGTCAAAGCTCGTCCAGCCCAGTAGAGCTTGTGGATTACCTTGTAGCTACTTTTTATTTCTAGTCAAGTTGCAAGTTTTCTTTGAAGGTGTCTTTTCATTTTCGACTATGTAATAAAGGAATATGATGTATAGGCATTATGGCTAGTTTGAAAAGAGTTTCTAAGGAGAGATATAGTAAGCAAAATTATGGCATTTTGAGTCGCAAGCTTTGTACTTTGTAATCCTATCAAGTTATGATAAGAGAAGTATTTCTTGTTCAAAATCTCTATGTCCAATATTTGGTTTTCTATAATTAAATATGCTAGCGTGCGTGTGTTTTGCTTTGTCTAGTTGTTTTAGTGCAGGTACTGGCCTTGTGCAAGCATAACTTAGGCTTGCACGCATCACGCTTGAGCGAGGACGAACGATCCCGCAGGGATCAAACGAGGATGAACGACCCTAGCAGGGATCGGGGCGTGACAATGTCAGCTCAGCAGCAGCCCTCACCGTGCAAAGACAACATATTCTCTCATATCTCAACGCGCAGCGCTCCTGCACGTCCAACAAATTTCAAGCACATCGTATATGTGCAAGGCCTATAAATAGAAGGAGTTCTCTTCATTAAAAAGGTCGACAATTTCCTGATTGGCAACCCAGAGTTCTATTCACGAGCATCAAAAAGTCAGAGCAAGTTTAAATCATCGTCAAATCGTGTGAGACTCGTCTCATCTGTATCAGTATTTATGTACGGGTACGTATTTTGAGCCGTGTTTCGTATTTCTTCGTTTTCGAATATTTTTAAAATTTTCCAAAGTATAGGTTAAACTTGACTTGGTTTAATTTGGTTCGGTTCAACTTGGTATTGGGTTTGTCTTGGTTTGGATTGGTTTGAGATGAGCAGGGTTTTATATAAAAACCAACTCCTCTCTCTCTCTTCCATTAATTTATTTCTCTTCATCTTCATCCTCTTCATCTTCCTCCAACCTAAGGCAAGTACATCTTGCCAAATGTTGGACATATATTTTTTGTTTGATCTAAACTCTTGTAATGCCCCAGTCCCAAAAATACGTAGGACTAGGAACGTAATCATGCCAGCTGCATATATACGAAGTATACTCCAATATATGGAACCATCGTATGTATACATAAGTTGTAAAGTGTAGAAAGCCACGACACTAATCTCATCCACAAATAAAGAAGAAAGAATTTATAATAACTTATGAATTATTGTTTACATAAGTCGTTGGGTGGAGACAAATCCACTTCCAACAAAGAGAGGAATACAAAATTTAGAAATTTTCGAGCGATACGAAGACGACTCAAGTGCAATCATCCTCGATAGAAGAGAGAAAGTCATGGCCTTGGCTAGAGCACCTGCACAACATCACAAAAATATATCAGGAAGAAATTACCAGGTCCTCAGAGGGACGTAACAAGACACATAATATCATGCCATAAACTGAATATAGTTTGCTCAACAGAAAATTATATGTCTAAACAGATAAAGGTCCTTAACCATTCTATGTAAAAATGCACTTTGAAGACAACGTTCCATACAGGGGCCTTCCAAAACTAGAAACACGGCGCGTTAGCATTTCAACCGAGGCACTAGTGGCATCTAGAGAAAAGTAACAAATATATGCACGGTACACTAGCTCTCGGGTGAGTCACTAATGGCAGCTAGAGAAAAATAAATGCACGGCCCACTAGCACTCGACTGAGTCACAAAGGGCATTAGAGGAAAGTAAACTAGTGAAAGCCCCTACGCCTAATAGTTGTCTTCTCCCTCCCCATGCACTGTACGTGCTGTATCCACATCACGAAATTTCTATTAACCGCTAAGTCTTCTAGACATCCATCACTATTAGCAGTCATATCCTAATGCACGGCCTGTACGCACCGATGATCAGTCAGTACGTAAGTTCGTATCTATATACGACTCGCGACTTCGTGGCACACAAGTGTCGAGGCCAATGAATGCGACACACACAAGGGTGGTCCCTTAACTCTAAGTCAAAATGCATAAAAAAACTAAAGTATAGTAATTTGAATCTATATACAGTTTTGAAAGTAAATTTTTACATTTGCTAGAAATAAATAATAGATAAAAGCATGCATGATATTGAGCAAGTAAATAAACAACAAAGGCATGGTGTCTTGCCTGATGTCCGAGTGAGGTAAGATGATGTCCTGGCGACGAATCAACAACAACGCATAAAGAGGAAGTTGTAGGAACAACTTCGGATGATGAAAATAGTTTATTATCTAATTATAATTAATACTGCACCTATTATATTTATTTAATAAATTTTGAAGTTAGGATATGGTATAGATTTTCGTATTAGCTTTCTGAAAAACTAAACGGATCGCATTTTCATTTCTGGAATCTCCAGAAATCGCAAAAATACCTAAATACGTTTATTTTTTGGACACTAGATACTCAAACAGTTTTGCAAAAATTTACAGAATGAATTTTGTCTATTGAAATATGTTTTTGGAAATCTTACCTCGATATGCTTCTTTTTAAAAAAACTGGAGGCGAAACAGAGTTCGGAGCTAGGAGATATCGTCGTTCCAAGTTGCTCTTACTGCTAAAAAGTAGGGGCTGAATTTTAATGACGAATTTTAGAGTTTCTATTGGACTAAAAATAATTTCGAATTATGGCTGATATAAGGGAGATGTATTGGGTTTATATAGGTATTTATTTCAGATTTATCTCCTAAATTAGATAGGATATGATTTAAATAAATTGGATTTTACTTTGTTAGGATAGGATATAGATAGAGATGCTTTCCTATTAGACTTAGGATTATGATTAACTTAAAATATAATTCATATTTATCTAAATTATCTATAACATTATTTAAAATTACTATAGATAATAAATAGAGTTAATATTTATTTAAACAACATTCATCTAATCTCATTTATACAAGCTGAAATATTTAATACTAAATTGACATTTATTCTATATTATGTAAATAGTGTACAATATAAGTAACATGTAAAAAGTAATAAAAGATTATGAAATAAATCCTAAAATTTTGAGAAATATTGTATAATATAGTTTAGATCCTTAATGTACTAGAAAAATAGCTTCATATATTTGTATACTAAATTCACTAATGAGCATTATACTAAATATATGTAAAATAAATATATAGTAAGTCAGTAAATAGTTATTTAAAAATCCAAAAATTCCACAAATATTTATTTTGAAAAAATAAGGGGATTTACAAAATGTCTTATCTAGATAAGGACTAAGAAGAGTTTAAATTTCCCTTGGATTTTCCACTATTTAATTTAAATTGATTTAAAAGTAACTCAATCAAATATAATCCAATGTAGATAGATTCTACCTCTAATTTAAACTATATTTAAATAACTTAATATATGTTTTCCAACTTAAATCACCATAATTAATTACATATTAAATCAACCCATATTTAATATATGTTTTTCGAAATAATTTATTAATGGTAATAATTAATTTATAAAATACAAATATATATACACTCGTATGCAAAAATAATACTTACATAAAATACAGTTTTTCTAAATTACTAGTTATACTTGTACCATAAAATAAAATAGCTTTTTTTAACTAAAAATAAAGTTTGGCAATCCTCGGTGTGACGCATTTACAACTTCAAGCAATATAAAATATTTATCGTCTATTATTTTGAAATATTTTCTACATCTATATAATTAAAACGTTTTATAAAAATATGTACTACGTACTTATTCGCACTTGACGAGAAATTTACGAGACACAAACTCGTACGCGACGTACAAATACGAAGTACAAAAATCAATACCATATTTATTAAAAAAATCGTAGTATAAATTAGGAATTTTACATCCTACCCAACTTACAAAAATTTCGTCCTCGAAATTTAGGAATAGCTAGGGTAGGAAGATAGAAAGAGTTCATAAATACCGAAATACGATTAAATTTTTGGATGAGGCGAAGAAACGACATTCGAAACAAACATGTATTGGAAGATCGTGACTTTGATTTTTGTGAAAATACATCATGGTTATGGAATTGAAGAAGGGTCGCTAAGTTAAGGTAATAAAATTATTATAACACGAATTAGAGAATAGAAATGAATTGAGTAGGTCAAAGAGAATAATTTAGACATTTAGGAGAGATGGTTTCTTGAAGCAAATATAGTCGTCTAGGTTTAAGGATATGGTTAAGGAAATGATTTGAATCATTTTCAAGTTTCAAGAACGATTAGAATGTTGCGATAATGAATCTAGGGTAGAGGAAAAAGGTAACTCAAGACAGAGATATAGTCACATTGGTTGGTCAGTGGTTAACTATCTTGGCAATAGATGGTGGACAACTAGGGGGATATCAAGTGCGAGTGTTTGTCTTTCTAATATAGGCGAAAGACGAAAATATAAAGAGTTCGAAAAAGATATTATCGAATACGAATAAGTGGTTTAAGGTCGATTGAAATTTTTTCAAAAGAATTGTCAAGGCAGTCGCGGATGGAATTCTAGAGGCCAAGTTTAACGTATGTCTCCATCCACGTCGAACAATATATGAAAATCGAACCAAAGTGCACTAGTTAATCAGACCATCATGCACCGATTCTGATTAGACAATATATTAGTGGACGTCCCCAATAACACATATGTCGTGGACAAGCTCGATAAAAGAATAAGCTTGCAAAACTAAGGCTAAATTAGCATCATAAGATAGTCAAAATATAAGTAAGGAATGCTAATGAAGGAAAGTAAATAGTCGAAGATCCATTAAAATCTAAGTCTTGTCCGAAGTTTGGGCTTATGCAGTCGTCCTAGAGTTTTCTTATCTATGGCTTGGTTGATTAGATAAGTTAGGGTCCTCTGAATTCTATAGTCTAAGTAAACTTATCAATATGGGCCACAAGGACAAAGGTTTGTTAGGTCATGAGATATTCTACCCAACTTATAAGAGTTAAACTAGTAGTGTGATGGGACAATGGGTCAAGCAATCAAGATAAAACACAAAGATAAGCATATAAGGAATTAAGTAGAACAAAATCACATCGGATCGAAAGAATTGAGTCGAGGTTGAGTCCCTATCCTTGGTCAAAAATATATCGGTATCATGGTAAAGGTTATAGTCTAGTCTTTATGACCCGAAAGTCATATCATAAAAATAGTAGTACCAAGGACGTGTTTGAGTGGGACATGATATACCTACATGAAGGTGAGCTCGTCTAGGTCTTACATATAAAATTTGTTAGAAGGTAACAGCTAGTATTACACTCCAAATATCAAAGTTAAGGTAAAGGACACAAAAAGATCTAAAATAGAAAGTGGGAGTTCATGAAGTGACAATTAATGCAGAAACATTAAAGAAGATCAAGTTGAAGCATGAAATAAAATTAATTAAGCAATCTAGTAAAATAATTTAGGGACACAGTTTTCAGAGAGAAGATAGTCTCCTAGGTGGATACAGTCAAGGAACGATTAATTTATTTCTCAAATTTCAAACGGTTAGAAGGTCACAATAAAAGATCTGGATTTGGGGGAAGGTCGAGTAAGTCAAAATTGAGATATAATCACATGGTTTGGTAGATAACTAACTTCACCTTGTGTATGTGCAACGATCATGGATGATATGGCAATTAATGGGGTATACTTCCATCTCATTAAGGTGACCCCATGTCTATCTTGGTTTCTTATCAATACAAGTCTAATCTTCTAATTTTTTAAGCTTCCTTAACAATTCTCAATGGGATTCTCAAATTAATTTACCAAAAATCATTTTATGTCGCCAAGTATAATCATACTTTAAAATTTTAATTCCTTCAATAAATCTCGAGGTATCCCTTTAGATTATTGTCAACACCTTTCCTCTCCTCATTTTTTACCAACATTTAATACACAAATCGAAACCTTAAACTCAAAATCTAAATAACTTTATTTTTTAAATCAGCATGACACGAAAAACTTAAGATATATTTTTTTTTCTCTTACACATCCCCATATATCATAAGTATTTCTAAAACCTTCAAATAAAATTTTGTTTTCTCCAATCTTATAGGATTTATCGGTCCTTTCGTGAATACCTTCCAACATTCTCAAATTAACCTTTATCATAACACCAATAAATTGTTCATCAAGTTTTTAATGTTATCAATCCAACTTTAAACTCAAATTAATCTTATCAATCAATCATCATATATAAATTTAAAATTTGAAATTTCCTTCAATCAATTTTATATCTTCCAAAATATTTTAAATAATTTTTTTTACTATCATCCTTCAAAAATAAAATTGTAAATTATACCACTAAATTTAAAAATCTTAAGCTATTTCTTATATCTATTTCATACTCAAATAAATCGTAACTAGTTCACAAAAATCAACATTTTGTTTTCTCAATTTATCAATCCTTTATTAGTATCAAGATAAAATCCATCTCTACTACCCAACTTAGAATTTACTAACTCTTAAGATCATACATTTAGGAAACATAAATACTTTTATACACAAATAAGACCTCAATGCATACTAATTGTCAATGTAATCCTTCTAGCCATATGTTTAACCTATGATCATATACTAGTGCAGTCATCTTCCTAGTTGTCACTAAGCACGAAACTAAGAATTTACGATAGAAGGAGTCAAGCAAGATGCAAATCAAAGAGGTCGAACTGAGAGTTTGGAATTTGAAGTCAAGAAAAGATGTCAAGTAGATGGATGAGATTCTAGACTCTAATCCTATATGCAGGCTCATATCGGTATAATAACGTAACCGAAGTGATAAACTTGACCTGCATGGGCCACCACAAAAATATGCAACGCCCCAGTCCCAAAAATACGTAGGACTAGGAACGTAATCATGCCAACTGCATACATACGAAGTATACTCCAATATATGGAACCATCGTATGTATACATAAGCTGTAAAGTACAGAAAGCCACAACACTAATCTCATCCACGAATAAAGAAGAAATAATTTATAATAACTTATGAATTATTGTTTACACAAGTCGTTGGGCGGAGACAAATCCACTTCCAACAAAGAGAGAATACAAAATTTAGAAATTTTCGAACGATACGAAGATGACTCAAGTGCAATCAACCTCGATAGAAGAGAGCAATTCATGGCCTTGGCTAGAGCACCTGCACAACATCACAAAAACACACCTGGAGAAATCACCTGGTCCTCAGAGGGACGTAACAAGACACATAATATCATGCCATAAACTGAATATAGTTAGCTCAACAGAAAATTGCATATATCCAAACAGATAAAGGTCCTTAACCATTCTATGTGAAAATGCACTTTGAAGACAACGTTCCACACAGGGGCCTTCCAAAACTAGAAACATGGCGCTGTTAGCATTTCAACCGAGGCACTAATGGCATCTAGAGAAAAGTAACAAATATATGCACAGTACACTAGCTCTAAGGTGAGTCACTAACGACAACTAGAGGAAAATAAATGCACAGCCCACTAGCACTCGACTGAGTCACTAAGGGCATCTAGAGGAAAGTAAACGAGTGAAAGCTCCTACGCCTAATAGTTGTCTTCTCCCTCCCCATGTACTGCACGTGCTGTATCCACATCACGATATTTCTAATAACCGCTAAGTCTTCTAGACATCCATAACTATTAGCAGTCCATATCCTAATGCACTGGCATGTACGCACCGATGATTAGTCAGTACGTAAGTCCATATCTATATGCAACTCGCGACTTTGTGGCACACAAGTGTCGAGGACCAATGAATGCGACACACACAAGGGTGGTCCCTTAACTCTAAGTCAAAATGCATAAAAAAACTAAAGTATAGTAATTTGAATTTACATACGATTTTGAAAGTACAATTTTTACATTTGCTAGAAATAAATAATAGATAAAAGCATGCATGATATTGAGCAAGTAAATAAACAACAAAGGCAAGGTGTCTTGTCTGATGTCCGAGTGGGGTAAGATGATGTCCTGGCGACGAATCAACAACATCGCATAAAGAGGAAGATGTAGGAACAACTTCGAATGCTGAAAATAGTTTATTATCTAATTATAATTAATACTGCACCTATTATATTTATTTGATAACTTTTGAAGTTAGGATATGATATAGATTTTCGTATTATCTTTCCGAAAAATGAAATGGATCGCATTTTCATTTTCGGAATCTCCGAAATCGCAAAAATGCCTAATACGTTTATTTTTTGGACACTAGATACTCAAACAGTTTTGAAGAAATTTACAGAATGAATTTTGTCTATTAAAATATGTTTTTGGAAACCTTACATCGATACGCTTCTTTTAAAAAAACTGGAGGCGAAACGGAGTTCGGAGCTAGGAGATATCGTCGTTCCAAGTTGCTCTTGCTGCTAAAAAGTGGGGCTGAATTTTAAGTGACGAATTTTAGAGTTTCTATTGGACTAAAAATAATTTCGAATTATGGCTGATAGAAGGGAGATGTATTGGGTTTATATAGATATTTATTTCAGATTTATCTCCTAAATTAGATAGGATATGATTTAAATAAATTGGATTTTGCTTTATTAGGATAGGATATAGATAGAGATGCTTTCTATTAGACTTAGGATTATGATTAACTTAAAATATAATTCATATTTATCTAAATTATCTATAATATTATTTAAAATACTATAGATAATAAATAGAGTTAATATTTATTTAAACAACATTCATCTAATCTCATTTATACAAGCTGAAATATTTAATACTAAATTGACATTTATCCTATATTATGTAAATAGTGTACAATATAAGTAACATGTAAAAAGTAATAAAAGTTATGAAATAAATCCTAAAATTTTGAGAAATATTGTATAATATAGTTTAGATCCTTAATGTACTAGAAAAATAGCTTCATATATTTGTATACTAAATTCACTAATAAATATTATACTAATATATGTAAAATAATACAAATTATATAATAAGTCAGTAAATAGTTATTTAAAAATCAAAAAATTCCACAAATATTTATTTTGAAAAAATTATCGAGTTTACAAAAGTCTTATCTAGATAAGGACTAAGAAGAGTTTTAATTTTCCTTAGATTTTCCACTATTTAATTCAAATTGATTTAAAAGTAACTCAATCAAATATAATCCAATGTAGATAGATTCTACCTCTAATTTAAACTATATTTAAATAACTTAATATATTCTTTTCCAACTTAAATCACCATAATTAATTACATATTAAATGAACCCATATTTAATATACGTTTTTCGAAATAATATATTAATGCTAATAATTAATTTCGAAAATACTAATATATTTATCAGTCTATTGTTTTTCGATATAATATATAAATGAACCCATATTTAATTATATATTAAATGAGCCCATACTTAATATATTTATCGTCTATTATTTTAAAATATTTTCTACATCTATATAATTAAAATGTTTTATAAAAATATGTACTACGCACTTATTCGCACTTGACGAGAAATTTACGAAATGCAAACTCGTACGGGACGTACAAATACAAAGTACAAAAATCAATACCATATTTATTAAAAAATCGTAGTATAAATTAGGAATTTTAGAACTCTTCTTACATGATTCTAAGCATCTTTAGAACTTAGCATTATTCATTTTGGTGGATGAATTTTTGTAGATCTAAGTTTATAGCCTTTTAAAAGTTTATTATTTTCAAGTTTTGATTGTTCTATGTTGTAGAGAATTCGATTTTACTCAAAATGGACCTTTGAAAAGTTAGATTTTGACTTATTTTGAGGAAAGCTATGACCAAAATAAGATTTGAGCATTTTTTAGTTCATCTGTCCTGATTCTGGCAGGAACGATGAATAGTGCCGCATAGTACAGCATGCCGCATAGTACAGCCTGTCGCATAGTGCAGCCTGCCGCATAGTACCGCATAGTGCAGCCTGCCGCATAGTGCCGTATGGTGATGCAGCCTGCCACATAGTATAGCCTGTCGCATAATGCAGCCTGCTGCATAGTACCGCAGGAGGCTGCATAGTGCCGCAGCAGGTTGCATAGTGCCACAGCAGGCAGCATAGTGCCACAGAAGGCTGCATAGTACCACAGAAGGCTGCATAGTTCTACAGGAGGCCGCATAATGTCGCAGAAGGCTGCATAGTGCCGCAGAATGCCGCAGAATGCCGCATAGTGCCTGTTTTGGCTGTTTTTGGCTGTTTTATGTCCTATTTGGCTGATTTGTGGCCACAATTTCTTCCAACTCAGTTGTAGATCTTTTCCTTGGCTTCAAGAATATGTTACCAACTATTTTATGTAAGTTTTTTTTATTCTTGATATGGATCTTATGATTGCATTGCACGTTTTCTATCTTAGCTTAAATTATGATGACCCTACTTAATAGCTTGATACTTCTTTATTAAATAAATTTCTTAACATGATTTGATAATATTGTACAGTTAGAGAATGATTGTACCCCTCTCATATCCTTAATACTAGCACAGATTCAATTGGTATTTTAGGCCAAGTAGTTACCTCATTTATTCCTTCTCTATGTTATGATGCACCTTTTATCAAGATCTATCTACAAGCTTTCTTACATCTATGATTGCTTAACATGATAGTGACCCGTGGTGGGGCAATCATGATATATGTCTTTCTTTTTTGCTTAACATGATAGTGACCCGTGGTAGGGCACTCATGATATATGTCTTTTTTCTTTGCTTAACATGATAGTGACCCATTGTGGTGCACTCATAATGAATGTCTTTCTTCTTTGCTTAACACGATAGTGACACGTTACGGTACAATCAAGTCATATGTTACTTCTTTGCTTAACATGATTGTGGCCCGTCGTGAAGTACCCCTAATAAGTACCCTTAATATGATGGTGACCCGTTGTGGTGCACTCATAATGTATGACTTTCTCCTTTGCTTAACATGAGAGTGATCCAGTCGTGGTGCACTCTAGACAAGTAACATGATATAACATGACATGAACCATAATACTGTTGCGACGGCTTTATTGGCTTACAAGTAATGAATGATTTGGACATCGTGGGCGTTTCTCTTGAGTGTGTTTATACAAGCTACATGTTCTCTATTGTATCATGTCTAGGACATGAATTCCTGATTTTCTACGGTCAGGGATTCATACTGAATCTGGCTAGGATTAATGACTAGATTGATCAAGTAGTTCATGAAGAGACTTTCCAAGTTATCTGTTGCCCGTTTGATCCTGGCCTTATATATACATACATGGGATTTGGAGCTATCTGTCATGATGAGCACATTTCCAGCTTACCTTCGAGTGGGGCACGTCATTAGGACACATGTATCTTACTGCAGTAGTGTCTGCTGTACTTATTTTCTTTTGCTGGGATCACTCCTGGTAGCAGCAGGTGGGTAACTGGACTTGGAAATCTCTTTGCATCTTGTTAGTAACTAGGCTTGTGATAACCCTAGTTAGTTAAAGTATCAAGCCGTACACATTGCTTGGTCGTGATTGATGGATGGAGTCAGTCCAGTCCAGTCTAGTCTTTTGTCTAGGCAGTGTCAGTATGTTTATTTCAGTACACTATGGTTTATGCTTACTTTTATCAATGAATGATCGGAGGCTAAGTTCTGCTCTGGAGAAGGGTTACAACCCCGGTCCTTGTTTGGTTTAAGGGTTGTAACTTGACTTCCAGAATAGTTTCCTAAGTCATCCTATCATTGTCATTCTATTTTTATTCTAACATGCTTACATGTTCAGTTATCTCACATGCTCACATGTTCAGTTCTCTCTCAAGCTATACATGATCCCTATGCTGGGTCACCATATTCGTATGACCCGGCTATCTCACATGCTTACATTGACCAGTTGATTTTACATGTTCTCAAGCTTCTGTATACTTAACATGTCTATACTTATATTTTGTCGCATGATAATTACTTACTGCTCCAAGATGCTTACTTATTGTCTTCCTATGTTCGAATAAGTGTATTGGTAGTACATGAATCTCTATCTGCCCTTATTCATTTGTATCTCTAATTGTTGATGTTAGTGATTGCTGGTTTTAGTTCATAGTTTGGCTTCCTTTGTGGTACTTGCTATTTGGGGGTCTGATCCTATTAGTTTTGTTTGGCCAAATCTGATAGAGAAGCCAAGAGGATCTTCCGTACCATCTACTCGACGGTGACCATCCAGAGCTACCAGAGTACCCAAGTGGATTTTCTCATTTTATTGTCCCACTTGATATGTACATTATTCTTTTGTGGCGTTTAGCCTCCGAACACGTATTTAGCTCATGTTTTGGTCATTGATATTTAGGCTACGGGCCCAGACATGATGTGCGTATTCTAGACTATAGCTAGAGCTTATCATGTATGACTATTACTCTTGCTAGTTCTCTATTTTGGTATGACTAGCTTCATTATCATCCATGTATAAATAGTTTAGGACGCTTTACTATTGTATGTCTGATGATCATACTTCTTGTACCTTGTATAATTGCCTGTGATTGAGATACCTTGGATTGTTTAACCTAGGATCGACTGCTGGATTATAGGAGTAACCCCCATGTGTTGACAACTTATACGTAATTTCAGAGTACTGGTGTACTTTGGGATTACGTAGCTAGCCTTGTCCGTCCCCACTTGCTAGTATTATGGTCTTGGGGCATGACATAGGTTTTAGTGGTGGCCCATGCAAGGTCTGATTTATCAGATATATGGGGGTTACTGATGTTTAGTTATCTCAGTCACAATTATCCTTTATTGATATCCTTCATATTATTCTCTATCTCTGATCCTTTGACCTGATATTTGCCTTGATCGTTGATCTCTCCTGTTCCTTCGATTTGATCCTTGTGTCCTTTAACTTTCTGGGACACTGTTCCTAATCCTTCCGATTACCTGTTTGGGTTTTGCCGATGGCAGGTCAACAATCATCTGTCAGGGCCAGTTGTGGAGGATCAGTCTCAGCATTCAGACGAAGAGTCGAGATATATCTTGGGTTCTTGCAGGCGCCTTGTATTCTATCCACGTATGGAGTACAATAGCCGGCTTGACTTATTTGGTGAGTGGAGGCGAGTTTCTCGTTCGAACTCTTCTGTCTTCGTAGTCGAGGTATGCGATAACTTTATTGGTATCGACCACGATGATACATCCTGGTAGAGTCATGTCTTGGACTAAGTCATTGGTACCGACTTACTTTGAGACTTGACCTTTATCTATTTTTGGAGTCAGCGTAGGCTTGCTCCGACTCAACTATCTCAGGAGACATATTTATTCATATGCCTCCAGCCCTTCTTGATTGTGATTTTGTTATTGCTTACGCATTTATTTACATTACAGTTGCCTCTATTTACTTATATGCCATGCTACATTTTATAGAGATGATTGTGTTTTCTTGAGCTTTTGTTTTAGTTATCTTAACTCGGCAAGCTTTAGAAAATTCTGAGGACGGAATTATTCTAAGGATGGGAGAGTTGTGAGACTCGTCTCACTGTATCAGTATTTATGTATGGGTACGTATTTTGAGTCGTATTTCAGTATTTCTTGGTTTTCAAATATTTTAAATTTTTCTAAAGTATAGGTTAAACTTGACTTGGTTTAATTTGGTTCGGTTCAACTTGGTATTAGGTTTGGCTTGGTTTGGATTGGTTTGGGAATGAGAAGGGGTTTATATAAAAACCCAACTCCTCTCTCTCTCTTCCATTATTTTATTTATCTTCATCTTCATCCTCTTCATCTTCCTCCAACTTAAGGCAAGTACATCTTGCCAAATGTTGGACAAATATTATTTTGCTTGTTCTAAACTCTTCCTTACATGATTCTAAGCATCTTTAGAACTTGGCATTTTTCATTTTGGTGGATGAATTTTTGTAGATCTAAGTTTATAGTCTTTTTGGTTTTCTTGTGTTTTGATCTACTAAAGTTCATTATTTTCAAGTTTTGGTTGTTCTATGTTGTAGAGAATTCGATTTTACTTAAAATGGACCTTTAAAAGTTAGATTTCGACTTGTTTTGAGAAAGTTATGACCAAAATAAGATTTGAGCATTTCTTAGTTCATCTGTCCTGATTCTGACAGGGACGATGAATAGTAGCACATAGTGCAGCCTGCCACATAGTGCCGCATAGTACAGCCTGCCTCATAGTGCAGCCTGCCGTATAGTACCGCATAGGTGATACAGCCTGCCGCATAGTGCAGCCTGCCGTATAGTGCCGTAGGAGGCTGAATAGTGCCACAGAAGGTTGTATAGTGTCGCAGGAGGCTGCATAGTGCCACAAAAGGCTGCATAGTATCGCAGGAGGCCGCATAATATCCGCAGGAAGGGTGTATAGTACCGCAGAAGGCTGCATAGTGCCAGTAGAAGGCCGTATAGTGCCTGTTTTGGCTGTTTTGGGCTATTTTATGTCCTATTTGGTTGATTTGTGGCCTAAAATTTCTTCCAACTCCTAACATAAAAGTTGTAGATCTTTTCCTTGTCTTCAAGAATATGTTACCAACTATTTTATGCAAGTTTCTTTCATTCTTGATATGGAGCTTATGATTGCATTGCATGTTTTCTATCGTGGCCTAAATTGTGACGACCCTACATAATAGCTTGATACTTCCTTAATAAATGAATTTCTTAACATGATTTGATAATATTGTACAGTTAAAAAATGATTGTACCCCTCTCATATCCTTAATACTAGCACAGATTCAATTGATGTTTTAGGCCAAGTAGTTACCTCATTTATTCTTTCTCATATGTTATAATGCACCTTTTATCAAGATCTATCTATAAGCTTTCTTACATCTATGATTGCTTAACATGATAGTGACCCATGGTGGGACACTCATGATATATGTCTTTCTTCTTTGCTTAACATGATAGTGACCCATGGTGGGGCACTCATGATATATGTCTTTCTTCTTTGTTTAACATGATAGTGACCCATTGTGGTGCACTCATAATGAATGTCTTTATTCTTTGCTTAATACGATAGTGACCCATTACGGTGCACTCAAGTCACATGTCACTTCTTTGCTTAACATGATTGTGGCCTGTCGTGACGCACCCCTAACAAGTACCCTTAACATGATGGTGACCCGTTGTGGTGCATTCATAATATATGACTTTCTCCTTTGCTTAACATGATAGTGACCCATCGTGGTGCACTCTAAACAAGTAACATGATATGACATGACATGAACCATGAATGCTGTTACGACAGCTTTATTGGCTTACAAGTAATAAATGATTTGGATACCGTGGGTGTTTCTCTTGAGTGTGTTTGTACAAGCTACATGTTCTGTATTGCATCATGTCTAGGACATAATTCCTGATTTCCCACTGTCAGGGATTCATACTGAATCTGGGTAGGATTAATGACTAGATTGATCAAGTAATTCATGAAGAGACTTTTCCAGTTACCTGTTGCCCATTTGATCCTGGCCTTATATATATACATGGAATTTGGAGCTATCTATCATGATGATCACATTTTCAGCTCACCATCGAGTGGGGCACCTCCTTAGGAAACATGTATCTTACTGCAGTATGTCTGCTATACTTGTTTTCTTTTGCTGGGGTCACTCCGGTAGCAGTAGGCGGGTAACTGGACTTGGAAATCTCTTTGCATCTTGTTAGTAACTAGGCTTGTGATAACCCTAGTTAGTTAAAGTATCAAGCCGTACTCATTGCTTGGCCGTGATTAATGGATGGAGTCAGTCCAGTCCAGTCCAGTCTAGTTTTGTCTAGGCAGTGTCCGAATGTTTATTTCAGTACACTATGGTTTATGCTTACTTTTATCAATGAATGATCGAAGGCTAAGTTATGTTCTGGAGAAGGGTTACAACCCCGGTCCTTATTTGGCCTAAGGGTTGCAACTTGACTTCCGGAATAGTTCCTAAGTCATCCTATCATTGTCATTCTATTTTTGTTCTAACATGCTTACATGTTCAGTTATCTCACATGCTCACATGTTCAGTTCTTCTCAAGCTATACATGATCCCTATCTTGGGTCACCATGTCGTATGACCCGGCTATCTCACATGCTTACATGGCCTAGTTGATTTTACATATTCTCAAGCTTCTGTTTACTTAACATGTCTATACTTACATTATGTCGCATGATAATTACTTTATGCTCGAAGATGCTTACTTATTGTCTTCCTATGTTCGAAATAAGTGCATTGGTAGTGCACTGAGTCTCGATCTGCCCTTTTTTATTTGTATCTCTAATTATTGATGTTAGTGATTGCTGGTTTTAGTTCATAGTTTCGCTTCCTTTGTGGTACTTGCTATTTGGGGGTCTGACCCCACTGGTTTTGTTTGGCCAGATCTGATAGAAAAGCCCAGAGGATCTTCCGCACCATCTACTCGACGGTGACCATCCAGAGCACCAGAGTACCCAAGTGGGTTTTCTTATTTTATTCTTCCCACTTGATATGTACATTATTCTTTTGTGGCGTTTAGCCTCCGAGTACGTGTTTAGATCGTGTTTTGGTCCTTGATAGTTAGCCTACGGGCCCAGACATGATTTGCGTATTCTAGACTATAGCTAGAGCTTATCATGTATGACTATTACTCTTGCTAGTTCTCTATTTTGATATGACTAGCTTCATGATCATCCATGTATAAATGGTTTGGGACTGCTTTACTATTGTATGTCTGATGATTCATACTTCTTGTACCTTGTTTAATTGTCTGTAATTGAGATACCTAGGATTGTTTAACCTAGGATCGACTGTTGGATTATTGAAGTAACCCCCATGTCTTGACAGTTTTATACGTAATTTCAGAGTACTAGTGTACTTTAGTGATTGCTAGCTGGCCTTGTCCGTCCCCACTTGCTAGTATTCTGGTCTTGGGGTCGTAATAAATCGTCAATGGAGTAAAGGAGCCGCTGCAGTGCTCGATCTCCACCAGTCACACTTCCCCAGAAATTCTTGTACTTAAATCTCCTATTCAGGAGTTCTTATTGTACCTTTTATACATTTGAATACAAAAATTCGTTCAACTCTTTGTTATGGAAAACAACAACCAAGACTTATAGTGAGACTGATTGTCAGGGACTTCAGTTTTGACCGTATTATTGATGTCAGCAGGATCATTGTGGTGTAGGAGGTACAACCCATGATAGCTAGCGTTGACGTGACGGTCGATGAGCTAGAGACGAAGGAAGATGTGAAGCAGCTCGGGGTATTAGAGAGTAATAACATAGGGAAGAAAGACACTGTCACAGGACGACAGACATGGAGTCCAATTGAGGATCCACGAAGTCAACATCTATCATCAAACTGGATGGGGAGACAGTTAGAGTCCAGTCTGGAGTTGATAATAACATATTTGTGGGGCCCAAATCTGATCAAATATTTGATTTGATACGATTTAAAAATCTATATTAAATATTTAATTTGATTAGATTTGAGCGTCCATAATTAATGTTGGACTATTTTAGGATTTTCTAAACTAAATAGGGTATCTTATTTAGGTAAACAGGTTTTCCTATTTTAGAACTTAATAACTAGGAAATACTATTATGACCTAAAATAGGTTTTCTCATCCTATATATGGGTTAATGGTGGAGGCAATAAGAAGAGTACAACGAGAAGATTCAGGGTACTTGTCCACATGAGATCTAAGAGAAAGTATATGCTTTGCTCTTACACTACCAAAATATGGCAGATTTGCGACGAATTTAGCTATTCCATGAACGAACGTCGCTAATTTTTAGGAATTTAGGGCCGTGGTAATGTGTCGTCGCTATTCGTCGCTATTGGCGACTAATAGCGACGAACAGTGACATTAATTTATTAAATGGGAATCTGCGTCACAATGTCGTCGCTACACGTCGTTAATTATTTAAATATAGCGACGCTGTAGCGACGACTGTTATAGAACGTCGCTGTATATTACTAATTAGCGACGTCCGCATGCTGACGTCGTAAATGTTTCATATAGGGCATGAGGGTTTTCTTTTCGATCATTCCCCAAAATTTTTCTTCCCCCCAATTTTCTCGCTCTCCCTCCTCTGGCGCTCGCACGCTCCTCCGGCCTCCTCCTCCTCCTCCTCATCCCTTCTTCTCAGGTAGCCCCCCTCTCTCCCTCTCTCTCTCTCTCTCACACACACACACAAACCCTCCGGACGCGCGCGGTGGCCGGGAGTAGGCGGGCGAGGGTCGGAAATAGGTGGGAGGGTGGCCGGAGGGCAGCATTAATTGGTGGTACACAACTTGGATGGCCTGTTTTATTCTCTTCCCGGTTTTTCATTGATAATTTAGGATTCATCTGTTCTCTACTTATGATATCCCAAGTGTTGGTCTCTTTAATTTTATCTATAGCCATATTCTGTCAAATTTAACAATTTTGTTTCATAGATGTTCTATGGACATAAATGAATATGACTGCGCAGTCGAAAGAATTCGTTGGAGGCACTGGAATTGTCTGAAGCACAAAACTTGCCTCTCTCATTATCGCTTGTGTATTCATTCAAAATTTTGTCAGATTGAAACAAAAAATCGATTCATTCAAAAAAAGTTTTTTTTTCTATTTGTGATTAATGTGGCAAATTGGCTACTATTGCCCCATTGTTTCTGCTAATTCTAATGCTTCATGTGAGCCTATATAATCTTTCGGCTTATTATTGTCCTATGCCCATGAGAATTATTGAACTTGGGCTTATTTTAGGTCCTCTTTCAGTAGTCTTTCTTAGTGCTTTCATCTGTGCAACAAAATTAGTATCTAAACATGTATTAATCTAATTTAATTTTTCTTTTGTGTTGAGGTAAGGGCTCAGATCCAGGACCTCTCTAATAACCCAAATCAGCTCAACCGTTGGGCCAGTTCCTGGTGGCATCCCAATTTACATCCTCAATTGGCTAAATTACAATAGAAAAAACAAACTTATGAAAATATGTATATAAAAGTGCATATTTACTAATAATGAGTTATGATAACTCGAGCTATGTTTTTGCTATTTGAATAATATAAACATATAACATTCAACTCTTCTAACAATATAGAATTTTAGTATAGTGGCAAGAACATTGTATCGTATAACCTATAGGTTGAAATCTCATTTAGAAGACTTAATAAAAATATGTATTGTTGCAAATCTAGTTCTTAATTGATAATATAGATTTAGACCTGCAGTGTATATTGGATATTCTAGTTGGAATATTATATAATAAAGTATATATATGAATGAAAGTGCATCAAAAGTTAAATAAATTTTATTTATTAAATAATAAGTATATATTTACTACTTAATATACATACATGCCACAATGACCATCAATCTCTCGATAGACACTGGATTGGTACCAGCCAGACACTGTCCCTGCAGCCATTCGACTGGCGAGGCAGAAATCTATGTTCGACATTTGCTATAAGGAATTTACATTAATCTACGGTACGACATGGTGATCAGGACATAGTCCCTGCAGCCATTCAACTAGCGAGGCAGAAACTATGTAGCCGTAGATAAAGTTGACTGTCCTCCGACCCCCATCCCTCGGCAATGATGATACGACAACCTATCACTATATCTTTTAGTAGTAGATGATGTCTTAGTATTATATTATGTGGGTTCATCTTGATTCGGTTACATCCTTCAGATACTAGATTCGATAAGAACATATACTACACCATATGTACAGAACATAGATGATTCAAACTAATATATGCTAGAATGAATTTTTGATTGTGTTCTGAGCCATTCGTCCCCATACTAGGCAATTAAGCATGTAAAATATATCGTTGAAGAACATAAAACTTGTGGTCGTTACTGCAGAAAGTGCAGACTAACATGAACTGACGCACGAAAAGGAGGGGATCAAAGATATAACAAGTAAAGTTGAGTTTTGGATGTTCTATTCTTGTAAGCTCTTTATTCACAAAGTAAGATATAATGAATACCGAACAAGTATCGAGTTTATAACTCTTGTATACTTTATACTTGAGTTACGAACTCGATACTTGTTCTGTATTCTTTAATTATAGCTTGCTTTGTGAATAAAGTGTTTACAAGAGTTCTTTTTCCAAAGCACAACTTTACTTGTTCCAGCTTTGAGCCCTTCATTTTCGTGCGTCAATTCATGTCGGTCTTCACTTTCTGCAGTAACTTCCTCCAATTAACCTCCATCCCTCGACAATGAATGATACGACAACCTATCTTGATTCTGTTATTATAGTAGATGATGTCTTAGTATTGTATTATGTGAGTTCATCATGATTCTGTTACATTCTTCAGATACTATATACGATAAGAACATATACTACACTATATGTACAGAACATAGATGATTCACAGTAATGTATGCTAGAATGAATTTTGGGTTGTGTTCTGAGCCATCCATTCTCACACTTGTCAAAAAATAGAATATAACCTTTTTTATCTACTTTTGAAAAAATCGAATATAACCTTTTTACCTGCTTTCGAAAATGTGTTATGAGCTATCCGTTCTCACACTTGTTTCTTTTCTGGAATTACAAAATATATATGAATTATATATTGAGTGTCAATCTTTGTAGAATTATCTTAAAATGGATATGAATTACTATATGCGAAACCGTTTTTGGATGTACAATCGCCATCCTGATGACATGTACGAGATGAATTTACACAGGGTGTGCAACAGTTCCTGCAGTTTGCCAAGGTATTTCCTCAGTACATGGACCGTACAAAAATTAAGTGTCCATGTGTGAGATGTCACAACTTGAAATATCATTCCAAAGTGGATGTGACATATCATTTGTATTCGAGGGGTTTCATGCCAAATTATTATCAGTGGACCGCACACGGAGAACTTGTGCCTTTAGCATCCGAGTCGGAGCCTTATGTGGAGCCTTATGTAGATGTCCACGACCATGCTGATTACGACCAATGGTGGACGAACATGGTTTTCGATGCTGCGGGGCCTCGTTTCGATCCGAACAATAATTTGCAGCTGAGGAGGCACCGAATGTCGATGCTGCAAAGTTTCATGGAGTTACTGGAGAATGCAAGGACTCCTTTATATCCTGGTTGTGATGACCATTCACCGTTGGATGTGATTACAAGACTGCTGAGCATAAAATCAGATTTTAACATGTCTCAAGAATGCTACAACCGAATCTTGGAGTTAATTAAAGATATATTGCCGGAGGGTGCCAAGTTACCTAAAGACTTCTACCGATCCAAGAGAATGGTGAGATCGCTCTGGATGGGGTATGAAAAAATTGATGCATGTCGCAATGGATGCATGTTGTTCTATAAGGACAACAAGGATGAAGACGCCTACAGATTTTGTGGTGCCGATCGCTTCAAGGCAACTAGTACAACAAGGACTTCTGGTACATGCAAGCCAACAGATTTGATGCACTATTTGCCTTTGGCATCACAGGTTGCAGAGGTTGTTTATGGCAAAAGAGAGCTAATAATATGAGTTGGCACAAGCGGGAACAAATAGATGGAGTACTGGATCATCCATCCGATGGAGAAGCATGGAAGTACTTTGATCGAGTGTATCCCAATTTTGATTCGGAGCCGCGTAATGTCAGATTGGTGCTTTCCTCCGACGGTTTTACCCCATTTGGACTTTCGGGCTCACAATATTCTTGTTGGCCTGTGATTGTTACTCTGTACAACTTGCTACCTTGGATGTGTATGAAGACTCCTTATATGTTCCTAACTGTTATTATTCCAGGTCTGAAGAATCCGAAGAGGAACATCGATGTGTACTTACAGCCCTTGGTAGATGAGCTGAATCAGTTGTAGGAAGTAGGTGCAACCACATATGATGTTTCCAGAAAGCAAAACTTTCAGATGAGGGCCGTACTAATGTGGACCAACAATGATTTCCCGGCCTATAGAATATTATCGGGTTGGAGCACCCATGGTCGTCTCGCATGTCCGTATTGCATGGATCACACTAAGGCTTTCTGTTTAAAACACGGAGGAAAACCGTGCTTCTTAGATTTTCATTGAGAGTTCTTGCCAAAGGATAATCCATACCGGAGGAACAAGAATGCTTTTCATGCTAGCATGGTAGAAAAGTCCAGTCCACCGCCACGGTAGTTCGGGGACACGATATGGGAGGAAGTTAATGAATTGTCAAGTGCTATTGAAGAGCCTAGAGCAGGGTACAAGTGTGATGGATTTGGCCGTGCTCATAACTGGATGAAGAGGAGTATATTCTGGGACCTGTCATATTGGAGTGACCATCTGCTCAGACATAACCTGGATGTCATGCATATCGAGAAAATATCTTTGACAATATAATAAATACTATAATGGACGTAAAGGAGAAGACGAAAGACAATCCCAAGGCCAGGTTGGACTTAGAAGAAATATGCAGACGTCCAGATTTACACTTAATAAAGGAAGGCAGTAGGAAGTATAAGCAGCCCAAGGCCATTTTCTCACTGGACAAGGAGGACAAAGGTAGACTTTGTAGGTTGATCCATGGCCTAAAATTTCTAGACGGGTATGTATCGAATTTGAGAAGAAGTGTTGACCCGAAGGAGTATAAATTATAGGGTATGAAGAGCCACGACTGTCACATTTTTATGGAGAGGTTAATCCCGATTATATTTCGAGAATTCTTACTCCATGTCGTTTGGGATCTACTGACAGAGCTTAGCATATTCTTCAGAGATCTTTGTTCTACTAAGTTGCTGGTCGATCGGCTTGAATAGCAGGAGAAGGACATTGTAGTAACATTGTGAAAGCTTGAGAGGGTGTTCCTTCCTGGATTCTTCGACTCTATGGAGCATTTGCTAATTCATCTTTCCTATGAGGCACGTGTTGGTGGGCCTATCGGTTATCGGTGGATGTATCCATTCGAGAGCCATCTAACCACTTGAAGAGGAAGGTAAAAAATAAGGCACGGATCGAGGGTTATATTTATGAAGCCTATGTCCTTGAGGAGATTACAAACTTTTGTTCAATGTATTTCAAGCCTCATATTGCTACAAATAGAACAAGAGCTCTGAGGAACGACGATGGAGATACAGAATATAATTGTAACGCCCCAGTCCCAAAATACGTAGGACTAGGAATATAGACATGTTAGCCGTATAATAAATATACGTAAGCTGTAAAATGCAGTAGAAACCATAATAACTAAATCTCATCTACTAAATAAATAAATGATATAAAAGCAACTTTGAATTTGTCATGTATACAATCGTTGGGCGGAGACAAAGTCCACTACCAACTATCTCAAATAAAATGTACAAGAAGTGATCGATAAAATAATGGGACGAACCAAGCGCAATCATCTTCGAAAGAATGGAGAAGATCACGGCTTTGGCTAGAACACCTAAAAAATTACAGAAGCACACACTTGGAGAGATAACCAGGTCCTCAGAGGGACGTAACAGGATACACAAAGAACATGCCATGATAAACTGAATATATAATATGTCACAAACCGAAATAAGTGACAAGACGACAATAAGGTAATCTAACCGTACTACAGTGTTTATGCAGTTAAGAACAAACCTCCAATGCATGGGCACTCTGGCTCAGTAGCAGTAATCTCAGGTATGGCACATCAGGATACCAGGGACCTCAAAGCATAACATTCATCGAATGTCAGAGGCCAGCAGTAAATTAGTATCAGGATCCAGGACCGTATCTCCCGCGGAGATAACCGGCAATAGGGAAGTGCATACTTGGCCCATACGTCAAGGAACTGTTCTTCCCACCCAATGCCTAACAGAGTCACATCCATGTCTCATTAACCTCTACTAACTGCTAAGTCTCCTAACACGCCTTTATTAGCAGTTAGCCCTAACGCATGCACATGGGGGATCAGCCCACACACAAGAACCTCTATATGCTACTCATCTCACACATCCTCGTGGTACAACTGTGTCAAGGTATATGCAATACTCTACAACGGTAGTCCCTTAACTCCAGGTCCATATGCAACCAAAGGATAAATAACAAAGTACATCTAATATCACTGAGCAGGCAGTAAATCAAGAACTGGAAATAAATGAACAGTGATATGTAATAAAATGCAAACTAAAATAAACAGTATAATGGCAAGGTATCTTGCCTGAGGGTGGTGCGAGAAGCAGCAAAATCCAACAATCAGAATTATCAACACGAAAGTCAAAATCCACAAGAAGCTCCGGATGATGAAACAAACATCACGAACGAGTTTGGAATAAAAGATTTACCTAGGAAACGCCTGTCCGAAAGTTAAATTCTGGAACAGGGGCAAAATCGTAATTTCTGGTCAAAATGATGTCCGTCGTTGGACCCGCTCTTGCACCGAAATGCGCGCCAGAACCTACGGTCTCGAAATTCATCAAACTACATGTTTACGGATTTGTTTTGATGAGACAAACCCAACTGTATGTCCAATTTTGGATTCCGGTGGGCTGTGCACAAAGTCGCCCGTTGAGTGGGATTGTGGGCCTGCCAAAATAGCGTCCCGACCAACGATCTCAGAATCGAACCAAACTTGGCTCACAGGACCAGAAAAATATTTTGAGTGAAATGGCGCAAGTTTCATCGCGATATGATTAGTGTGCACAAAGTTGTGACTTAATTTGCAAAGAGTCGATACGCGGTATCTCGACGGATACGCATTGATTTCGTCGCGCACATGCAATGAAAGCGAGTTCCGTCAGTTCCCACACGTTGACAACATCCATACGCGTCTTTCAATGCGTATAGTGTGTGACCACGTCGCCCGGTTTGTCGGGACAGACGCCGTATCGGTGTGTTTCTCTACTTTTTGAAAACAGAATTTACAGTTTTTCGGAAAACTTTAACAACGTGTAACTTTCTACATACTAGATGAAAAGTGAATCCAAAAGGTGCGTTACAATCTCGGTTAGGTTGTCTTTGACAGCCTTTAATTAGTTTTTACGAAAGCTTAATGGACAGCAAGAAAAGTGGCCGACAAGTTGGTATTTTACAACAGTTTTTAATATTCAGAAAAGTGGGTTTTTCTTCAACTTCGCCTCGATTTTTCGAGCAAGTTGGATGGCCATGTCGAAATCCACCTCTCGAAGAGGGTCATGGGAGCTTTCTACACAAATTTACGGATCTACAATTGGATTAGAATTGAAGGAGAAATCGATTGGGAAAGTGGGATACCTTAAAGTGGGAATCTGTTATTGTGTTTGTTGTCGTCGTGACGACCGGGAGGCGGGGATGTTGTCGCTTCGGCGAGACTGGCACGCACGCCGAGGAGAGGGAGGAGGATGAAGGAGAGAGGAGGAAGAAGATGGAGAAGAAATTAGGGTTTTCTTGCTAAACATATATATAAGTTGTAACTTATATATATATATATATATATATATATATATATATATATATATATAACAAAGGGTGAGGGGGGTCGGCCATCTTGTAAAAGGTTGCTGCTACTATGCTTGTAAAGGGGTCGGCCAAGTAGCAGCACATGCTGCTGCTATGTGGGAGCAAGCCAAAAAGTGGGCGGCCACACATGGTTTGTTATTAATATTATTATTATTTTTTTCTTTTTCCTTTTTTTTTTCTTTTTCTTTTCTTTTCAAACTATAGTATATATATCTATACATATATTTTATATATATATATATATATATATATATATATATATATATATATATATATATATATATATATATATATATTTGTATATATTGATAAATACACCAAAAGTCTATTTAAATCCCAAATACCATTTAAAAGTCAACTATCCAATTATTTAATATATTTGAGCATATCTACATATATATATATAAATCCAATCCTTAATAAATCAACTAAAAATAATAATATTTAAATAGGTAAACATGTTATTAAATCTCCACCAATTTGAAATAAAGTTTAATATTATCTAACTATATATATGATGCATCTAAAATATATTTTTACACATATACACAAATTTAAATTGCCATAAAAGGCAACAATAATAATATCACATTAATATCAATAATATTAACCATAATAAAATGTCTATTTAATTTTCACAAAATAAATTTAGTAATAATAAAATAATAAAAATTGTTCCCACGGGTGAACTTTACCACACACCCTCATCCGGGTCTAGGAACATGTACAATATTGTAAAATATTATTTAATAATAAAATACCATTAATTGTACAAATATTTAAATAATTAGAAATTGTACATAAAATTCTAAAATAGTTTAGGAAATATTTCTGAGTACATAAAATATGTCTACATGGCCACATTTGGTCACACTACCTGCTTACATGGGCTAAAATTTGGTTCGGACCCAGTTCGGGCTGAACTGGACAAATTAGGCCGTCTAAAAATCAATATATAAAATAATATTTAATTAAAATACTTTAAATAAGTAAATTCACAATTTGGTCTAGTTTTTCTAGTTTGGACATCACCATGGCTAGGCTTCCCCCGGCATGACTGGTACACTAGTCAAGGCACACTACTACATCTTCTGTGCCAAAATTTATGGTAGTCTCGTGTTCCAAAATTCAACAATGGCTAAGGTCATCATAAAAAAAACATAATTTGTATAAATTCATTTTTAAGTCTAATAAAATAAAAAAAATAATTAAAAAAATAGGGGGTTTTACATCCTACCCAACTTACAAGAATTTCATCCTTGAAATTTAGGATTAGTAGGGTAGATAGGGTTGAGGGATAGGAAGAGTTCGTCAACACCAACATACGATTAAATTTTGGATGAGGCGATGAAACGACGTTTCAACACAACCATGCATTAGAAAATTGTGGAGTCGATATATACAAAATATATCATGGTTATGGAAATGAAAAAGGGTTGCTAATGAAGGTGACAAAATTTGGATAACACAAATTAAAGAGTAGCAAAGAATTAGGTAGTTCAAAGAAAATAATCTGACTATTGGGATATGTGGTTCCCTGAGGGAAAATGGATACTAATCGTCTTGGTTAAGAGTTGGATTTAAGTGAACAATTGGAATCATCCTCGAGTGCTCAAGAATATTTGGGAGGGCACGATAACAATTCTAGGGTTGAGGAATAAAGAGTAGTTAAATGCGAGGATATAGCCACATGAGTCGGTCGGTGACTATCTACAATTGTGTATAATTAACTGATTGGGCAACCAAAGATGATATCTTGAGTCTATCTTAGCAAGTTCTGTACCTTTGTCTTTTCAAAACAAGTAAAAGACAAAAACATGAAAGGTTTCGAAGGCGGTGTTATATATTGAGTACGAATTGCGGGGTTCATAGGCGGCGAAAATAATTCAAAAGAGAATTGCCAAGGCTGTCGCAGATGAGACTCTAAGGTAAGTTACTATGTCTTCATCCACGTAGAATAATATGTGATAAGCGAACCAAAGTGCAATAGGTTGATCAGACCATCATGTACCGACTCTGATTAGACAATATGTTAGTGGGTGCACCCAATAAAATATGTCATGATCAAGCTTGGTAAAGAAATAAGCTTGCAAAACTGAAGCTACCTTAGCAGCATGAGATTGTCAAAATATGGGCAAGAAAGGTACTGATGAAGGAATTTAAATTAGTCCAAGATCTTTTAAAATCAAGGCTCGCCCGGAGTGTGGGCCTATACAGTTGTCCTAGTGTTTCTTCATTTATGGCTTGGTAAACTAGATAAGGTAGGGTTCTCTGAATTTATAGTCTAAGTGAACTTACTAATGTGGTTTACAAGGAAAAAGGTTTGTTAGGTGGTGAGGTATTCTACCCAATTTACAAGAGTTAAGCTAGTAGTGTGATGGGACAATGGGTCAAGCAATCAAGATAAAGCACAAATTTAAGCATTTACGGAATTAAGTAGAACAAAATCACATATTGGGTTGAAAGAATTGAGTCGAGATGGAATCCCTATCCGTAGTCAAAAATATATTGGTATCATGGTAAATGTTATAGTTTAGCCATTTTGATCAGAAGGTCATATCATAAAAGTAGTGTACAAGGAGACATGTTCTAGTGGGACATGATATATCTACATGAAGGTGGACTTGTCTAGGTCTTACATATAAAATTTGTTGGAAGGAAAAGTCTAGTGTTGTGCTCCAAATATCCAAGTCACGGTAAGGGACGCCAAAAGATTAAAAATAGAAAGTGGGAGTTCACGAGGTGATAATTAATGCACAAAAATAAAGAAGATCAAGTTAAAGCATGAAATAAAATTAATTAGAGAATCCAGTAAAAATAATTTAGGATCATAGTTCTAGAGAGAAGATAGCCTCTTAAATGAATACAGTCAACGAACAATTAAATCATTATTCAAATTGCAAGTGGGTTAGAATGTCGCAATTAAAAGATCTAGAATTGAAAGAAGGTCGACTAAGTCAATGTGGAAATACAGTCACATAGCTGGGTAGATGACTAACAACACTTGTGTATATACTACTATCATGGTCATGAGTGACATGGCAATTAGTGTTGAGTACATCTATCTTATTAGAGCTATCTCGATGACCTACCATTAAAATTTTAATTCCAGTTTCCTTCAAAAGTTTCAAAATTAAACTTTCAAAAAAAAAAAAATAAACCACCCAAAATTTGTATTCACTCTAAGCCGTTCAAATTCATCATAAAAATTTAAATCACTCTCATAAATCTCAAAGAAAAATTTTATCACGTTACTACTAACCTTTTCCAAAATTTTAAATTCCACTATTTAACACAAGAGTTCATAATTTACGAATCCATAAAAAATTTCACAATCAATCAAAAATTTAACACTCTAAAATTTGTAAATAACTCATAATAAAACTCTTAGCATATTAAAAGCAATCTAAAAATTTTTGCTCAATGCTTTCATTAATTTTAACTTCTATTCATGCTAAGTTATTCCAACAAAATCGTAACTTTTAAATGGTAACTTCCTTTAATCAATCAAAATAACTTTCCATCACATCCTTCGAAATTCTTCTCAAATTTTTTTTTATATTAGCAATCCCTCATTAAACTAAAATTTCAAATAATCTTATTAGTAAAAATCTCTTTTTTTACCAAAAATCTAAATAGATTTGTAAATCCTCAATCATAGGACACCATTTAAAAAAATAAAAATTTCTCAAAAATTGATTTCATAACTTTCAAACATTTTAAACCAAAATTTTACCGTCATTACTTCCACTTAAAAATTTAAAATTTACTAAACACGAAATCGCAAGTTGTACAACGCAAATTTAAATAATTTATACTGCCACATTTAAAATCTACGATCATTTTCAAACCAAATTTATAACCGTTCAAAGGTGTATAACCATAATCCAATAAATCATAAACATCAAAACTCAAAAATTAAATAAATTTTATATTTGTTCAAAGATGTATATCTACCACCCAAAAATTTATAAATATCACAACTCGAACAGCAAATAAATTTTTATACTTGTTCAAAGATGTATAGCTATAACCCAATAAATCATAAATATCAAATCTCAAAAAGCCAATCAATTTCTTAAATCAAGGGTATAAAGATTCTAACATTTTTTTCCCCTATAGTATCAATCCTATGGTGTTTACTATTTAGAAAACTCAGAAAAAAACTTTTCGTGGCAATATTCTAGTTTACAAATGACTAATCATTAAATCACACAAAAACCTTTTTAACTAAATTAGAGTCTTGAATGTATTCCAATTGCCAATATAACTATTCTAGCCATGTGTTTGACCCATGAGTATACACTAGTGTAGTCATCTTCCTAGTTGACACTGAGCACGAAGTAAGAATCAACGGTAGAAAGGAATCAAGCAAGATGCAGTTCAAGGAGGTCGAACAAGAGTTCGGAATTTGAAGCCAAGGGAAGAGATCAAGCAGTATGGATGAGATTCCTAGATTCTAATCCTATGTTGCAGGCTCACATCGGTACAATTACGTAACCGAAGTGACAAACTTGACCTGCATGGGCCACCACAAAAACATGTAATGCCCCAGTCCCAAAATACGTAGGACTAGGAACGTAGACATGCCAGCCGTATAATAAATATACGTAAGCTGTAAAATACAGTAGAAACCATAATAACTAAATCTCATCCACTAAATAAATAAATGATATAAAATCAACTTTGAATTTGTCATGTATATAATCGTTGGGCGGAGACAAAGTCCACTACCAACTATCTCAAATAAAATGTACAAGAAGTGATCGATAAAATAATGGGACGAACCAAGTACAATCGTCTTCGAAAGAATGGAGAAGATCACGGCCTTGGCTAGAACACCTGAAAAATTACAGAAGCACACACCTGGAGAGATAACCAGGTCCTCAGAGGGACGTAACAAGATACACAAAGAACATGCCATAATAAACTGAATATATAATATGTCACAAACCGAAATAAGTGACAAGACGACAATAAGGTAATGTAACCGTACTACAGTGTTTATGCAGTTAAGAAAAAACCTCCAACGCATGGGCACTCTGGCTCAGTAGCAGTAATCTCAGGTATGGCCCATCAGGATACCAGGGACCTCAATGTAGAAGCATGAAAAATATTAAAGAAAATGACCCATGCGGCCAAGGAACCCCATGCGGCTCAGAAATCCCATGCGGCTAAGAGAGTCATGCGACATAAGGGACTATGCGGCCCAAGACATCCCATGCGGCTCAGAAGACACGTGGCGGGACAGTCCTCTCCTCTGCCCTCTCGCATTAACTGTTTTGACGGCTGACAACTCTAAAAAAGTGACAGCCCTGACACAAAAGAAGTAATTATGACTCTGTCATAATGACAGACTTCTAGGGAAGAGAGAGAGATCTCTGACACAAATCCCCCGAGAGACATAAAAATGCCACGTGGCCTTGCCACGTGGGCGTTCGTATGTGGCTCGAGCAAAGACTTCTCATGCGGTTCAGAATGAAGCCGTCCTATGCGGCTCAGGCCGAGACAGCCTCGTGCGGGTCGAACAAAGACTTCTCATGCGGTTCAGAATGAAGCCGTCCTATGCGGCTCAGGCCGAGACAGTCTCATGCGGCTCAAACAGAGGCCTTCCCATGCGGTTCAAGAGGACCATTTCTATGCGGCTCAAGCGGATGTATCCCTATGTGGCTCGCAATGATCACCTCCATGTGGTTCAAAGGCTCGAGGGAGGGCCACTACCCAGGCATCCCTGACACGTGGCCCTAACCATATACGGCCCAAAATTGTATGTGTCTCACTCATCATGCGGTTCAGATCCCCCAGTGGCTCCTAGGACACGTGTCCTAAGCCGATCAATTTCTCAGATTTATTGCAATAAAAGATTGGGTCAAATCCCAATAATCTGGGACACGTGGCAGGAGAATAAATCTAATTTATTCGCAGACATCAGAAGATCATTATGAGGAAGATTTATTCCAATCAGCATTAATTGCAGATGAGATTTGGTGTAATCTACACTCAATGGTTCAGATTCGTCACAATCAAAAACGAATGGCCTAGATTGACCAGCCCACAGGCCGCCGCCATCTCTAAGAGGCAATCATTGTAAACCCTAATGATGCTCCCACTATTATAAATAGCAAGGTGCCATTCTCTTGTGAAGAGATACTGTCAGAGAGAGATACGCACATACAAAGAGACACTCCTCCCAATAATCAGAAAGAAATCCACAGAGATCAATCCAGAGAGAGAAGCCAGAAGAGCAATACGAGGAGAGCAGGAAGAGCATTTCTTCATCAACGCCAACCATCTCGTCACAGGAGCCAAGGCTGCATACCGATCGTCCAAGGAGTAAGGCAAGGCTGCCGTCGCCTTCCCGAGCCTCTATCGTCACCCTCCAGAATCAAAAATAAACAATTATACTTAGATTGCTGTACCTAGGTTTTCGTCCCTAGGCTTTCTTTGTACAAGCGAGTCTGTATTGTGAGTCTAAGTTCAGTCCTCCCATAAAACTGTTCTGTACTTTTACAATCAATGACAAACACTCAAAGCATAACATTCATCGAATGTCAGAGGCCAGCAGTAAATCAGTATCAGGATCCAGGACCGTATCTCCTGCGGAGATAACCGGCAATAGAGAAGTGCATACTTGGCCCATACATCAAGGAACTGTTCTTCCCACCCAATGCCTAACAGAGTCACATCCATGTCTCATAAACCTCTACTAACTGCTAAGTCTCCTAACACGCCTTTATTAGCAGTTAGCCCTAACGTATGCACATGGGGGATCAGCCCACACACAAGAACCTCTACATGCTACTCATCTCACACATCCTCGTGGTACAACTGTGTCAAGGTATATGCAATACTCTACAACGGTAGTCCCTTAACTCCAGGTCCATATGCAACCAAAGGATAAATAACAAAGTACATCTAATATCACTGAGCAGGCAGTAAATCAAGAACTGAAAATAAATTAACAATGATATGTAATAAAATACAAACTAAAAATAAACAGTATAATGACAAGGTATCTTGCCTGAGGGTGGTGCGAGAAGCAGCAAAATCCAACAATCCGAATCGTCAACACGAAAGTTAAAATCCACAAGAAGCTCCGGATGCTGAAACAAACATCACGAACGAGTTTGGAATAAAAGATATACCTAGGAAACGCCTGTCCAAAAGTTAAATTCGGGAACAGGGGCAAAATCATAATTTTGGGTCAAAACGATGTCCGCCGTTGGACCCACTTTTGCACCGAAATGTGCGCCAGAATCTACGGTCTCTAAAGTAATCAAACTACATGTCTACGGATTTTTTTTGATGAGATGAACCCAACTGTATGTCCAATTTTGGATTCCGGTGGGCTGTGCACAAAATCGTCTGTTGAGTGGGATTGTGGGCCCGCCAAAATAGCGTCCCGATCAACGGTCTCAGAATCGGACCAAACTTGGCTCACAGGACCAGAAAAATATTTTGAGTCAAATGGCGCAAGTTTCATCGCGATATGATGAGTGTGTACAAAGTTGTGACTTAATTTGCAAAGAGTCGGTACGGGGTATCTCGACGGATACGCATTGATTTCGTCGCGCACATGCAATGAAATCGAGTTCCGTCAGTTCCCACACGTCGACGACATCCATACGCGCCTTTTGATGCATATAGTGTGCAACCACGTCGCCCGGTTTGTCGGGACAGACGCCGTATCGGTGTGTTTCTCTACTTTTTGAAAACAGAATTTACAGTTTTTCGGAAAACTTTAACAACGTGTAACTTTCTACATACTAGATGAAAAGTGAATCCAAAAGGTGCGTTACAATCTCGGTTAGGTTGTCTTTGACAGCCTTTAATTAGTTTTTTACAAAAGCTTAATGGACAGCAAGAAAAGTGGCCGACAAGTTGGTGTTTTACGACAGTTTTTAATATTCAGAAAAGTGGATTTTTCTCCAACTTCGCCTCGATTTTTCGAGCAAGTTGGATGGCCATGTCGAAATCCACCTGGAGGATCTCGAAGAGGGTCATGGGGGCTTTCTACACAAATTTATGGATCTACAATCAGATTAGAATTGAAGGAGAAATCGATTGGGAAAGTGGGATACCTTAAAGTGGGAATCTGTTGTTGTGTTTGTTGTCGTCGTGACGACCGGGAGGCGGGGATGCTGTCGCTTCAGCGAGACTGGCACGCACGCCGAAGAGAGGGAGGAGGATGGAGGAGAGAGGAGGAAGAAGATGGAGAAGAAATTAGGGTTTTCTTGCTAAACATATATATAAGTTGTAACTTATATATATATAACAAAGGGGGAGGGGGGTCGGCCATCTTGTAAAAGGTTGCTGCTACTATGCTTGTAAAGTGGTCGGCCAAGTAGCAGCACATGCTGCTGCTATGTGGGAGCAAGCCAAAAAGTGGGCGGCCACACATGGTTTGTTTTTAATATTATTTTTCTTTTTCCTTTTTCTTTTTTTTCTTTTTTCTTTTTCCTTTTTTTCTTTTTCTTTTCTTTTCAAACTATAGTATATATATATATATTTTTTTTCTTTTCAAACTATAGTATATATATATATATATATATATATATATATATATATATATATATATATATATATATATATATATATATATATATATATATATATATATATATATATACACCAAAAGTCTATTTAAATCCCAAATACCATTTAAAAGTCAACTATCCAATTATTTAATATATTTGAGCATATCTACATATATATATATATATATATATATATATATATATATATATATATATATATATATAAATCCAATCCTTAATAAATCAACTAAAAATAATAATATTTAAATAGGTAAACATGTTATTAAATCTCCACCAATTTGAAATAAAGTTTAATATTATCTAAATATATATATGATGCATCTAAAATATATTTTTACACATATACACAAATTTAAATTGCCATAAATGGCAACAATAATAATATTACATTAATATCAAATAATATTAACAATAATAAAATGTCTATTTAATTTTCACAAAATAAATTTAGTAATAATAAAATAATAAAAATTGTTCCCATGTGTGAACTTTACCACACACCCTCATCCGGGTCCAGAAACTTGTACAATATTGTAAAATATTATTTAATAATAAAATACCATTAATTGTACAAATATTTAAATAATTCGAAATTGTACATAAAATTCTAAAATAGTTTAGAAAATATTTCTAAGTACATAAAATATGTCTACATGGCTACATTTGGTCACACTACCTGCTTACATGGGCTAAAATTTGGTTCGGGCCCAGTTCGGGCTGAACTGGACAAACCGGGCCGTCTAAAAATCAATATATAAAATAATATTTAATTAAAATACTTTAAATAAGTAAATTCACAATTTGGTATGGTTTTCCTAGTTTGGACATCACCATGGCTAGGCTTCCCCCGGCATGACTGGTACACTAGTCAAGGCACACTACTACATCTTCCGTGCCAAAATTTATGGTAGTCTCGTGTTCCAAAATTCAACATTGGCTAAGGTCATCGTAAAAAAATAAATAAAACCATAATTTGTATAAATTTATTTTTAAGTCTAATAAAATAAAAAAATAATTAAAAAAATAGGGGGTTTAACAATAATGATGCATTATTGAAAGTATTAAATGCTCTTGGAAAGCCTTCTGGAAAACTGAAAAAGAGATATTTGAATGATGAGGAACTAAGGGCAGCCCAGTTATATATATTACTCAACTGCGAGGAGGATGATGTGGAAAAGCTAAAGTGGTAAGTAAAAATATACAACGTTCAAGTCATCTATTTGTTGATTACGTTATTATAATTTTACTAATTGACCGATATTTATTAGTTTTCAGTAAATTTAATGATGAGGTGAGGTCAAGTAGACCATACATTGTAGATGAAGAAGTAGAAGAAGAAATGAGACTTCATTTTCCGTCTTGGTTGAATGCATATGTAAGAAGCTAGTTAGAATCTTCCTCCATATGTATTTGCACAAGAAATAACTTAACATTGAACTTAATTTTGTATCTTCTCGTGTTTAGGTCGATCGTCCAGACGTCACCCTTGAGGATGAATCTATTAGAACTCTTGCCAAGGGACCAAGTTATGCCGTCAAAATATGGCCAAGCTATTGCGTGAATGGGTTTAAGTTCAAGTCAATAAATGCTTCTATTAGAGATAGATTCCTGGATCTTGATTCCACAAAAAATAGTTGCTTGTGTATCAAATCTACAAACTACAAAGATGTCACTCCAGGCAATGATTTCTATGGAGTCTTACAGGAGATTGTGTAATTGACGTACAATTATGGCACAGAGCCTGCTAAGATTGTGTTGTTCAAAGTTGATTGGTTCGATCCGACACAAGATCAATGATGAAAAATTGACAAGCATAGTCTTGTGGATATTAACTACCGTCGTCGATAACAAGGATACAAACTATTTATCCTAGCAAGTCAAGCTCAACTCGTATATTTTACAACATATCCTAGACAGGGAACAACGAGGTATGACTGGTGGACAGTATGCAAGACTAAAGCCAGAAATACCTACGACGTCGACGAAGTGGCTTATCAGGAGGACGAGTTGCCTCTTGTACCAAATACAGTTGATGTCGACTCAGCAGAAGTTTTCCATTTCATGTCTACTTGTCTAGAAGAGGTACAAGTATCCGAAGGGGAAGACAAAGGAGATGCTAGTGAAGATGAGGAGGAAGAGGAAGAGGATGAGGAGAAGGAGGCAAACGAAGAAGATAAATTTTCAGAGGATGATTGAGAAACTGTGATTTCAATGTATTCATATTTCTGTAATCTTAAATTATGAACTGTGATTATTTCTATTAGTATTCAAATTTTTGTAAACTTAAAATTATGAACTCTAATATATGCAGATATTTCTAAACTGTCATTGTATTTATTTATATTTTTAATCATATGTTATTATCAGCATGGCAGGACGACGCGGAGGTATAGCAGAACGACACAAAGATAGGTCAGGACGAGCCGTATCCTTAGGTGGGCAGAGTGCTCCATTACCATGGATGGCTCCGGACCATCGTCTGACCCGAGCACTCTATTGTACCATTCAGTCACATGTCCGAGTGGTAGTACTCCTGGGACGAGCAGTTCCAGGCTTGTTGATACTCCTTCCCCTAGCCTTCCTACCGTTGATGGTAGCATGGAGGTTGGGAAGCAGGTGGAGGAGGTAGACCCTACTCCCATCCGTGCGGATCCATACCAGAGCGACCCTCCATGCGCACCTCAGGACGAGACGAGGATGGAGATTTGGGCCGACGGTCCTACGAAGTAAGTTAAATGAATATATATATATATATATATATATATATATATATATATATATATATATATATATTCATGAATATAATTATCGTTGTATACAGATATCGTCCCTCGTCGGTACAGAGAGCGTTGGGCTCCTTTCTGAGGTCCTACTGTGGGGGTCCGTGGATCAACTACTCGGATGCCTCGGAAGAGAGGAAGGCAATCTGTTTTGCCCACTTCAAGGTAATTAAAGATAGTTAATTTATTAGGATTAATATAATTTTAAGAAATTTTTAGAAGTTATTATTTTAATTTGTAATTCTTGTAGAGGACCTATTTTTATCCACTACACCGGGCCGAGCAGATTGAGAGGCAGTTTCATGTCGTCGTCGCCAAGCTGATCCGTGATGTAATTGACGATCAGAAAGCTCGCCAGCACTCCGGAAAGCAGATTGCTGGTTGGATCACACCTGACCAGTGGACCGCGATGAGGGCTCGAATTGAGGAGCCCCCGTACAGAGAGCGGTCGGAGAAGGCGAAGGCGGCTAGGATGAGGGCTGAAAAGTGGTGTGGTGGATCGATTCCTATGAAGGAGCATTTCCGTCGTCTGGTATGTAATTTATTGCTATATATAATAGTAGGAAAGAAAATTTTCTATTTTAATAAAGAATAAAATATAACAAACATGCAGGTACGGAGGGGTGAGGACGCAAACATGGTGAGCGTCTTCCTGGCCACCCATCGGAAGGACGGGAAGCTCATCGACGAGTGGGCTACTCAGAGCTATGTAAGTACTAATTTAGATTTCGTTAATTTTAACATAACTTGAAGAATATACAATTAACCATATAGTTAATAATAATTAAATACTTTAGAAGTTTATTAGGCTAATTTAGATAAGTACTAATTTATAGAGATGCACAATTTTCGAGGACGAGTTTAGTAGGCTACGTGAGCGTACTAGTGCTAGTGCACCTGCAGAGGGAGGGGTTGGTACATCGCAGCCCTCTCCGCCTCAGTCGGAGGACGAACTCTGGAAGATCATTGTTGGTGGTCTTTATAAGGGTACGTACGACGTATTTGTTACGACGTAGGCATCTAGGGCTCCCTTTGCCAGTGCGCATTCACAGCCCTCACGGGCCGAGTCAGATCGAGTCGAGGATACCATTGCCCGCCAGATTGCTGACCTGTACGATGATATGCTGAGGAGGATTTTTGAGCAGCCAGGGTCTCAGGTGCAAGGGGACGCTGTGTCGGTCACCGCACGCTTTGACGAGCTCCAGTGCACCGTGAGGGACGTACACGGGACGTATGAGTCCATTTACGGCACCATTACTAGGATAGCGGCTTGTATGGAGCAATACAGTGCCAGACTGCTTGCCCTAGAGGAGACGCAGACATACCCATTATAGAGCATAAAAATTAAGTTGCGCCATGTTTTTATTACCCAGCAGTCAAGTTGCACCCCAAAAATTGAGTTACGCCACTATTTTGAAGCTTAAAGGATCAAACTGCGCCACTGATTAGGTTGTGCCTAACAACAGACTGTGCCCAAACCATATTACGCCCAAGCCTAAGTGGCGTCTGATATTTATTGCCATCATTGCCTGACAGCATTGACAGCTGACAGCATAATAAACAAAAAAACTCTCATCGAATCACTCAAAGCATGCCGCTCGAGGAGATTTGATTGACAGCTGTCCTGCACACCCTGCATGTTGCGCCTAGGCACAATCCGGATAAATTCCTTGCACACCCTGCAAGTTGCGCCTAGGTGCAATCTGAATAAATTTTTCTCGTACATTCAAAAGCTACCACATGCCTATGCACTGAGTTGTGCCTAGGCGCAACCCAATCAGGCGCAGCTTGACTTATTGACTGTAGCTCGAGCAACCTGATAAAACTGAGACAACTTATATTCTAAAGCAGGATGACGTGGCGCACATGCCACTAATCTCTCAAAATATGTCCACTACTCTGTACACGACCATGCACATCTCAATCACATGATGCCACGTGTCTAAATACAGTTAGTACACGATTGTGTAACTGAATGAAAGTTGGCGCAACATAAGGTTGGCACAACCCAAAGTGGCGCAGTTCAGCCTCGCGCATATCAGAATAACTGCTAAAACAGTTATTTCTAGAACTATATAAATAGGGTTTTCAATCATTATCAAAGCATCACAGAGATCAAGAACTCTTGCAAAATTGCTGCTGCATTCTCCAGAGGCTCTAGTCTTCAAGTTCACATAGTCCAAGGGATAAAGTGATCGTCTTCTGATCAGATTCCTACAGTTGTACTTCCCCAGAATTTATTGTACTCTTGTACTGTTTTCTTAGTTTATAATCAAACTTTTATTTTTACAAACAAAATGGCAACTTTACTGGGGACGACTTTCTCCTCCAACGAGAAGGTGACAACTCAATGTGATGTTGCGTCGATCGGCAAGACGCAGAAGACTCTGGTTGTTCAAGTCAGCCAGACAGCCTATGAGGATATAATCAACAAGAAGAGCAACAAATGCGCTGTGGCTATCACCAAGAACAAAGCTGTGTGGACTCCTAAGTCTTCCACAGTTGTTGTTGCCCAGGCGCAACCTGCTTCTATTGTCCAGGTGTAATCTGTCTCTATGGCTCAGGCGCAGCATGCTCCTGCTACCCGTACGTAGTCCACTCTTCCTGCTGCCAAGGCGCAGTCCACTCTTCCTGCTACCAAGGCACAGTCCACTCTTCTTGCTGCCCGTACGCAGTCCACTCTCTCTGCTGCCAAGGCGCAGTCCACTACTCCCTTTGCTACCAAGGCGCAGTCCACTCATGCTGCTGCCAAGGCATAGTTAACCCATCTTTCTGCCAGGGCGCAGTCTATTGCTCAGGCACAACCAGTAGCCCATTTGGCTATGGCGCAACCTTAGCACTCAGTTGTCCAGGTGTAGTCTGCGCACCATGCTGCTCCGACGCAACCTAAGGGAACTAGTCTTTTGGCTATTCCCTCCTCTAATTCTCCAATTTTGAACTTGGAGAAACAATGTTCTAGTATCAAAACTAGACAGAACAAAGGGAAGGATCCTTTGACACTGGCACAACCTGTGCCTAAGATGGTCCCACAACAAAACAGAGGAAAATGCTTTTTAGCTAACCCTTCACAAAATAAAGGAAAGCACCCTTTGGTCTTTTCTCAATCTTCCCTCGTCTATGACTCAGAGGAAAATATATCAATTTCTATTCCTTTAAACAGAGGTCTTCAAATCTCTGCTAGGGGAAAGAATACGGATCAGAGAGGTATCTTGCCTACCCCAATGGGGACTGTTCAAGATCTTCCAACCTTGCATATTTCAAGATCCAAGCAAACAAAATTGACGGTATCTCAAACAGAGGCACCTGGAGCATAATTCTCTAATTTACGTGCTTATCCCAATAGGCGTCAATCAGTATCAACCTCAGTAAAATGCAAGAATCCTATGCCAAAGGCCAATCTGTACCAGAATCAAAAGTTTGAAAAGAAGGACCCAATCACTTATGCTAATGAGTTAAGTACTTCTTTGTACACTCACAGAACTAAGCATCTTAAGAATAGGAGACATGTTCCTAACATCATTAAGGAATATGTTCCTTCGACTTCTTCTCGTCCTATAGTGGTGACTGATCTCAGGAAACGTCTTGTACAAAGACGGAAAATCACAGAGATGTCTCACTCACCTCTAAATCACTCATCAGAATGTCACTGCCTTCATGAAGTGGTCATCAAGTGTTGTTGCCAATCAGCTAAACGATCTGTCTTCGATCGTCTAAACTATACTTCAACTCCTGAACCTATAACGGGAGATGAAGACGAGCTATTATATGCTTCTGTCAATATGACTTCCCGAGATACTGGGGGTAGAAAATCCTCAAAGCGTGGCTCGTCTCGTAATCCGAGTCTGTAATATTTGAGACAACTTCGTGAATCCAGTAAAGTGGTCTTTCAACATACCAGATCGAAAGATCGTAATTCGGATCAAGATGTCTTCAATAAGGAAGATCTTCCCATTACTCATCTAGGAGAGGATTGTTTGTCTGATTTTGATGCAGATAGTGAAAGCTCTGAACAAACTATCTCATCAATAATGGCAAGAGAGGTTACAGTATATGCCATTATAGAAGACCAAGATGCTTCTAGTTCAGCCAGTCAAGAGCAATGAATTGCTGCACTAGAAGACAAACTGAAGACCATGGCCGAAATGGTCGCAAGTATGCACACTATAATCGTGGCCCAACATACAGTGCCACCGATTATAAATCCTGCTACTAATTCCGAACTCATAGCATCTTCTGTACCTATTAATGTTAGTCTGGGGGTACCACCTCCCCAAGTTATTTCTGTACCAGTTCAACCTGCTCCCAGTCAGTCTGGTGCTGGGGGTGGTAATTATCATGTTGTTCCTCCTCCTAACAATTCAAATCAGCCTACCAATTCCCAAACATTAGGAGATGCTAATGAGGCTGTAAAACTCTTACGCACTCAGTTTGAGGCCTTTAAGCAGAAGGGTGGTCTACAAAGACTTGGGATAAAACAACCTTATTCTGCAGAATGGAAGGAGGTTCAATTTCCTCCTAAATACAAGCTTCCAACCATTATGCTGTTTGATGGCAGCAGTTCTCCAAGTCAGTACATCAATCACTTTGAAGTGATGACTGACCAATTGCAGCCAAATAATGCTCTCCTTACTAGAGTGTTCGTCGATTGTTTAGCCAGTACAGCATACGACTGGTACCGTAGCTTGTCTGATGGCTGCATAACTTTTTTTGCTGGTTTCAAGCAAATGTTTTTGGAACGATTCTATGAGAGAGTCAATGATATGACTATGTATTCCTTTATCAAAATTAAACAAAGGCATAATGAATCCATAAAAAGTTTCATTGAAAGATTCTGTCGAGAGGCACTTAAAATGCCTTTAGAAATTCCATCTGCTGTAACACTAGACACTTGCAAATCAAACTTGCTGTCTATTATCAACATGTGGATGGGATCAACACAATTCCAAGATTGGCCTTCTTTCATTGTGAATGCCAAGTCGGCGGAGGTTAGTGCAGAAAAGTTTAAGCAGTTAGGAGTTCAAATGAATCATCCCAATCAAGATGAACATTCTACACCTGGTGGTAATAATCACCAGAATAACTGCAAGGGTAAAGAAACATTGGCCATTAATCTCAAAGAAAAGGAGTCGTTAGCTGTTAATATTGCTCAGACAGCACCCACTCCATCAGCACAACCACAGAAAGCACCTCGTCCAAAAGAAGAGTATCCTTTTGATGAAGATGATATTATGAGCATCTTCGATTGCTTGATCAAAAGAAGTAAGCTTCAACTGCCGGAGACAAAATGGCCAGAAGAATTAGGTAAAACCGACCACCCTAAATATTATATTTATCACAGATTTATAGGGCATCCAACTAGAGCATGCTATGTGCTCAAAGGCAAAATCCAGGAGATGGTCAACTCTGGAGCAGTTACTCTCCAGTAGAATGAGAAAACAGTGACAGCCAATGTCGTCTCTGTACAGTTTGGTGATTTCCTACCACAATTAGTACAAGATGGTGTTGTCCCCATTCCAAGGGCTACTCTCGAGATCGTGAATCTCCCACCTCCCCAATATGAAGGACTTGTTCCCTTATCCACTGATAAAGGAGAAATTATGTGGATTCATCCAGATCTGGTAGCAGACTTTAAAGTGCCTTCGTCTTCCAATCAAAATAAGCGCTCTAAAAAAAATCCAAGAGCTGCAACATGGTATCTTTTGAACCGGTAGCAGAAGAAGAAATTTTAATCGGCACCAGATCTGGGAAATCTTATCTTCGAGAGTATCCCGAAAGTCAAGAGAATCCTGTCCCATCTCCTACAACATCTTTTCCTGCTGAGAATATACCATCTACATCCTCGCCGATAGTGGAACCAACTCCTCCCAAACCGACATCAACAGACAAGGAAAAACAACCTGTCCGTTTTGACAAAGAATTAAAGAAGTCCTCATCACTTGGACTTGAAAAGCCATATAATTTTGATATATTGGCTCAATTAGCTAACACTCCAGCAAGATTGTCAATCTTCGAACTCTTACGTCTCTTAAAAGAAACTCGAGAGACGTTAAGTGAAGCCTTGATGCAAGCTGATGCTTGTCTTGCTCTTCTCAAAAAGCCCAAAAAGTAGCCGATCAGCTATACACATTGTCATAGTGTATTTGAATTAATGCCCAATATTACTTCTACACAAGATGACGTGTTTTTAGAAGACAATCGTCATGATCGTCCTCTCTATTTCACGGGATATGTGGATACATAAAAGTCGATCGCATTCTGATTGGTCTGCTCTTAGTATCATGCTGAAATCTTTGCTGGATGCTTTGAAGATCCCAGTGCATAATCTTTCTACAACTATTACTACCATATTGGGGTTTAATCAAGAAAGAAGTGAACCTTTGGAAAAGATACACCTGAAACTCCAAATCGGCAATCTTCGTACCAAGGTGACCTTTTATGTGATTGACAATCATGGCTCATATAATGCTTTATTGGGAAGACCATTCCTCCACAAACATAATATTTTACCTTCTACTCTCCACCAATGTTTCAAATATGTGGATGGCAATGGAGAAGTCCAGAAAGAAGTTGTAGACTTAAATCCTTTCAATAGGGTTAAAGCATACTGCAACGACTCTCGCATGTACAAAGATGAATTCATGAAGGTGATGTTAGCAATGGATACGGATGAAGAACAGAAAGGTGTACCGAATGATACTCTGGTGATTCCTGTCGAAGGATGTACTTTCTGTCCTCAGTCGTCCAAACCACTGACTATCTACCTTCCTTCTCACAAGAAGCAACCTCTGAAGAACAAGTAGGCAACTCTAGAGGGGGGTGAATAGAGTTTATAACAATAATAGCCAATTAAAAATTAACTCTTTCACCAACAGTAAATAATCAGAGTAAATACGAAAATTATAAAGAGCAAGAAAGCATACGCAAATACAGCCGATTTTAACCTGGTTTCCCTCGTGGAGGACTAGTCCATGCCTGAGAACTCTAGCTCAGGATTAAATCCACTATTTGTGAAATAGTAGTTACACCCCGTGCCTTTTCTTTAGAAGAGCACGTCAACTTCTTACAGAGATCGCATTGGCAATGCTTGGAATTTTCCAAACGACTTTTTGAACTCTTGCACAAACTCCTAACTGAAGAGCACTGAGCACTTTGAGGCTTAGGGAGCTTGTGGCTAGTAGATGAGAAGGGTAAGGATTGTATAAGGCTTTAGAGAGAAGAGAAGAGAAGATTGAATGATTAAAAATGAGAGAATTCAAGGCCTATTTATAGTGTTCTGGATAGGCAGAATTCGGCCAGAATTCTATGTCAAGAATTCAAATTTTTGGCCATTGGACAACTAGCATATAGCAAACCCTAAAAATTAGGGTCCTGTAATTTAGGGGACATAATTCGGCCCGAACACTGTGTGGTGGCAGAGTTTGGCCCGAACTCTGTCTCCAAGAGACATAATTGTTCTAATGGGCTATATGGGCTAGTTTGGTTTTGGTGGAGCTTTTAGTTTGTGGTTTGGAGATAGGTATAGGCCCAAACTACTTAGTGCAACTCAGTTTACATTTATCTAGACTCAATAAAAGTAAAAATACAGACTCGAAAACTGAGTAAACTGCAGGATAGAGCCGACGTCCGTCTTGTACTGGGTTCGATCTTGATGTGTCATATTGAATTATGACAAGTATCATATTGTCAATTTTATCAATATTTGGTTGACTGTGATTTTGTGTCAACAATCTCCTCCATATTGATAATTGACAAAATAATATTTATATATTCAATGTTCATACATGGACACATCTATAAAAGCAGTAGCTGCCCCGTAATCAGGGCAGAGCTAGCAATAGCTCCCCCATAGACATTGCTTCTTTGGAAGCCAACGTTCTTTTTGTCCTGATAAATACAATCTTTTCCATCACATAGATAGACAATATGATATGATAATATGAATATCAAATTATTCTCCCCCTTTTGTCATTTATCAAACATAAACAATAAGAGAATTTGTAAATAAAAGATAACTGGCAAGCACACCAAAGTAATAATAAACTGCATAAAGTGTCTCAAGAGTCACAGATAATAGAGAGATCTAATACAATAAAAAGCAACTACATAAACTAAAAAGCCATAGTGCATAAAAAGTAAACATAAGATCCTCAGCAACAGCAGCAAGTAGGAGACCACATCCATCACGGAGCTCGTGAAGGTCCAGCGTTGTCAGATGGTTCAGTGAATGAACGATGAGGATCCACGAAAGTCGTATCCGGATCCTGATAGCATATAACCCAAGGGTCATCGATACAGAATCCGTAGCGAGCAGGATCCCTCTCTATAGGAATAGGCATAGAAGGATGCCGAGACATAGAGTACCGAACGTCATGCAGTGAGTTGATGATGGCACTCATCTGGAGGGTGGTACGGTAGTCAAGCTGGGTCTAGCGATCATCCTCTAACAAGAATCGATCACGAAACATAGTCTGAATCGACTCAAGAGTAGCAGATGGATGGGGCGCAGGCTGTCCAAGAGCAGGTGCGTCATCCTGAGCATCAGAGTGCTCAGACTCAGCAGAAGAACTGACAGCTGCCTGAAGCCGCCGTACCTTAGATAGGAAGACATGGGTAGGAAGGAATTGGCACTCATCAAGTAGGACATGAAAAGCATGAAAAATCATAGGAAGATAGAGAGCATAGACCAAATAACGTGGCCTCTTCCTAGCATTGATCATCCAGTCCATCATGGTACGTGGAAGATTGAATAGGACATGGAAGTGTAGGTGATACATAGCAGATATCTCAAAATATGAAACCTTATCAGTCGATCCCGCTTTGGGCAGAATCATAGAAAAGACAACGCGATGAAGCTCATAGAAGTAGGGGTTTAAAAATTTGGCAAGAAGCTTACGCGAACGTGTGTTTGGGGTACACAAATTGTCCTTGAAGCTTTCTAGTAAAGACCCATCGGGGAATTGAAACTTGCGAGCATCGATAAGTTTTTCCCATAAGTTAGGCTCCGAAATTTCAAAATATTCTGTAAGATCAAAGTCATCAAATGATATGTCAATGCCAGCAACACGTGAATATAAAATCATCATGAGTAAGTTTGCAATAAAATATTTGTATTGCATTCAAATAGATAAGTGAATTAGTGGTGACAAGTTCATCAAGACCCAAATCATAAAATAAGGTGTCATACTGAGAAAATATAGAAAGTTAATAGGATGACCCGCACACACAGGACGAGATCGAAAATCATTGAACCACTCTTTTGATGGTTCTAATGATACAAATATTCTGTCATCAAACGTGTTGGGGTCAATGGGACAAGGTGGATTGAACAACGGGTAAATGGGTTGTTGAATAGGTTGTTCAACACGAAGATGAGGATTCAAAGAGGACGCACCCTCGGTTCGAAGCCTCTTTCCTCTATTAAACAACTTGGAAGCCATGAGTAATGAAGAAAATAATAAAATTGAGATGAAGAGAAAAATAAAATTATACTTCAAAAGGATGATGAAGGATGGAAGAGAATGATGCAAGAGACCTTCTCCTAGAATTTGGAGAAGAAATATGCACTAGAAGGAGAAAACTAGGGTTAGGGTTTGAAGAAGAAGGGTTTGGAGAAGTGTTGGAGGTGGTAGTGGAGGAGAGAGAGAGGGAGAACCCAGTTGTAATATGAAGGGTTCGAATGGTCGGAAGAAATATGGACCATTGGATCAATCTCATATCAGTGGCTGAGCCCGACTGCGGTTCTGGAATAACCAGATCGAATTCGGCCCAAACTCTGTGCTAGGCAGAGTTCGGCCCGAATTCTGTGCTATAGGGCCAGAATAGCAAATAGGCTGAAAAGAAGTTGAAAACATTAATAAGATAAATAAGAATGAAGTAATGGAAATATGAATATGCAAAAATAAGAAATCCAAGTAGAGAGTTGCAAAAAGGTGAAAGCTGAATCAAAAGAATAGAATTAAAGTTCAAAAATTTGAATTGAGCAAGTTATAAATAAAAGTATACCATGTAATAAACAAGGAGTTATGACCCAATTCATTATGGTGAAACTGCCATGGGGTAGCTGCAGGGGCCGGATCCTAGCTAGCGGTAGTCCTGAGGTCAGAAGGACCCTTTCGACTTGTACCCATAATAGATTCATCATAAGGAACCAAGACATAATCGATATTTATGCAGGTCACTTTAATGAATAACAGCTTCATCCAAAATTCCTAGTTCACGACACTGATAGTTAAAACACTCTTCGGATAGTGGTTTAGTAAAAAAATCTGCCAACTGATGATCAGTGTCAATAAATTCTTAGTTTATAGTGCCATTTTGCTGATGATCACGCAAAAAATGGTGACAAATTTTAATATGTTTCGTACGTGAGTGACATATAGGGTTCTTAGTAAGGTTTATAGCACTAGTATTATCACACAATATAGGAATGTGCATAAAAGAAAGATTGTAGTCTTCAAGGGTTTACTTCATCCACAGAATTTGTGCACAACAACGACCAGGTGCGATATATTCATCTTCTGTTGTGGATAGTGCGATAGAATTCTGCTTCTTGCTAAACCAAGAGACTAGAGCCTTGCCTAATAAATGAAACATGCCTCTTGTACTTTTACGGTCGACTTTGCATCCAGCGAAATCAGCATTCGAATAACCAATAAGGTCAAAGGATGTGGATTTAGGATACCATAAGCCTACTGTAACAATACCCTTAAGGTATCGAAATATACGCTTAACGGCGGACATGTGTGATTTCTTAGGAGTAGCTTGATAGCGAGCACACAGACAAATACTAAACATGATAGCGGAACGACTAGCAGTTAAATAAAGTAAACTACCGATCATACCTCGATACTTACGTTGGTCAATAGGTTTACCGCTTTCATTAGGTTCCAGCTTGGTCGTAGTAGCCATAGGAGTGCTGATTGGTTTGACGTTGTCAAGATCAAATTTCTTCAGCATATCCTTCGTATATTTTGACTGGCTGATGAAAGTTCCTTACAAAGTTTGTTTGACTTGCAATCTAAGGAAGTAGGTGACCTCCTCCATCATGCTCATCTCAAATTCGTTCTGCATACACTTAGCAAAATCTTGGCAAAGATTTTCATTAGTAGAACTGAATATGATATCATCTACATAAATTTACACTAAAAGAATAGTGTATTGAAAACTTTTGATAAATAGTGTAGTGTCAATTTTTCCTTTTGAAAAATCTTTATCTAGCAAGAAATTGCTTAGGCGTTCATACCAAGCTCTAGGGGCTTGTTTGAGGCCATATAGAGCTTTCTTGAGTTTGAAAACATGGTCGGAAAATTTGTAATTTTCAAAACCAGGGGATTGTTTTACAAAAAACTTCCTCCTTAATAAATCTATTCAAAAAAGTACTTTTAACATCCATTTGAAATAATTTAAAATTTTGAAAGTTGGCAAATGCACAAAGCATCCAAATGGATTCCAGTTTTGCAACAGGAGCATACGTCTCATCGTAGTCAATACCTTCCTCTTGGTTGTATCCATGAGCTACTAGACGAGCTTTGTTGCATGTGACTGATCCATCTTCATTTACTTTGTTGCGAAAGACCCATTTTGTACCAATAATCGAATGATTAGCTGGCCTAGGAACAAGTTCCCAGACCTGGCTCCTCTCGAATTGGTTGAGTTCTTCTTGCATGGCTGAAATCCAAAACACATCATTAAAAGCTTCTAAAACATTCTTAGGCTCAATTTGTGAAATGAAGGCAGCGCTAGCAATGGAGTCTCCTAACGATGATCGAGTATTTACTCCGTATGATACCTCACCTATAACCAAGTTTTCTGGATGTGATGGCTTGAATGAAAATTTCTTCGGCAAGCCATCCAAAGAATTGGTTTCAGTGGTGGTATTTATCGGCGTAGAAGTTAATGGCTCAACATCATCGTCAAGTATAGCTGCTGCACTACTATCCTCATCAAAAGTCACATTAGTAGACTCTTCAACAATTAATGAGCGTTTGTTGAACACTCTATATCCCTTGCTCTTGGCAGCATAGCCAAGGGATATACCATCGTCAGTTTTGGCATCAAATTTGCCTAAGTTGTCTTTGGTATTGAGGATAAAGCTGCGACAATCGAACACTCTAAAATATGAAACGTTTGGAGTTCTACCAAACCAAAGCTCATAAGGTGTTTTCTTCGTAATAGGTCGAATAAGCACTATATTTAAAATATGGCACGCTGTTCTGACAGCTTCAGCCCAAAAATATTTCAGAAGTGAAAATTTATTCAACATAACTCTAGCCATATCGCCAAGAGTCCTATTCTTCTGCTCCACAACACCATTTTGTTGAGGAGTTCTAGGACAAAAAAACTCATGATCAAAACTATTTGAGTTACAAAATTTTTCAAAATCAGTATTTTCGAATTCACCTCCATGATCACTTCGGATTCGAGTAATCATGTAGCCTTGTTTGTTTTGAACCGTTTTAGCAAAAAATTTGCAAATAAAAATCGTATCGCTTTTATTTGAAAGAAAGAAAACCCAAGTGAATCTAGAAAAGTCATCTACTATAACAAAAGCATAGAGTTTTTCACTAAGACTGGCTACTCTATTAGGACCAAATAGGTCCATGTGAAGTAATTGCAAGGGTCTAGTAGTACTTATAGTATTTATTGAATGAAAAAAAGACTTGGTTGCCTTATTCAACTCACATTCGGTACATACCGTGTCCTTTTTGAATGTGATGTCGGGCAAGCCTCTTACTAGCTTCTTTGTTGATAGCCTGGATATAGTATCCATATTGGCATGACCAAGACGCTGGTGCCACAACAATCTCTCATCCTTATGGGCGTAAAGGCATCTTCCTGCACTGTTAGTATCTCTAGATAGATAGAAAATGTTAATGTTATCCTCTCTTATCCCTTCAAAAGCGATGTCTCCCGTTGACCTATCATAAATATAGTATTTATTTTGTCCAAAGTTAATATCATATCAATGATCAGCAAGGTGACTTATGCTGAGCAGGTTATGCTTTAACTCGATCACTAGGCAGACATCCTTTATTACAGGAGAGGGAGGATGACCTATAGTACCATTACCTATGATGTACCCTTTTAAGTTGTTGCCGAAGGATACATACCCTTCCCTCTTCATCGATAGTGATGCAAAAAAATTTGCATCTCCCGTCATATGTCACGAGCATCCACTATCGAGAATCCACTTGCTTTTAGTTGAGGAGGGAAGGTCCACCTACATCAAGAGTAGATGTGACCCTTGGTACCCAAGTTCTTGTGGGTCCTGAAATGTTATTCTTTGGTACCTATGCATATAGATTTATATCTACTAATCTCCTAATTCTATATTGTGGTAGGATGTGTCCATGTACTCCATAATAGGTGCAAGTAGCATGCCTATTTGTGTTTAGAGCAGGTTGATAATGATGTCTATATGTAGCATGGTGAGAGTGGTATGGAATAGCAGGATAGTGACTATATATGACAGCATGATGATGGTTATGTCTACATACAACATAGTGATGGTTATGTCTATGTGTAGCATGGTAATTGTGTGTAGCAATAGAATGATAGTTATGAGAATAATTTCTATGTGCATGTGGATTATGTGCTGTATGGGAGTACGTGTACATGTAAGCATATTTACGTACTGCATGTGGGTGACGTGTTTGACTATTTTGAGTAGTCTTGTGCTTTGTGTGTGTCTTATGTGATTGGGTTTAAGGTTGAGCAACCTGTTTTCCCAATCTAATCTTTAATTTCTTAGAGGCAGCATGCAGTTCATTACACTTAGCATTTAAACCATCAATTTTAGCAATAGAGATCTTGTGTCTATTCTTTTCTTCAGCAAGCTCAGTGATGAGTGCCGTGATCTCACGTGTTTGCTTTTCAATACATGCTTCGGCATCATGTAGGCTTAACTTAAGCTTAGACACCTCATTAGTGACTTCCGTGGGTGGAGTGTCTCTAACATTATCAAGCAAAGAAGAGAGATTTTAAATCTCGGCTTCATAGCTTTTGATCTTCTCCTTAGCATGCTTATACTTACTAATGACTTTCTTGTGGTCATTTAGTAAATCATTGAACGCATCGCCAAGTTCATCAAAAGTGAAGTCATCGAGAGTTTCGCTAGTTACCTTATCGGATGTTGCCATTAGGCATACATTGGCAGTGTCTTGAGGGGAGTCCTTTTCTTCCTCGGAGTCACTTGCTTCGCTTTCATGCCAAATGCTAGTGTTGGCATATTTTCTTGAAGAGGACTTCTTGTAGGGCTTCTCATATCGGTTGCCTTTCTTTGCGAATGGACAGTCTTTTCGGACGTGTCCAGTCTTCTTGCTGCCGTAGCACGTTGGTTCTTCCTCATCATCTTCTTGTTGTTCCTTCTTTCTTCGATTGAAGCGAAGGAACTTCTTGAAATTTTGGACTAGAAGAGCTTGATCATCACCTTCAGAATTGTCGTCATTAGTCTCCTCTGGATCAGCCCTTCGGCTATGAGCTTTTAGGGCAATATCTTTTGCCTTTGGAGCAGGTTCTTCGAAGTCTTTAAGGTCAAGCTCGTGAGTCATCAGCTTTTCCATCAAAGTATCCATAGACATTGGGGTGAGATCATTGCCTTCTATGATGGATGTTATCTTAGGGTTCCAAATCTCCGGTAACCCCCTAAGTAACTTACGAATCTTCTCGAGATTTGTATATTGTTTGCCGAGAGATGACAAGGGGTTGATGATGTCAAGGAATCTTGTAAATATTTGTGCGATCTTCTCATTAGGCTTCATCTTGAACGCTCATATTCTTGAGTGAGACAACATATATTCGACTCCTTGACTTGGGTGGTTCCTTCATGCGTCACTTCTAGAAGTCTCCATACTTCGTGCGAGGTGGTGCATGTCGAGACCCTATTGAACTCATTCATGCCTATTGCACAAAATAAAGCATTAATAGCTCTAGCATCTAGACTCTCCTGTTTATTTTCCTCGTCGGAATATTTGTCGTTGGGTTTCTCGACGAGATCTCCATTGACAACTATTTTTGTAACAATCGGTATCAATGGTCCACAGGTCAAAGTCTAAAGACTTGAGATAAAAACTCATCCTTGTTTTCCAATGGGTGTAGTTTGTTCCATCAAATAGGGGTGGCCTATGAGTGGACTGCCCTTCACCGTGATTAAAAAACATGGGTTTTGTGGTTGCCATGGATCAGCTCTAGGATGTTAGTCCTTATTGAGAGAACAGAGCTCTGATACCAATTGAAGAATAAGTAGGCAACTCTAGAGAGGGGTGAATAGAGTTTATAACAATAATAGCAAATTAAAAATTAACTCTTTCACTAATAGTAAATAATCAGAGTAAATGCGAAAGTTATAAAGAGCTAGAAAGCATACGCAAACACAACCAATTTTAACCTGGTTTCCCTCGTGGAGGATTAGTCCAGGCCTGAGAACTCTAACTCAGGATTAAATCCACTATTTATAAAATAGTAGTTACACCCCATGCATTTTCTTCAGAAGAGCACGTCAACTTCTTACAGAGATCGCAGTGGCGATGCTTGGAATTTTCCAAGCAACTTTTTAAACTCTTACACAAACTCCTATCTGAAGAGCATTGAGCACTTTGAGGCTTAGGGAGCTTGTGGCTAGTGGATGATAAGGGTAAGGCTTGTATAAGGCTTTAGAGAGAAGAGAAGAGAAGATTGGATGATTGAAAATGAGAGAATTCAAGGCATATTTATAGTGTTCTGGATAGACAGAATTTGGCCATAATTCTGTGTCAAGAATTTAAATTTTTGGCCATTGGAGAACTAGCATACATCAAACCCTAAAAATTAGGGTCGTGTAATTTAGGGGACAAAATTCGGCCCGAACTCTGTGTGGAGGCAGAGTTCGGCCCTAACTCTGTCTCCAGGAGACAGAATTGTTCTAATAGGCTATATGGGCTAGTTTGGTTTTCGTGGAGCTTTTGGTTTGTGGTTTGGAGATAGGTATAGGCCCAAACTACTCAGTGCGACTCAGTTTAAATTTATCTAGACTCAATAAAAGTAAAAATACAAACTCGAAAACTGAGTAAACTGCAGGATAGAGCCGACGTCCGTCTTGTACTGAGTTCGATCTTGATGTGTCATATTGAATTATGACAAGTATCATATTGTCAATTTTATCAATATTTGGTTGACTGTGATTTTGTGTCAACAACCTCCTGGTGTTAGTCAGGAACAAAGTGAGCTCACCTCTTCTGAGCTACTTGTAATCGACCTTTGTCGTAAAAAGCCCCCTCATCCTTCTCGTTCTTCTTCTCCCCCTCTAGTTATGAATCTGACTAAGCCTGTTAAGGCTAAAGGTCTTGTGGTAAACGGTGGTGTAAAAATTAATAAACCATCTCATTTGCAGTATACTGATGTCTCTTATTATACTCAATGTTATTTAGATATGCTAGATAACTTTAAGCCACTTACAATAGGAGTCGTATCATCTTTACAAAATATGATATCATTGGATTCAATACAAGAATCGTACTTCTTAGTATCGTCTCGAAAGAAAGGTGAAATGCCTATACTTTTTAATAAGCGAGAAGAACAAAAAATCATACTTGACAATGATAATAAAGATGATACCGGAAGGCTACAATTACGTCGCTATAGTCCATAATCCAAGGCAATCATCCGTAAAATTGGCTATGATTTCAGAACTAGTCTCAATAGCGACAAAGGAAGGCGAACTCCTGTTCGTATTTCTGTTCCAAAAAAAATCACAATAATACTACAGTAAAGCGAAACAGGGATTAGGTTATACTTCACCACTTCCGACTCCAGAACCTTCCGAATCCAATGAAGATAAACGATCTAACTCTTCTGATTCCATTTTATGGGATTCTGATACCAATATTGGTCATGTTCATTGAATAACAGTATCTTCTAACATGGTGTCAGTCGAGTTCTCAGACAATGACGAAAATGACATTGAAGAAGCTCCTCAAGTGGACCCTTGGGCACAAAGGATGGACAATCAGTAGGAACTCCATTTTGAACAACGAGAACCACCTACTGAGGATCAACTAATCCAGATCGATGTTTGAGAGAAAGATGTGCCACGACCGATCTTCATTAGCAAAAATCTCCCAAAAGATGATAAACAAGAACTAATTCACCTTATTCGTGAATATATTGATGTCTTTGCCTGGAGTTATGAAGATATACCGGGATTAGATCTTCAAGTTATAACTCATAAACATAACATCTTGCCTAATGCTAAACCAGTCAAACAACAACAACGGTGATTCAAGCCTGAAATGATGGATGCGATTGATGATAAATTCAAAAAGCTTATAGCTTGGGGTTTTATCAGAGAAGAACAACATCCTGATTGGGTAGCCAACGTCGTACCAGTTTTGAAGAAGACTGGAAAAGTTCGAGTGTGCATAGATTTTTGAGATCTTAATGATGCTTGTCCTAAAGATGAATTCCCTCTCCCAATTACAGATGTTATGATCGATAATACTTGTGGATTCGAACGAATTTCTTTCATGGATGGATTTTCTGGATATAATCAAATCCGGATGAATCCCGAAGATGAAAAACATACTTCATTCTGTACTCCTCGCGGGGTATACTATTATACAGTCACGTCGTTCGATCTTAAGAACGCGGGTGCAACTTACCAGCGAGCCATGAGTACTATCTTTCGAGATTATTTGCGAAAGACCGTCAAAAGCTATGTCGACGATAATGTTGTCAAAAGTCATCTAAAGGAAGATCACATCCAAGATTTAAGAACTATTTTTAATCTGATGCGCCAACATCAACTCAAAATGAACCCACCAAGTCTTTCTTGGGTGTCTCTAGTGGCAAATTTCTCGGATTCGTCATTACCTCTAAAGGTATACACGTTGCCATTCAAGAGATGCGTCCTCTACGCAACCTAAAAGAGCTACAAGGATTCCAAGGTCGACTTGCATACATCAGACAATTTATTTTGAATTTATCTGGACGTTGCAGACCATTTACTCAGTTAATAAAAAAAGGTGTATCTTTCATTTGGACGAAAGAATGTCAGCGAGCATTTGATGACATAAAGCGGTATTTAATGAATCTACCAATCCTTGTTCCACAGATTTCAGGAATGCCCTTCTTGATGTATGTCTGGATAATGGACCATTCATTGGGAGCATTGCTGGCTCAGAAGAACAAACAAGGTCATGAACAAGCCATCTATTACCTTAGTCGGACGATAAATAGAGCTGAACATCGTTATAGTCCGGTAGAGAAAGAATGTTTAGCCTTAATGTTCGCTGTTCAAAAGACGAAACATTACATCATCGGCCAAACTATTCATGTTATATCTCAAGTCAATCCTCTTCGAGTCCTAATGAAGAAGCCCAGCACACTCAATTCTAGGCTTGCTACATGGGCCATATTATTAGCACAATATGACATGGTGTATGTTCCTCAAAAGTCTGTGAAAGGACAAGCACTTGCTGATTTCTTAGCAGCTCATCCTATCCCTGAAACATCTAAGCTTTATGACGAAATTCTAGACGAGACATTGGAATCAAATATGATCTCTGAAGAATTTCCTACTTGGCGATTGTTCTTTCATGGAGCTTCTAGAATTGGACCCGGAGGCACCCTCATTGCTGGAGTAGGAATTGTTCTTGTGTCCCCAGATATGGATTAGCTATTCAGAGAGCTTATTCTTTGGATGAGTCGTGCTCCAACAATATAGCAGAATACAATGCTTTGCTCATTGGACTACAATTAGCCAAACAATTGGATATTGAATACCTCAAAGTATATGGTGATTCTAAGCTGATTGTTAATCAGGTTAGAGGCATATGTGAAGTTCGACATCAAGATCTGGTACCATACTATGAAGCAGCAATCAGAATAGCTTCTTCGTTCAAAGGGTTCTTCATCGAACATGTACGTCGAGCTTGTAACACAGAAGCTGATGCCTTGGCTAATCTAGCTGCGGTATTGGTAGTTCCAGTCAAAAGATAACAAATGGTCGTTATCTCCAACAGAGAACTATTTTATATTGAAAATAACCATAACATTGAATTCAGTAATTCAACTTAAGTCAATGTCATTAGCGAAGATTGGAGAGCACCTTTTATCGACTTTACAGTATATGACATATTACCTGAAGATCCTAAAGAAGCTACAAGTATTCATTGCTGATCGCTTCGATTTTATTTTAATCATACCACCAAAACTCTCTTTCGAAGAACTTTTGATGGATTACTTTTGAGATGTCTTGCTGGTGATGAAGCAAAGCAGATATTACGCGAAGCTCATGATGGATTTTATGGAGCACATCAGCCCGATCCTAAATTTCAGGATCGTTTTCGACGTATGGGCTACTATTGGCCCTCTATGGTACCAGATGCATTGACTATGCAAAGAAATATCGTGCATGTCAGATTCATGCAGATTTTATTCACCAACCATCGGAGTTTCTTCATCCGACTGCTGCCTTATTGTCCTTTGAAGCTTGGGGCATGGATATAATTGGTCCTATTAATCCTCTTTCATCTAAAGGACGTCGGTTCATCTTGGCTATAACCGATTATTTTTCCAAATGGGCTGAAGCCGTACCTTTAGCTGAAGTAAAGACTAGTCGTGTCATCAACTTTATCAAACATGATGTGATATATAGATTTGGTGTACCTCGTCGAATCATCCATAATAATATGCCACAATTCATTAGCTAGAAGTTTACTAGGTTCTGTGATTACAACAGAATTAATATTGTTGCTTCTACAGCCTATAATCCTGCGGCTAACGGGTTAGCTGAAGCATTCAATAAGATTATTATTAAACTCCTTAAAAAGTTTGTTTCTATTAATAAACGTAGTTGGAGTGAGAAGCTTGGAGAATGTCTATGGACTTATCGCACTACAGTCCGTAATTCCACAGGTCGTATACCTTTTTCTCTGGTATATGGGTACGAAGCTGTCTTACCGCTGGAAATTCAAATTCCATCCTTGAGAATTTCTATTGCTAATGAACTTACCACAGAAAATAATGATCGTCTCCGACTTCAAGAATTGGAGGCGTTCGATAAGAAAAGGTCACTGGCCCAACAACATATTGAACTTTATCAAGCCCAGATTTTAAGAGATTTCAATCGCAAAGTCAAAGTGCAAACATTTCAGGTAGGCAAGCTAGTTCTTACAGTCAGACGTCCTATGACTATGACTCACATGAGCAAAGGCAAGTTCGAAGCAAAATGGGAAGGTCCGTATGTGATAAATAATGTTTTCTCAAATGGGGCCTACCAGTTAACAGATATGGATGGCAGAGTTGCTATGATGCCTATCAATGGCAAATTTTTCAAGAAATATTATGTATAAAAATAACTTGTTACTTCATTTCAGAGAAATAATGTAAATAAAGCATATTTTATTCAAAAGCAGAAAAGAGTTACATAACATTAAGGATGGGGACGAGGACCCGATCCTTCCTGATTAAATATATGATTGGCCAGTAATTCAAACATTTTATTGTGTGAACACACTAGCAACTTGCAGGCGGCCACCCTTACTGCTTCTTCTTCGGCAATCTTCCCAGGCTCCACCAGCTTGGCAATCAAGTCCTGCTCTGGTGTAGGAACAGTCGAGCCTTCACCCACTTCTTTCTGAGTGAGCAAATCCGTGGAAGACATTTTGTACATAAAGAAAAGAAGTTAACGATATCTACAGAAGTTTTGTTCTATTTATAGACAGAACAACTAGATGTTCGGCTTCGAGAACCGATGCGACTATTCTTCTTCAAAAGAAATCCAATTGTTCACTCATTCATTCTCTCTCTTCCTCGAGAATCGAAATGACTGTTCATTCATTCTTTTTCTCGAGAATCGAGATGACTGTTCATTCTTTCTCTTCCTCGAGAATCGAAACAACTGTTCATTCATTCTCTTCCTCAAGAATCGAGATGACTGTTCATTTATTCCCTTCCTCGAGAATCGAGATGAATGTTCATTCATTTAGTGTCTTTTCCTCAAAAATTGAAGTGACTGTTCGTTCATTCACTTTCTTTGAATTATCATTCATTCATCCATTAATCTTAGCATTTATTGCCTGTTATTTACTTTATTGTAAATAACAGGAATTTATGTCCACTATACCTCTGAATTTCGATTATCTACATCAGTAACTTGTCACGTCCTTATTACCTCTGATAAAATTGTCTATTGAAATAACAATATTGCTAAACTTTATATTTTGCCACGTCCACATTACCTCTGAGCAGATATAATAAATATTGTTATTTTCTAAATCAAAAAATATATCATGTGTAGTACCTCTGAATATATTTTCTATTCTGTTACTAATATTTATAATAAGATATGCAACAAGTAATGGAACCACATAAAAAGTTTCTCATTATTTTCTATTAAAAGAGAAATACGTTTTAATAAAAAGGCAACAAATTTTGCTCATTCTACTATGAAGGATAAGTAATAAGTTCTGCAATTTGCTTCTTCAGAACTTGAACTCTTTCATCACGAGAATCTAGCACTCTCTGCCTGGCTTCAACTCTTCCTGATTCAGGATCAAAAGGTTGTAAAGCAGCAGTTTGACGTGCTAGTTCTTCATTCTGTAGGCGTTCAAATTCCTCCTTCTGATGCTTCAGAGTCTCCATTTAATTAACAGCAGCTTGGTGCATCTGATTTTCTTGCTCTATGCTCTTCTTGACAGTCTGGAGTTCTGCTTGAAGTTGGGCAATTTTAACCTCTAGATCAGTAGCCTTTTTCTTTTCCTCTACAGCCTTAGTCTTATGATTCTCAGCAATAACAGCTGCATCAGCAATTTGGATGTCTAATTCGGAGGACTGTCTAGTGAAAGCCAGCAAAAATGCCTCAAAATTGGCTTTACTAGTTTCTGCTTCTCGAGCTATGGCTTCATATTCTGTGTTTATTAGTTGCTCGATGTCTCCTCTTTTTAGCTCCTTGTAAGCTTTAATTGAGCCCTCCAGCTCATTCAAAATGTGTTCCAAAAATGTAGCCTGAGCCTCGTCTCCTTGGCTTCGGATACCTCCAATAAGGAATGAAGAAGGAGTTCTGATGGTACTAAAAGGAACATCTTCTCTCTCTATTACTCTATTAACCAGAGGCTCTAGGGATGTAAAGAAAACTTTTGTGAAGGAGGCCACCACGAACTTGTTAGTTGCCAAGGCTCCTAGAGTGGCTACTACGTCCTCTGGAGTCTTTACTATTTTTGTAGGTGGAGGCACTTCATATTGAGCGGTAATGTGAGAAGAGCTTTCTTCTCCTGCTACAGTCCCTGTAGGTTCTTCTGCAAATCACATATGTCATTTATATTAGTAACATATAATGCTGAAGGCGCTACGATAAATAGATCATGCTTAGAAATTTACCTGAGCTGGGTACATCACGAGGAGTCTCAAGAGGTTTGACTATCTCTGACTGAAGCTTTGACAGGGTCTCTGTAGACATAGCAGCCTGACTACTTCCTGCTCCCGATTCAGTCTGAAGTGGCAGAGTCATTGGAGTTTGATTTACTAATTCTGCTGCCACTCCAGATGTCTCAAGTTTCTCAGAGATTATGGGTTCATCGATCTTGGAATTGATATGTTCGTCATCGATAACCACATTCTCCTCATCTTCAGCAGTTGAAGGATCTTCATCAGCTGAGAGTTTCTAAGGTGATGGTGTATTCACTAAAGTTTGTTTTTCTTTAGTGATGTTATTTCAATCATCATCATATGTTCCATCACCAAAGTCACAATCAGCTAAGGCTTCAATCATCGCCTCTTCAGAATGAGTAGACTCTTGAGCTTGTGGAGGATCTTGTGGAAGCAACTCCTTCTCTGGAGAGGTGGCTTCCGGACTCATAGGAGTTGGAGAGGGAACTGTTATCCCTGCAGCAACAATTATATTTGCGAGAATACCTACCGTCACAGCTTCTAATCTTGAAGCTTTTACAGTGGTAGTAGAAGGCTGGACATCTGCTGAAATAACCAATACAAAAAAAGAGATCAATTTAATATACATTTTTGATAGAAAAATATATATTAGAGTATATCACAATTTTGATATTAACTTCTTGAGATGGTATTTCTTCAGCGATTACCAACTTTCTCCTGACCTCTCAGTGAGATGATGCGACCGGTTCTACAGCAGCTCAAGTGCGATCACTCTCCGGATCGATCTGTCACGCCCCAGAACCAGAATACTGGAGAGCGGGGGCAGACATAGCCAGCTACGTATATTGAAATGGATTCCATCTCGCTATACGGTCACGGTTGTCTAGATACATGAGGGTTTTCTACAAGCCAACAGTCTCCTATGGTCATGAACAAGCCTAGTGTCTCAATCACAAGCAAGTAAGTAAATGTTACAAGATGTATGATCATTAAATATACAATAATAAGGCGTCCCAAATATTATATATTCAGTTGATCATGAAGCTAGTCGTTACAAAATATTAGGACTAGCAAGAGTTTAGTCATACATGATCAACCCTAGGATCTGTCGATCATGTTACAGCCCGTAGGCAGACAGTAAGTAAATGCAATCGAGCTAAAAAGGTGCTCATCGGCTAAACGCCTCAAAAGAATATTTTTATAATAGAGTGGAAGAGCCAAAAATAACCCACTCGTTGCCAGGGTTCCGTCTAGTGGCCACCATCTGGCTGGAAGGTCGATAGATCCTCTAGAGCTGCTCCGAAATCTGGCCATACAAAACCAGCTGGGTCAGATCCCAGAAAGAGCAAGTGCCACAAAGGAAGCTTCACTTAGGAACTAAAACCAGCAATCAGGACAACTATAAATAAGGGTAAGAACTGGAAATAAAGAAAATACATCAGGATGATATACGACGAGATAACCATGGAATTATTCAGATAACCAGGTTACAACCCGTTAACCAAACAAGGACCGGGGTTGTAACCCTTCTTCTGAATAAAACTTGGAATTCTCACAATTTATCAATAAAATAAATACAGGCATTCTGGTCATGCAGTAAATTCTGGAACAGAATCAGGGCAAGACTAGACAGGTTAGACTCCATTCAATCATTTCACGGCCAAGCAAGAATTACGGCTTGATACTTTAACTAACTAGGGTTATCACAGGCCTAATTACTAGCAAGATGCAGTGAGAATCTTCCATAGCCACAAGCCCTGCAGTCCATCCAGGTTACCCGGGTTAAAAGAATTAGAGTTGAATTCAGGTGGGTACATCGTCCAGGAAACGAATGTACCCTTAGGCAGCTTGAAGGGTGCAACACATGACAGTGTACTGGAAATGTGCCCTACTCGACGGCAGGCTACAGATCCCAAGGCGTACCCAGGTAACGGGATTGCCTGTAGCTGGAAGATCTCTTCATGACTAGTGTATTAATCTAGTTATTAGCCTTGGTCCATTTCAATGGGTACTCCTGACCGTGGTACTCAGGAGTCCCCTTCTAGACATGATGCAAGACAGAACTGGATTATTTATACAAGCACAATCGCCCACGGTGTCCAGGATTAATTATACAGGTCATGTCATGTCAGGTAGCCGTCGCAACAGCTTATCAGATATATCATGTCAGGTTATCATATCAAGTGTACTAGTCAGGAGTGCACCACGACGGGCCACTATCAGGTCATGTCAGGTTATTTTGTCAGGAGTGCACCACTACGGGTCACTATCACATCATGCTCAATTATCAACTCCAAACATATCAACTGAATTCATGATTTCCAAGTTCAGGAGAGCCATACGGCTATAGAAGAGCCATGCGGCTAGGGCATAAGCGGCCAAGAAGTGATCTCATGCGGCCGTGGAGGGAGTCGGGTTCAATCGGCTCAGGGTCCAAAGCTCATGCGGCTCACGGGGTAGGGGCACATGCGGCTGAAGGGGAAGGAACCTATGCGGCTGGGAGTGGGACTAGTTCCCATACGGCAAGCGAAAAAGGGAGGTTTCATGCGGCTAGGATGAATTGGACTCATGCGGCCAAAAAGGCAAGACACATGCGGTCAGCGGAAAGGGTACTCATACGGCTGGCGGGGACGGGTCCATGCGGCTCAACCAAGTCGAGCCCCATGCGGCTGGGTTAAGGTGATTGCTTATGCGGCTGACGGGGGGGGGGGGGGGAGTTCATACGGCTTATAAGGTTCAGGATATCATGCGACTGGCGGATATAGGACTCATGCGGCCAGCGAGTGAGTCTGGTTCATGCGGCTCGAGGATCAGGGCCTATGCTGTCCGCAAGTGCTAGAGTTCATGCGGCTCAAGGAGATGGACGCATATGCGGCCGATGGGGAATGAGCCCATGCGGCTCAAGAAGTGAGATCCAGCCTATGCGGCTGAGAGTCCCATGCGGTCGAATCACTTGCCGCATGAATTGTCATGCGGTCAAGTCAAGTCTAAGCACAGTTCATCTTCTCCAAATTTCTGAGAAGAAGAATACCATGAGAGCCAAGTTCTCAAGCTCCACAACTCCATCATCCGGAGCCCAAATCCGAACTTCCATAGGTCAAAATAGGGTAGAACGAAATTCTCTACAACATGGAACCATCAAAACTCGGAAATAACAAGGTTAAGTAGATCAAAACCCAAGAAATCCGAAAATAATGCAAATATAGATCTACAAGAATTTAGCCATAGAAAGTGAAAATGCCAAGTTCTAAAGTAAGTTAAAATGCAGTAAGGAAGAGAATGAAGCAGTAAAATTTAAGTTTCTCTATGAAACAAGTTGCACTTGCCTAGACCTCTCTCTCCCTCTCTCTGGTAGGTAAGGAAGTAATGGTGGAGAAGAAGAGGATAAATGAAGAGAGAGAAAGGAGAAGGGTTAATAAATGGTAGTGGTGGTGGTAGGTAGGGGTTCACCCCCTTGGTTCATGATGAACCAAGAGCAATCCCAAACCGAACCAAGCCAACCCAAACCAAGAATAAACCAAGCCTAAGGAGGAAATTAAGCAAGGAAATCATGCAATATAAGAATAATTACGTACACGTATTCTAGAAATACGTAATACGAACCACAGGCATTACACGATCAAAGAAGTGGATGTTCCTCCTTCTATAACTCTCTCCTGCTTCTGAATAGAAGAAGGAATGATGTCCTTCTCTCCAGAGGAAGAACTAAGGAGCATCTATTTGGATTGAGAATGAGTTGTTCTCGTGGTTGTTGGTTCATTGATAACCAGCGATGTTCTTCTCTTCTTCTCCGGAGCCCTTGGAGAGTCGGGTCTATTATTCCACTGAGGAGGAGCCGTCGTCTCCTTAGCCTTTCTTTTCTTCTAACCTTTAACAGGGGATCTCTCTTTCCACACCTTTATGGATACTTCCAGAGGATCTTGAACTTGATCAGCATAGTTCATTAAAATTGATGCCTACAGTAGTGGATCTGCAGGATCTTTGTCTTCTACATCCCAAAAAGAGTGAGCAGTGTGTTTTCCTTGTTTGGATCTCTTTTCAGTTATGAATCAATGTGCAGGATGGAAGTTTTCAGCGAATGTATTTGTTGAAGTATAGAAGTTTGCGTATGTATATAGCTTATGCGGACCTTGTAGGAGATTATAGGGCATAGAAAATATAGCGTTTGTACCCCGAGCATTGTAGTAGCTCCAGGCCCTAGTCCCATCGATGAGATAACCCTTGGCTTGCATGCAGGTGGTGGCGTTACCCACATGAAGCTGATCATATCCGAACAACCGTATAAATTGACTTGGCAAATGCGGTTCCAAATAGCACTCTTGCTCGAATCTGTAGACCAAGTGAGAGGGACGGATCGCCTTCAGCCACGAAAAGATATGTGGGCTTAAACGGAGTGATTTTGCAGTTAAATCCATCATCTGTGGAGACATAGCCTCATATCCATAAGGAGGCCCAACACACTAAAAACCATATCCCGATCCACGGTTCAAGGTAAGTCTACACTCTGAAAGAGCAGTATATTGCCAGTGAGCGCTGGAAAAACGTCTGATGAAGTCTCCATCAATAGTTCCCATATCACGGTTCATCAAACATGGATGGTGAAGCAATAGCCATCCGAATAGATAGGTGTATGGCATCTCGGTACGAGGAAAATCTTACCTCGTCGCTTTGTTATTTAGCATGGTATGTACAAAAGAGCGCAATCCTGCATTCAAGCGACAGGTCATGGCCGATAAGAGATCCATCTTATATCTAAAGACAATACGTGCTGTAGCCAACAGGATGCCCCGATGGAATTTGTCGACTGTGCTAGCTCCTGGAACTATAAAGAGCCGTAGCCATAAAGATAGAAAATCCGCTAGCTGGGCCTCTTGAGACATGGATCTGTAACCCTATCTAAGGAAACTCTGGAGAGTGTTGCCAGCCTTGAACAGATGCAAGTCCTCATCCAGCGTGACATCTCCATGTTTATGTTGCTCTATCAGATATTACATGTCGCTCTGATTGAAGGGTTCAAAGAAACGAGGAGCACAGGCTTGACCTTCAAGTGGCTTGTCCTCCCGTGCATGACCCAAGAAGAGATATGGCATCCACTTGGTGGTGTAACAAGTACCTGCAGTGGCACTTTTGTAGTAGAGCGAGTAGATCTTATAGTAGCACAGTAACTCTTGGAAGATGGCGATCATTTGAGGGTTCTCCTCTACGATAGCATCCAGTTCATTATTTGTGGGCACATACTCTTCGTATGGATTATCGCCCATTGGTAAGTGAGAGAGATATTCCATCTCGTGAAGAGCAAATCCCATTTCTCCATGGGGAGTCATGAAAGTCCAAGTGCTTTTATTGTACCTCTCTACTAGAGCCAAGAACATATGAGCGTTTGGGCGAATGTCATATACTGTAGTCCAGATGGCATTATAGAGACCCAAATCGTGGAGCTTGTCCTTGAATTGATCCAAAATCCAAATAGACAAACTGCTCCAGCTTCATCTCTGGGTTAACTAGACCTGTCATACGCATAGCGCGGTCTGGATATCTTCTTTCAACTTTTGCAAATGTATTTACAAAAATAGGTATTCTGACCGGAAGGAGCAGGGAGGAATCCTCGGGAGGGATTCAACTTGGCTTCAAACCTCTTAAATGTGTACTGTACTTTTCAGAGGTACTATAAAAAAGGTCCCTATTCTTTGGACCCAGTCTATAACAGATTTTTCTGACTCTCGCCTGCTGAATGGGAGTCAGATCCCATGACATTCTTCTAGGATAGCTGGCAAAAGCATATTGGGATAATGCTATAGACCTTGATATTTTCGTGAGGTATATGACTTTATCCTCCTTTGTGAAAATTCTCTCCTCTTTTCTAGTCTTAGGTTGGAAGGTTTTCTTGATGGCATCCCCGAATAGAAATGCAGGTTTCTTGTGGACCACAGTATCCAGACATTAAGAGGTTCCCCGTTCATTATGTTCAGCAGGTTTGATTCTCTTGGACAATGAGGAGGGCTCTTCGTGCTTCAGGACCGTCGTACTGAGGGAATATGACATGAGACAAATTCTCCTTGTACTCCGGGACATTGAATGCTGAAGCAAATCTTTCAGCATTAGGGTCTTGCCTAAGATCAACTGCAAAGAAATACATGAACAAAATTAGAAGCAACAAGAGTGTGCAACTTTATAAAAAGCAAAAAAATTAAGTTGTACAAACTATTAAGTTGCACAAACATCCTAGGTTGCGCCAACAATTAAGTTGTGCAACATCCTGAGTTGCGCGATATTCTGAGTTACGCAACATCTTAGGTTGTGCAACAGTTAAGTTGCGCAACATTCTGAGTTGCACGACAACATGAGTTGCGCAACATACTGTGTTGCACGGGACTTTAGTTGCACAACATCTCAGGTTGTGCCACACACTGGATTGCGCCTCAATTTAGTTGTGTAATATTTTTGATTGCGTAAAAACTAAGTTGCGCAACAGCATGCACAACACAGTTCGTAAGAACGAACAGTGTTCAAATAAAGCAACCACACCCTAAGAAGGGGTGGCACAAAGTTCGTGATGCACCACACTCTAAAAAAAGGGGCGCAAGTCAGTAGGAAGATCAAATCTGCTTCGGTGTTCATCCTTGATCACCTTCCAGTGCTGGGTTGGCTATCTTTCATCGAGAAGAGGGTGGCGCATATTGAGGTGCGCGAGTGAAAGTGGCGGCGGCACCCTTTTCTTTGTCAGAGGCGGTCTTCTTGGGGGCCATGACATCGAGAGAATAGTCGAAGAAGAAGGTCGCAAGGATTCAAAGAACATTAGAAGCAAGTGTAAAGAGTTACAATCGGCTAAGTAAGGGTTATTTATAGCCTAAAAGATGGAATCCTAACAGTCACCTTAAGTTGCGCATAGAAAATCGTAATGGTTTACAACATACTGTACGAAATAGGCGCAACTTGACTCAGTCATTGTCATGATTCAAAGTATTTCAAAGTTTTGTAAAATTTTAAAATTCAAAAACTTTGAAGGGGGTCGTGTAGAGCTTAAAAATCATGTTGCGCCATGTTTTTATTACCCAGCAATCAATTTGTGCCCCAAAAATCGATTTGCGCCACTGTTTTGAAGCTTAAAGGAATAAACTGTGCCACTGATTAGGTTGCGCCTAACAATAGACTGCGCCAAAATCACATTGCGCCCAAGCCTACGTGGCATCTG